>CM047427.1:48071112-48476112 GCA_026168455.1 Theocolax elegans
CGTAGTAAGCTTCTACGTAAAAGCTCTCTACGTCAGTGATTCATACGTCACACGGTGTGACGTATGCCATCAGGTTAAGCAGCCGATCATATCCGGATCGGTTTGCTCGTAATCGACAGTTAAATAGATTTAACTGATTCTTTTCGCGCTGACCTCGGGGGTAGTCATCGGTACGACTCCCCGCAAAATTGTTAAAGTTATTTTGTTCATAATTATTAATATTTAATTGTTAATTTAATAAATTGACTCGGCGAGACTATCTTTCTCGCCGATTAAACGTAAAATATCGATTGTTAATAGTGTTTTTACCGATAACTGTCCTATCCTCCGAATACCGCCCTCTCCGGTGTTTATTCTAGTTGGCAATTTTGGGCATAGGGCCCAACCACGGTATATAAGTCAAACGGAGTGTTTGACGTTGTTAACGGCATTGCACGGGAATCAAAGGGATTCCCGGCCGCATCGTGGGACTGCACACTTAAGGTTGGTAAGTTGGGACAGATTGGGCCTAACCGTGGGCCTTACGTATCCCCAGTACCCACCCGTTACAACTGGCGCCCAATACGTGTGGATTTTGGATACAGGACATCGGAAAAATCAACAAGCACGATATAGTTGTTCAATTGTTAATAATATTGTTAATTAACAATTGGATAACTCGCGTACAATAACGAGGTCAGCAGTCGCGTTTTCGAAATTGTGAAGTATATTTCGGTACTCTTTCGTTCCCCCTCGAGACGGGATTTGTTTATTAACAAATAGAATTGTTATAAACAAATAAAAATATTTTTTTATAACAAATAAAATTTTTTTTTATTTTTCTCGTCTCGACTACTTAGTAGTAGACACAGGAAATTGGTTCCTGGTCGAACATAGGTGGCGCCACTAGAAAAAGGTCGCACAAATAGGAATTTGGTGGGTTTTCGAACGGAATCGATAGACCGACCAACGTTACTTGGAAATTGGGTAGTTTGGGACCAAACCAAGTAACTAGCGCCACCTAGAGGAACGAAAGAACGCGACACAGCGCGACATAACCTGGTGGCAATTAATCGGTCTAAAGAAATTGTTTGTAAGTGTATGCAAGGTTTAACTGGTTTTTGCTGGCACAAAACAGGAAGCTTATAACCTGGCTCAGACCTTTACAATTGTATTATACGTTATATTTTTGTAAGAGGTCAAGCGCGCGGTAACTTTAATTATTTAATTTATTTATTTGTAGAGTTATCTATTATTTATTATATAGTACCGTTAAGTTAGCGCAAGGTAAGAGCCAGGCAGTAGTTTATCGTAAATTTATTAGCAAATTTGTTAAAAATAGTTTAAACTCGGTAGTGCTTCCTGATCAAAGTAAGACAGGACTTACTTTTGGCATCCGGTTTTGTGCTCTAGCGGTTAGCTTAGGTAGAAGCAAAACCCAGTTACGCGGATTGGTCATTTGGCAAGTAACGCCAAAGTTAAATATTCGACAGCATATAACCTTGCACACACATAGTGCGTCAAGCCAGCGAGGCTACTTACTGTGAAACGTATAAACGACGCTACAACTGAAGATGGCCGCTCAGCAGACAAATCGATGCATGGATCGAGACGCTCACCAGGGAGCAAATCGAACTACACCTGGACGCCTTGAACCTAAAATCGGCAGGCTCGGTTCAATAGGAAAGCCGAGCGACTCCACCAGGGCTATTAGGAAATTATTCGGCCCAGGAGTTTAACCAGGAGGAAGACGAAGCCACAGCAGTTCGCAGCAGTCTCCAACGGAGAAATAGGTGGCTGCAGATGCTAGGTGAACATCAAGACGAGGAGTCTGATGAACCTAGCCCAGATCAGGAAGTGTATCTGGTACTGCGGGAGAACGCTGCGGTTAAAGATAACCTGCACAGGACGGTGCAGGATTTCGATGACGTCGAGCTAGATGAAACGACGTCAGCCGCGACCAACACAGAGCCTCAACCCGAACGAGAGGAAGAATGGCTGTCATTGGTCTCAAAAGAGGGAAACATTTTTAAAATCCCTCGATCGTTCTCCCAGACCTTGGTGCAGCTTATCAAAAAAGTGAATGACCTCACTGTAAAGGTAGATAAGCTGATGTCCGAGCGCACTCAAAACCGCTCACAGCACGAGATTGGACGGTGCCAACCAATCTCACCATGTGCAATTTCAGGACACATATACGTGTTATGGTCCTGATGTGAGCGAGATAGGTGAGGCGCAAGTAAATGGCGAACAACGACGCGCAAGCGCCCCTTAGTCTAAGCCTGATGGAGCTTGGAAGGGGGGGAATGCGCGCGAATCCCAGAGGATTCCTCAAGCGCGCAGCTCGCCAAACAAGGATCGGACATTCCCAACACCAAGCTTCTCGACGTCATCGAGGTTGAATGGGACACCTCGAGACGTCGGCGGCATTGTGAGGAAGTGGCAGGTCAAGTTCTCTGGCGACAAGAGCCAGAGCATTGACGCCTTCCTAACCAGGATCGAGGATTGCAGGATCCTGGCCAACCTGTCAGAGGACGAGTTGTTGACGTCACTCTCGGAACTTCTGACAGACACTGCCGCCACGTGGTACCAGAACGAGAAACACAAGTGGCACTCCTGGCAAGATTTCGTGACTTCGGCTAAACGTTGGTACGGAATGAGCCAACGTTTCCAGCAGAGGATCATCGCCGAGTCCAACGCACGGACTCAAGGACCCGATGAACCGGTTAGGGACTATATGACGTGCTCTATAGCAATAATGCGAAAGATAGTCCCTACGCCGACTGAAGCGCAGCAGCTCGATCATTTGTATCGGAACATGCTGCCCCAGCTTCAACGGCTGTTCAAGAGAGCGGAAGTGAGCTCAATTGAACAAATGCTGGACCTCGCCACGGAAGCGGAGCAGACGATAGAAGGTGAAAAAGTATATCGTCCACCACCTACGGAGGAAGGGTCTCTGCTTCCTGAGATGGCGTATAAGCCGAAGCGGAAAAAAGGTTCGCCGAAGGCTAAGGTAGCGGCTGCTGAGGTAAGCCCAGCCAAACCAAGCGAGCCAGACGTCGTCGACCGCATCGCAAAGATGCTGGAGGATGCGCTGCGGCCCATCGTCTCCCAATTGGCGTCGACGACCCGACAGTCCCGTAGGAGAAGCCCAAGGTCTGGCTCTCCTAAGAAAGGCTCGCCGGCCAACCGATCTCCGAAGAGTAGGAGGTCTGGCAGACCTAATGGCCCTAGTCCAACGAGGGAAAAAGGAAAGGAACAGCTGAAAACCGAATGGGCTCGACTTTCCATCCGACTAAGCCTCTTACCTGCAAGGGCTGTGGGAAAATTGGATATTCCCTCAGGTACTGTCCGGTGTGCTCGGGAAACGCCAAAGGGAGCGGTTAACAGGGACGAAAACCGCGACCCAAGAGCTTGAGTCCCCGCTGTCCCAGGTGAGTTTGGGACAGACCCGCTCCAACCGACAGTATGGTCCAGAGAGGAGCGGAAATGGGCCTCAAAAGGAGGAACGGTCCCAAGAAGTAAGCAGACCAACCTCATCCTATAAACCAGAGGATGAGAGTCGTTGGTGGCTTCTCGTGGAGATTGAGGGCTTTCGTATAAGAGCCTTATACGATCCCGGAGCCTCCACGACCGTGATGGGACCCAGCGGTCTGCAAATCGCCGCAGCATTGGGCAAGGAGCTCATTGTGGCAAACGCCGGACGCGTCAAGATGGCGGATGGTAGTTACCAACCGCTAAACGGTCATGTGATTTTACCTTTCACTGTCGGGAAGGAGACGCGTGAAATAAGGGTAGCGATCATACCACATCTTGACGCCAAATGCTACGTAGGAGTAAATTTCGTACGAGCATTCAGAGCCATATTGGATCCGGATAGCGACCGCCTGTTCCTCAAAGACAGCAAGCAGCAGATCCACCTCGAAGTTGCTGGAATAGGGGGTATGGCCACCCTCTCGTCCGCTGGGATAGCGGACGCAACCGACGCAGAAAGGGAAGAGCTGCGAGCGCTAGTAAGCAAAGTGCTGTCTAATACTTCTCCCAAAATCGGGCGAACCCAACTCATCGAGCACTCGATTGACGTGGGATCAGCTCGTCCGATAAAGCAGAAAGTATTACCCGGTGTCGGAGAAGATCCAGGAGGAGATGCACCGCCAGGTCCGAGAGATGCTAGATTTAGAGATCATAGAGCCCTCGGACAGCGGTTGGTCAAGCCCCGTGGTGATGGTACGCAAGGAGAACGGATCAGGTCGGTTTTGCATTGACGTTAGGAAAGTCAATGCGCTAACGAAACCAGACGCTTATCCCCTCCCGTTCATACAGGATATCTTGCGCAAGCTGAAGCGATGTCGGTACATTAGTACTCTGGACATGAACTCGGCGTATCATCAAATACCTCTCCAGAAGGAATCGCGTCCTTATACGGCTTTCACAGTCCCGGGGATGGGACTGTATCAGTTTAAGCGGATGCCGTACGGATTGGCATACGCCGGCGCGACCTTCCAACGCATGATTGACCAAGTGGTTGGTCCTGATCTCGAGCCCAACGCCTTTTCTTACCTCGATGACATTATCATAGTCATCGAGACATTTGAAGGGCACAAGAAGTATCTCGAGATGGTGCTGAAAAGACTGACCGAAGCTAACTTGACAGTGAATAAGGACAAGTGTGTCTTTTGTCAAGATGAGGTGAGATATCTTGGCGTGCTGGTCAACAGGGATGGAATTCGTCCCGACCCAGCCAAGACAGAGCCTATAAGGGTTTATCCGGCTCCCAAGAACCTCAAACAGCTTCGACGATTCCTCGGCATGGCGTCATGGTATCGGCGTTTTATGCCGGATTACGCCACGATTGCCGAGCCACTTACCCGTCTAACGAAGAAGAACCAAGGGTACGAGTGGTTAGATGAACAGGAACAAGCCTTTCAGCAGCTGAAGGCCCTGATCATGACTGCTCCGGTTCTTCAACGTCCCACTGCAGATGGACGGTTTAGCCTGCACACGGACGCGAGCGATACCGGCATAGGAGCCGTGCTCGTCCAAGAGATAGACGGAGAGGAAAGAGTCATTGAGTTTGCCAGTCGCATTCTCACAGCACCCGAGAAGAATTATAGCGTTACGGAGAGGGAATGCTTGGCCGTGGTCTGGGCTATTAATAAGTTCAGACCTTACATCGAAGGATACCACTTCAAAGTGATAACGGATCACAGTAGTCTTCGCTGGTTGTGTAATATGAGAAATCCAACCAGCCGACTAGCGAGATGGGCTTTAGAGCTTCAAGCTCATGACTTTGTCGTCGAGCACAGAAAAGGAGCTCTGCATCACGTTCCCGATGCCCTATCTCGCATGTATGAAGACGACGAGCCTACAGTAGCAGCAATGTCGTGGGCTCAAACTACTGAAGATCCTTGGTACCTAGACTGGATCAAGAACGTTTCCGACAGACCCCGTGATTTCCCCGACTGGAAAATAGTTGGAGGAAATCTATACATCTATCGCCCCGACAAGGAGCTAGAGGAAGTGATGGATGATGAGCAAGCATGGAAGCTGGTCGTACCCCTAGAGAATCGACACTCTATTCTGAGAGAGTGTCACGATGACCCCTCAGCTGGCCATCTCGGAAGGGAAAAGACATTCGCCCGCGTGGCCCAAAACTATTATTGGCCACGGTTTTACGCAGAAGTTGCGGATTACGTCAGGCGATGTCAAGTGTGCCAGCAATGTAAGGTCGAGCAACGTGCTCCCTCAGGGTTAATGGGTCACCGTCAATCGGACAGACCATGGCAGGTGGTAGCAGGAGATATCACTGGCCCGCTTCCACGCTCTAGCCGAGGATACGAATACATCCTAGTATTCCAGGATTTATTCACGCGCTTGATTAAAGCAATCCCGATACGAAAAGCTAACGCAAAGACGATAGTCCGCGAGCTTCACGAACGAGTGATTAACCGGTTCGGCACCCCGGAAGTGTTTCACTCGGACAACGGGACCGAGTTTAAAAATAAACTCGTAGACGAATACCTTGAATCTAAGGGAGTGTATCATTCGACGACACCCCCTTACCACGCACAGGCCAATCCTGTCGAGAGGGCCAATCGGACCCTTAAGACAATGGTGGCGTCGTATATCCAGGATAAGCATAGCGACTGGGACGACAAGCTGCCAGAGTTAGTCTTTGCACTAAACACAGCGGTGCAAAGTTCTACTGGATGGAGCCCGGCTATGCTGAACTATGGTCGCCAACCCGAGGCGCCTAGTACAGCTCGTCGAGAGCAAGACCGGCTTGCCCAGCAACAGTTTGAGTTCCGTCGACTGCAGGATTGGAACGACAAAATCAAACATTTGCCAAGACTGCACGAGAACGCAAGTCGTCAGTCGGCTGCCAGCAAGGCCCGGCAAGCCGAAATCTTCAACTCACGACGAAGGCCAGCGGAATTCGAGGTAGGAGATCTGCTGTGGAAACGTAACCGGATCCTCTCGTCCAGCGCACAAGGTATCTCGGCTAAGCTTGCTCCGAAATACACAGGGCCATATCTGATCATCAGTAGGAAAGGTATGAATACCTACGTCATACAAGATGATCAAGGGGGCCAAGAAGTATCTCATATAGAGCATCTGAAGAGATACGTCCCCGAAGATGATGCTGAACCAAACGATGAGGAGCAACCTACGAGATCTCAACCGTCGAGGGATCAACAGGTGAAGTGCGACCCACCTGTAGCGAGCGAAGCCTCCTCTGCGAGGGAGTATAATGCGAGTGAGTCACCTAGCGAAGGGACTCGGTGTAAACCGCGTAAGACGTCGCGTACGTCCTTAGATAGGGCCCCCGCTACCAAACGACCACGTGGTCGTCCCCGGAAAGCGAATGCGACCGTGCGACGCCGATCCCCATTAACACGGCAATTAGATGCGCAGCCAGAAACTGTTCCCCTTAGACGAGGACGAGGGCGTCCTCGTGGATCGAAATCCAAATAAAGAACAGTGTCGTTTGAAACGATGGGCCATAACCTGAGATCATGATTTTTGTTGCAGATGATCATCGAGGTTGAGCAGGAAGCCCTGGAGTTCCTCCTCGCCAGGATGATAGACACCCTGGCCAGCCACGGCGAGATGCAGACGGCGGACGTCCTGTCTGCTGTAGTTGCTGCCGTAGATCATCGGCGGCAACAGCTCCAGGAGGAGCATCGCCGTGGCCAGGAGGATATCGCCGCCGTCGTCCTAGAAGAGGTCCTGGAGGACGGTCAGGGCCAGGACACGGCCTATGTAGCGACCCCTGCGGACCGCTTAAGACAAGCGAAAGGGACGATACCCATGCCCTCTCCGCCGAAGCCAGCACCCGCGACAGAAGAGCGGATGGAGAGGGAGGGCAATTCAGTATCGGATCGTCCGCAGGGGAAGACTGAACCGGAACCGGCCAACACCAGACCCCAGCTCCGTCGTCCCCACTCCAACGGGTCCCAACCCGCAACCTCTGCGGTGACAGAGGAGCGGCCCAAGACACAGGAAGAGGAGTGGCAGGAGACGGAGGCTGCCCTCAGGCACATGAAAGCCCTGAGGGTTCAGCTACGGGCAGCCGAACAAGAGGCCTTGGCGAAGTTCGATGCGTTTGCCGAGGCTCATCCGACGGCTCCCATTACCAAGGGTGTCTGGGCTGAGCGAGTTCAGGACCTCAAAAGGGAGCGAGAGGTCCTGGCAACATTCCGTGCTCAGCAGCGCGAGGCCAAAGAAAAGGCGGCGGCGGAAGAGAGGAAGCGCGAGGAAGAGCGCCAGCAGCGGCTGAGGGCTGAGGCAGCCTATAGGCAGGCTGCTGAAGAGCACCGGCGTCTCCAGCAGAAAGCGGATGACGCTAAAAGAAGAGCCGCTGAGCTGGAGGCGCGGCTGCAGTCTCAGCCCTCCCCGAGCGGAACGAGCGGCTACAAGGAACCGAAGTGTCGGCTCTGCCGCTGCAAAGGGGTCGTTGACCCAAAGAAATGCCCTCGCTTCAAGGCGCACGCCGAAATCGAGGCGGGGCGCAGGAGGCAGGGCTGAGAGCCATCAGGAGGCAACGGCCCAATCCTCCAAATGTATATAGATACTTTTTGTTTTTATTAAAGTTTTATAATAAAAAAATAAGGTGTACCTCCTGATTATTTATCCTCTTTCCTGTTCCTCGCGGTACAGAGTCCACATACAGAGTATGCGGAATCTGGAAGGGGGATATAACGGTAAGCGAGTTACCGATCAGGTGAGTAACTGAAAAGAGTATCGACAGCGCGGCGCGCGCAGGGAACGCGCGCGAGAATCGTGCGCAGTAGAGTATCAGTAGAGATTTCGCGCGCAATCGGCAATAACAACGTGTTGGTGTCCGAGATAGATAGTTTTTACGGCATAAAAGAGCGAAAGGAGTGTTGTGCGTTGTGTGTGGGTGTGAGCAGCTTCTCCCCACTAACCTCCACGTCGACGTGTGCAGCAGCACTTCTCACAGGCAGTGAGAAAAGGAGGCCCGGCGAATCCCACCTTCTCGACCGTTGGAGAGAGAGAGAGAGAGATATAGACGTACGAGCTCTCTCTCAGTAGCACAGCCTTTTCCCGCCGAGGCGCGATATATAGACAAGCGGTAAGTGGTGCACCACACTTAGACCCGCGTGTCTACTTAATATTTCGCGTCCCGATTTACCTGGTACGGTCCAGGTGAGGAAGCGTTCCTCCTTTCCCCCCTCTCGTGACAATACCCGCACGGATAGAAAGGTCGGTGGTTCGCGGGAACCACTTCACGAGAGAAGGCGCGCGTGACGTAGTAAGCTTCTACGTAAAAGCTCTCTACGTCAGTGATTCATACGTCACACGGTGTGACGTATGCCATCAGGTTAAGCAGCCGATCATATCCGGATCGGTTGCTCGTAATCGACAGTTAAATAGATTTTAACTGATTCTTTTCGCGCTGACCTCGGGGGTAGTCATCGGTACGACTCCCAGCAAATTGTTAAAGTTTATTTGTTCATAATTTATTAATATTTAATTGTTAATTTAATAAATTGACTCGGCGAGACTATCTTTCTCGCCGATTAAACGTAAAATATCGATTGTTAATAGTGTTTTACCGATAACTGTCCTATCCTCCGAATACCGCCCTCTCCGGTGTTTATCCTAGTTGGCAATTTTGGGCATAGGGCCCAACACACGGTATATAAGTCAAACGGAGTGTTTGACGTTGTTAACGGCATTGCACGGGAATCAAAGGGATTCCCGGCCGCATCGTGGGACTGCACACTTAAGGTTGGTAAGTTGGGACAGATTGGGCCTAACCGTGGGCCTTACGTATCCCCAGTACCCACCCCGTTACAATATATATATATATATATATATAAACATATAATTTATAAATAAATAATTGTTTTTATATTCGCAAAGATACAAAATTATTATTAATTTCAAATGATGATTATTCAAATGTCTTAAGTAAATAATAATCAACAAATCACGCATCGATTTCCGCGTCGAAATTAATTGTCGTGCGTGAAGTAATTACACTTCACGAACGTCTGCATCCTTCCAACAATAGGAAGAAAGTCAGAACAAACGAAGAAAATCAATTCATGTACCAAGTACTTGCATGCAGAAAGTACCATTTGACGTATTAAAATTCGTGACTCGTTGCATACAACAGAAACTCAATCAACTTACAACATACTGTGATAATGTTAATAAAGTGATGGAATACATAATTGAATATTTTAAAAGGGTTGTTGAAAAGGACAGTGAGACTGATTTAAAAATGTTATGTAAAAGTGGAAGATTTAATAAATATTATACACTTTATGAAAATGATGTAAAACTTTATGTAATTGAACGCATGTTTGATATGGATAATAATTTGCTAAACTTAATTTTGTCTGAAATAAGTGGGATAAGTATACCTGCTGTATTTCATAACTTGGAAACACAAATGTTAAAATCTGAATAATTGTATAAAGAAGCTCATCATACCGAAATAAAAAACGTAATTATAATTTTAATTCTTATTTTAATTTATTTATTATATTTAATGTATCCCCACTCCTATAAAATATATCATTCATCCAATCAGATTAGAATTTACCCCCTTTACATTGAGTTACCGTTATTTACTAGTCATATAAAATTCAGATCAAAGAATATTTTACATTTAGTAATTGTTTAACCGTCATTCAAGATGGGTAATACAAATAGTAAAAATTTTAATAGTAAACTAGCTAAAATCCTCGCTCGCTCACGCTCGCTCGATGAAAAATCATTATATAATAGATAATATTAAATTAAACTAAAAAATATTTTATTATTTAACTACATTCAATTATTTTTTATTAAATTGTACCCATATAGATTTATTAATATGTATAATAATTAATGATTATTATTATTTTACGATGAATTAAAATGATAATATTAAAAAAATAGAAATTATCTATAAAAATTAGGAGTATGCGGGTAGCCCAACTACCCGACCCGATCGGGTTCGGGTATTTTCTTCGGGTTCGGGCGGGTACCCGACATTTTCGAAGCCCGAAAATTTAACGGGTAACCCGTAATTTGCGGGGTACCTGACAATTTCGGGTTGTCCGAATTTTTCGGGTAACCCGAGCATTTCGGATAGTCCAAATTTTTCGGGTAACCCGAGAATTTCGGGTTGACCGAATTGTTCGGGTAGACCGAGTATTTCGGGTATTCTGAATTTTTTGGGTAATCCGAGTATTTCGAGGCCTCGATAAAACTAGATAAATTTCTGCCAGGGTTTATTTATTAATTTTTTTTTGGTAGTTTCTACGTACACCTTTTTACAGGTTTTTACGTATCCCCTACACCTTTATTCCATTTCCAATTTTACCCCCCCCCCCTTTACCCCACCTTCTGTCCGTGGAGAGAGGGAAAACCTGTGGCCAAACCCGTTGGGATAAATACCATTTAGGAAAACCTCCTCCGAGAAGGGTGGTGTATTCGAGAACAATTCTGTTTGAGTGGCAAGGTCACATTGCGTAAATTTTAACACCGAAACCGAATGCCTCATACATCCCGCTCACGTTGTGGAATGTGAAAAAACACCTAACCGATCATTAAAGTTATGTCCGAAAAACGGTTACCCATCCAACTAGTAACCGCGCTCGGCGCTGCTTAACTTTCATGACCGGCCGAGGTGTGCTTCCTCCACTCCGCCACCGTGTCGGTTATTTATTAATTTATTTATTTTAATTTCCTATTATTATATTTCCTTTGTAATTCTTATTAAAAACTTATTAACTTTTTTACATTAAAAGTACAAAGAATATTAATTAATAAATAATTATAATTGAAACATTGGGATAGCGCGAGAAATATTCGGGTAGTTCGTTATATTCAGGATGATGGATACAAGAAAAGGATTGACGGTTAACAATAACACCTAGCACCGGACAGACTGTGTACGAGTATCAAGGTACGAGAGAAGCAGCTGACGCCATCGTGGTAGCCCGTGTATATTAATCGGACACACCGTCCCGTGGCGACACCGTAAGAAAATCGGCAAACTGCTGACGGCACCGATCACCGCTTGCGCGCGCGAAACCGAAAGAGATAGAGAGATGTTGACCGCGTGCGTCGAGTAAGAGAGTGACGGCGCGCACACTGCACGCGCACGTCGAGTATAGGTGAGAGCGGTGCACAAGAGGGGGAACGACTACGAATGCTCTGATATTCATGCGTATCTATGTAAGAGGAAAGAAGATAGACAGCTGTCCCGGTGCATTGGTGGAGGCGTTGGCGAATACGTACAGATAGTGGATAAAATAAAATGGCGAACGTACACTAGCGGAATTGGAAGGAAAATAGGTGGCGTTACGGACGATTATCGGTACTTCTACTACCACCGATCTGGCGGATATGATAGCGGAAAGGGAGAACAACTAGCTCCACTATCGGTAGCGGATATATGAATCAGAGAAGAAGGACGAGACTCCTTCCTCAACCGCCGTATAGTACAGACGTGTTGCGAGAAAGCTAGCGAATAAGAAGCCATTTTGAAATCCTTTGAGATTGGAAAGGAAATTGTAATATTGAGGTGATTGAGAAGTTATCAGACGATTAACATAGCGAGAGATACCCGAAATTCAAGGGTTAGAGATCAAGTCAGGAAAGAGATAATTAATTCGTAAAAAGGAGAGTTCTCGACTTACGGTGAGTGAGGAAGTACGGCGTATTGTAAGGTATGAGAGTGTGAGAATAGGACGTTCCGTAAATATTGTAAAATAGAATAGCCGCGCGAAGATCGACAATTTAATTGATTTAGGTAATATATTGAACAATAAATCACCGGGATTTCTGAAAGCGTTTGTAATTATTGTATATTTAATTAATGATAATTAAAGTGTTGGTAATTATTGTGTTCAATCGAAGAGATTGAATTTATAACCCGAGTAAAATATCCAATTTCCTACAACGTGGTTCCGCCATCTTTCCCATGATGGCAACGTGTACCCCGCGACCCTGAATAGGCTTGACGTTAGTTTTACCGGTAACTGGCGCCCAATTAATTAAAAGTTACCGGATAGGAATTATTAATTAGTTATTATTATTTATTTGTTGTGAGCCACAGTGACATGTTGCACTACGGGAACGTTAAGAATCAAAAGTGCAACATCACAAATTATTTTGAAAAGTTTGGGAGAATTCGACCAGACTTTCTCCCAGACCTTCCCCTCGTCAAATCTTTATATCATTATATATTGTATCTAATTAATAGAACAATACAATCTCGACATTTTATATCAAATTATATATTATAATATATTTAATATCTACTTTATGCACTGAATTTTCTTGAATTTCTGAGAATTGATCTACTACTTACATCGTACATTCTAGTAATGTTGTTAATATCTCATAATTTATTAACAAAATTATCATAAATTTATAATAATTTCTATATATCTAGGAAGGATCATTACCAAATTGAAAAAAAATAATTTTTTTGCTGTAGAAGACGTCCAGGTCTCTAATGTTACTTCCAGGTCGACGGGGCATCATCTACTGGGAGGTTTATTACGGAATTAAAACAAACTAATTTCTTCCTGTAGTAGATGTCCAGGTCAGTAATTTCACCTCCAGGTCGACGGGGCATTATCTACTGGAAGATAAATAGCCCCGATCACACTCATTAAAAAAATTCATTTTTTCGAATAATAGAAATAAGTTGACTTAAAAAAGAAAAAGTCTGCTTGTACGTACGTACGCATGTACGTACACTCAGACTTAGACTTTAAAACCATTAACAAATTAATTAAAGACCTATAAAAAAAGTTGAAGACTAGCTCTAATTAATCCTTGGGGTGCCACGAACGCATTGATTAAAAAAAATTAATTTTTATAAAATATTTAAAAAAATTTAGCATAATTTGTAATTATATTCTCATTTCCATTTGTAATTATATTGTCATTTGTAATGGAACAAAATTACTAATCAAAGACATGAAACATTATATAATTACTGCAGAAATAATAACAGGAAAAGACTCTGGTAAAATAGTTTTATTACCACGTATTGATTTAAAGCCAACATTAGATGAAATACCATTTGAAATGGTAAGAAGACAATTTCCTATAAGTCTAAGTTTTGCTAAGACAATTAATAAATCACAAGGTCAATCATTTAATGTTGGATTGCATTCAAATACTCCTATTTTTAGTCATAGAAAACTATATGTAGAATAATCAAGAACAACTTCCAAAAAAAATTTCAAAATATTTATTAACAATAAATCTCCATACAATAACAATAATAATAATAATCAAACTAATTTAAATTTAAGTAAAAGAAAAATCCAAGAAGAACATTTTTTAAGAATATTTAATTTTTTGGTTGAGTAATCGCCATCACATTTTTTCATACAAACTACTTAAAGACTAATATAAAATAAAATATGTATGATGAATATTTAATTTTTTGGTAGAGTAAACGCCATAATATGTTTTCATACAAACTACTTAAAGAATAATAAAAATCACATAAAATATGTAAGATAAATATTTAATTTTTTGGTTCAGTGATCGCCATAATAATTTTTCATACATCATACACGGAAAGAAAAGGTTTCGTTATAGCAGCTAAACCCCTTTTGTTGCAGTCGGTTTTGTCGTGATGCAAAAAAAAATTTGCTATGCTAAATAAAAGTATTTCTGTACGAACAAATGCATTTGTTTGTGAGACAATAGCGATTTGCTGCATGCATTTTGTTGTTGTACCTAAATATTTAGTTGCCTTATCTATTTACTTTTGTTGTGAGTACCAAAGGACGTGCCGTAGCGCCAACTAAACGAGTATGGTCGTCTACCATATAGTAGCTGTTGACATTTTTGAGGTTAAAACTCGCACGGACGAGCGGCGCGAGCATGAAATTACGAAAGTGGCCTCGGTCGCAGCTCGAGTCTATGCGTGTTTCGTCCTCTCTCTCTCTCTCTCTCCCTCCCTCGCGAATAACATGCTCGTGTAAGTCGCGACACACGAATATTCATATACACGACCGGGCGACTACCGGTGCGTGTGACTTCTTGTGAGTCTGAGATCCTCGGCGTGGTCTCCTCGCGCGTTGTGAGACATATTGTGCGTTGCCATTTACATGTTGCCTCAACCAAAGTACCTGACTGTTACTCGAATTTTGTATCGGTTGTCCCAACAAAATATTTGCTTGACACACCTAAACTCTTCTCAAAAAAATCGATTTGTTCTCACAACTATAACTTTAGTTGAGGCATATTCATACAAATAATTTGGTTGTGACAACCAAAGTTATGGTTGTTTCAACTAAAGATTTCTTTCCGTGTACAATCCAATAAAAGAATAAAAATAAAATAAAATATATATGATGAATATTTAATTTTTTGGTTGAGTAATCGCCATAACATGTTTGCATTCAAACTACTTAGAGTATAGTAAAAATCACATAAAATATGTATGATAAATATTTAATTTTTTGGTTGAGTAATCGCCATAATATGTTTTCATACGTACTACTTAAAGAACAAAATTGAAGTATGTATGATAAATATTTACTATATTGCCTGAGTAATCGCCATCACATTTTAATAATATTTTTATTACAATAAGTAGAAATCATTAAATGTAGCAAAATGTTTTATAAAAATGTTAATGTCGTTTTTATTAGAATTAAATATATATCTAATAGGTACAACAGTTACAACCCTGTAAAACACAGAGAAAAATTCAAAACCACAATACATAAAATGATTAACAAAAAAAATATGGAAAATACACGTAATGTTCGCTATTTTTTATAAAATATGATGACTTTTATGATTTTTCTTAGAAATTTCATGATAATTCGATGCATTTATATTATAATATATTGTGTGGAAAAATTTATTATAAATGTACACGAATTTTCAATAATTTATAGAAAATTTATAACCAAACCCACATTTTATATCAAATTATATATTATAATATCATTTAATATCTACTTTATGCACTGAATTTTCCTGAATTTCTGAGAATTGATCTACTACTTAGATCATGCATTCTAGTAATGTTCTTAATATCTCTTAGTTAATTAACAAATTTATCATAAATTTATAATAATTTCTATATATCTTGGAAGGTCCATTACGAAATTAAAAAAAATCATTTCTTCCTGTAGATGATTTCCAGGTCCCTAATGTTACTTCCAGGTCATCGAGGCATCATCTACTGGAAGGTTCATTATAAAAATTAAAAAAAAAATTTCTTCCTGTAGAAGATGTCCAGGTCCCTACTGTTACCTCCAGGTCGACGGGCCATCATCTACTGGAAGGCCTATTACCAAATCAAAAAAAAAAATTTTCTTCCTGTAGATGATGTGCAGGTCACTAATGTTGCCTCCAGGTCATCGGGGCAACATTTACTGAAAGACCTATTACGAAATCAAAAAAAAATATTCCCTTCCTGTTGATGATGTCCAATCCTTAATGTTATCTTCAGTTATAACTGATCGAGATAAACAAATAAATATTCATTTTAAATAATCGAGGTTAAACCATTTAAAAAAGTAATTAAACACCTATAAAAAAGTTAAACACTATTTCTAATTAATCCGTGTGGTTCCGCGATCACTTTCATTAAAAAACATTCATTTTTTTGAAAATCTAAGAGAGATATGAGTTAAAAAATAAAAAGTCTGCCTATTCGGACGTACGGACGTATACTCAGTCTTGAAAGTTAAAACCATTAAAAAATTAATTAAATACATATAAAAAAGTCAAACACTATGTCTAATTATTTCTTTGGGTGCCGCGATCATATTGAATTAAAAAAAATTAATTTTTACAAACTATTTAAAAAAATATAACATAATTTATACTTGCATCGTCTTTTTGACAGTATAAAATTTTAATATAATGTGTATGGATGTATGGATGTGGATTTATATATATAAATTTATAATTGAAGAACGGCAACCGTTATTAGAAAAGAAGTCTAAGGAAAAAGATAAAACAAATTCCAATCATTATTTTAAAAACTGTGCATTTGTTACAGACAAACAAGGATACAAGGGACTTACTTAAGTGAGTAAAAAATACTTAATTATACTTATGGCATGATCTTGAAATAGAGCAACCTAAGTTTTACAGGTTCGATGACCGCAGGAGAAATGAGAACGTATAAAAAAAGGAAAAGAATCAACATACATAGCGAGACGATATCACACTTGAGATGACATTTGATGAGGAGTACGAGTAATATCGTACGTATACAAGTATAGTGATACACTATAGAACAATGACGTCATCAAGGTAACGTGTTATGTTACTTGTTGGTTTATATAACAAAACAAATAAGATAACATTCTTAAGATAATATTCCTTTTTTTCAAGGTCATTTAATTATTTGTTGATAAGGGTATTGAATGTCCTTGAAAAAAAGGAATGTTATCTTAAGAATGTTATCTTAATTGTTTGTTTATATAAACAAACAAGTAAGCTAACGTGTGACCTTGATGACGTCATTTGATATGACTCCCTATACATGCATACATATTACTGTCGTAGCGCATCGCTTTAGTGCGTAATTTTGAACTACATACGTAGTATATATGTGAAAATTTATGATTTACGCATAGTTTTAATATAAATATTAATTATTTGTAACTATGTCAATTTTTTTCAATATATAGCTATAATTATTTTTAAATTGAATAAAGAAAATATCTAAACTCATTATTTTTATGTATATTTGCAGATCCTCAAGAAATCATTTATTCGTGCCGATCGATCTGGATGATGATAATAATGAAAATTAATACACTATGCAAATACATTTTTATTTCTGTATTATAAGTACAATTTCTGTTAAAAAAAGATCTAAATAATAAATAATATTTTTAATTAGTGTAAATGAATTTATTGTTCGTCTTGGTGGACAAGGGCATATTACTTTCGCACTCTTCGTTCCATGATGAAAATTTGAAAATAATTAAAGAATTCCTAAGCCATGGATAAGAATATAGTAATATCCCTATAATTTATTTAAATATAGTAATTATCCCTATAATTTCATATTGAAATATATGGGTAAGAGGTTGGCACATATTAATACTAATAATAACATTAATTTTGCAAATACAAGATATAATAGAACTAGAGATTTGATGCGCAGACCCAAGGTAGTTTTACCATTTTTTAAAAATTAACTCCTAAGTTTAATAATATTTTTAATAAGCATAATTTTTTATCGATTAATTGCACAATAAATAAGTTTAATCACATTATTAAATTGGCAAAAGATGAGTTAATTAAGTATGATGTATGTAACATTGTTTATAGAATTCCATGTAGTGATTGTACTGCAATTTATATAGGCACTAGCAAAAGGAAATTGAAATTACGTATAAATGAACACAAAAATGATATAAAAAATAAAAATGAGAGATCTGCAGTTGCGATGCATACAATTAATGCTAGACATACTATTAACTTTGAAAATACCACTATTTTAGATATAGAGAGTAATTACAAAAAACGTCTTTTTTCTGAAATGATTAATATTTATTCTAACGAAAATACTTTAAACCGTATGGAGGATACAAATAATCTTAAAAATGTTTATAAAATAGTTTTAGATAGTGTTGTGGAATGTATACATTGATCATATATTCGTTTATATACTGTAACGGTAAACGGTTCACGCGAGACGAAAATCGTACCGATCGCGTGAGTCTACCATTGAAGACGCGTAAGGCGCTTGCGCGAGCGCGTCAGAGAGCCGGTGTGCACGATACACCGGCAGTATCGTTCGAGTATCGAACAAACGCGGTACCGCGAGTGCCAAGAGGAAGAGAGAGAGAGTCGAGGATCATACGGGAGAAAGAGCTGACGGAGAGACGATTAGAAGGAGGGGAAGGAGAGACCGAACACCAGGAAGTAGCCAACTGGATCGTTGCGGATTTCAAGTAAGTCCTGGCCAGGCGTGCGCGAGTGATCGCGAATAGCGTAAGCGCGGGTAACGACGGGATACGCGCGGTATCCCGACGGCAAGGCAAGCGAGAGGATAACCGCTCTCATCGCGTCTCTCTCTCTGCAACTTAGGCGCGTATACGGCAAACCGGAGTGCTTAACACTCCGGCACGACCCTAACCACGTCAACGCATTTTACAGCCAGGTAACTCGTACCTGGCGAATCGTCCTCGTCCTCGAGATCGGCCAACCCGTCGAATCTCAACGCGATAGCGGCGGGCGCACACACACGTATTTTTAACCTGTTAACAGCAGGATAGTTGTTTACTTTTGAGCCAAGGAATGGCATCGCCTTGGCCCGACCTTGTACTTTTCATAATTTGTCATAGCACCGTTTATTTCTCGTGATCGTAATAAATTTGTTTCTTAATAGTATACCCGACATAGTATTTTATTAATATTCCAACGCACCTTATCCCGAAGGCGAATACCGCCATGCCCCGCGGGTGTCATGCATTGTACTGCGCACGACACATAACTGAGTAGCCGAGTACGAGCATCGACGGAGGATAAGTGTGCACTAGGTAAGTGCACACATTGTACACAGGGAAGACGTCGCCGTGCGGAGCTTGAGGCTAGCTCGCACCACCCCAAGGACGGTTCTGACGATCGGTTAGCTGTCTGGTAAAACAGCTGATCGGTACACGGAGAATATTTCCTGTGCATTGAGGATATGCACAGGACAAGTAAGACCCTCCTGACGTACGAGAATAACCCTGTTACAATACATAAGTTAAAGGCCTATTTATTCTTGCTACCGTTCTTGTACTTATAAGAAATAGATATTGGTTTTCTCTCTTGTACCCGTTTATTCCGATATACTATGTTTTTCCCCCACTTCTCAACGTTTTCATACACACAATTTTATAGTATTGGTTAGAGGTTAGGCTCTACTAGTCGTGCTTATATTAATTATTTATGCTATGGACCCCCTCTGGGGTGTTCCTTAGCAAAAGTCTGAAGTGATTCTTAGTGTTATAATTTATTGTGTGAGTTTTATTAGCATTTTTATTTTAATATAATTATAATTAGAAAAAAAAATTTCTTAGACATACTATATATCTTTTTGTAAATTGTTAACTTTTGGTTTTTTTAAATAATTAACGAACTTTTGGTGATTTTGTTTTTTCAGAATAGCTTTGTCAGTTATTGAATTTTTGTAAATTTTATTAAGATCACTGTGTTACACCATGATTCTTTTTTAACTTAACATGAATTATTGGTGAGTTTTCGGTTATTTTTTAATATCTATCTTATTTTTCTTTATTTTGACAACGTTTATATTTTAATAATTTTATATGTATTTATAGCCTTGAAAAGGGATGTAATAAAAAAAACATCCGAAACATCGGCAAAAAGATTGTTTTGTCACAGTATAATTTGTTCGTGGTGATCAATAAATTCTCCATCTCATCATAAAAATAATATTTTTGTTTAATATATATTTTTTTTTTCTTTTTCGTGGGAAACTGGAGAAATCTTACATAAGACGAAGACGAGGGTCCGCAATCGTCGCCAGTGCCGGATTCTTACCGGCTAAAACTCCAAACCCAACGCTTTCACCTGCCCAGCCCGGAACTGTTTTTGACATTACTTCAAGCTGGGAGGCGTGTCTTGTGACATGCGTCAATTCGGTTGGTCCTGTTTCTTCTTTCCTCCCTCGATGAGACTGCCACTTATCGTGAAGCGGCCATTCTGGCGGTATCGAGCGCGTGCCTAAAGGTGGCACAGGCTCCGGACCCCGCCATGTGAGACACTCCCTCGGCATCCATTGATGGAGAAACAAAGCATTTGGGAGCGCTCTTGCAATTCTTAAGGTTGTGTCCAGGCTCGCCGCACTTGTAGCACGACGAGGACCTGTCCACTCCCTCACACTTCCTTTTCGTGTGGCCGACGTCGACAGCTTACGAAGCCGACGCAGAGATGCCGCATCGACTTCAGCTTGTCAGCGCTCTCGTGATCCAGCTTCACGATGGCTGTCTTCTGTTGACTGCGGTTTAGGCCCAAAAGCGTCACCTCTCGGCCCTCAGGCGAAGAAGTAAGCACTTTATTTAGGGCTGCCACCACTTCGTCCCTCGTTGTGAGAACGTCCAGGTCTCTGATCTCAAGGGTAACCCTTCGATCTCGGACTCGAACTTCTCCCATTCCTTGGGTAGCAGTACGCACTTTCTCCGCGAATACTGCCGCATCGGTTTTTTTGCCTAGCCGAAGCAGGACGTCCCCCCGCCCTGTGGGCCGCACACTCAGAACCTGCGCGCCACTGTCGTCCGGATTCACTTCCTTTCGAAGCTTCCCCAGAACTTCAGCAAATGTACGTTCCCTCGCGATGGTGACCACCAGGGTGGATACCAGCGCCTTCTGGCGCTTTCTCCTGTCAAGGGGCGCCTGTCCCGACTTAACCGTCGGCTTCTTCTTTCCACCACAGGCTTGGACTTGGATTGCTCCTTGTCCTTACCAGGTGGTGGCACCTCCTTGCGAGGTTTCTTCTTCTTACGGCTTTTAGAGGCCTCGGGTGGGCTTTGAGGGCCCTCCCTACTCCTCTTTTGAGCCTGTATCTTAGCTGTAGCCGCGATGACGGCTTTAGCAATGATGCCTCTTCTTTTAGGCCGCCGACGATTCTCGTGGCCAACTCGATAATCCTCGACTTGGCACTTGTAATCATCGACTGCTAAAGACATCTTCTTCGTTTTCCCGTAGAGCTCTTGTACAAGAGTGTCTACGGTTTTCAGCCCTGTTTTGACGACCATGGAAATGTTAGGCTGCTTTGCACAAGCTACCAACATTGCCTGAAGTTCTTTTTTCAGATGGTCGTAAGTGGAGTCGATCTCCTCCTGCGCCTTCTCCACCTTCTTGTATTCCTTACGGAACACTTCTATCTCCTCTTGAGATTCTCTGCTATAGGCAGAGATGCCGCTGATGGCACTACCAATGCTGGTAACGCTGCCGCTTCGTAACCTGCTTGCAGAAGCAAGACTCAGCATCTGGGATAGCGGCTGCTGTTGGGGGTTTTCTTTCGAGGACCCCGCCTCTGACGTGATATTAGAACTGAGCGGTTTGTGGCCTCCCCCAAAATCCATGAGGCCAGCGCCGGCCACCGGGGCTTTCATCCGATCGGAACCGACGACGGAATTCACTCCTAGTTTGGAGTTGCCCGCTTGGGGTAGTATGTTTTCATCTCGCTTGCTCATACTTCTGGTTGTACTGTTTGGTCCACGGAGATTATTTTATTTCACCTCTACCCTTCACGCTAGAGTGACGAGTATTCCCCCATCCGCCACCCGGGGGATTATTATTATTATTATTATTATTATTATGTTTTTTTTTTGGAGTCTGTGGTAATGACATTTTAGGCACAACCGGCAAACTATCCACCCCCTCGCAAGAGCAGACATTCCACCGAGTGTGGGACTCAGTAGGAGCAAGCTACTAATACCCACTAAACCCACATATCTCTGTTCGCACCGACACCAGCCCAGAACTGTTATTCACATTACTTCAGACTGGGCGGCTGTCCTTGCGTATAATACATTCGTAACGTAATTTGCGATCAGGCGCCAGTTGTCCGCGTTCGCCGTCATAAGTATAGTCACGTTTTCCGGCGTGATCGCTTCTATGTCCATTTCAAGTCGTTGACGTTGATCTGCCCATCGCCTGCAGGCGAAGAACGTATGATCAGCGTCATCATAGATCCATTCGTAGTACTTACATTCAGGTGAAGCAAGTCTGCCCATCTTGAGTAGATAGCCGCGGAAGTATCCGTGTCCAGAGAAAAATTGGGTGAGATAGAAGTCTACCTCACCGTGCTTTCTCCCCTTCCACGGAGTAACCGCAAGGATAAGTCTACGTGTCCATCGCGCCTGTTGGGTATTTGTCCACCGTGTTTGCCAGAATTCCATTGTTTTCGTACGTTCGTCTGTCGCAGCGTCGACCCGTCCCGTGTCCGCGCTTCGATCGTATATGCGCTTTCGTTCCGTCGCGAGTAGGTCGATCGGAATTACGCCCGCGATAACAAGAACGGCGTTTTCGGACACCGTTCTGTACGCGCACGCGATTCTTAACGCGCCCACCCGCTGTACGCTAGTCATCGCTTTCGTCCGTCTCTTAACGTGTAACGCGTCCGCCCAGATTTCCGCCCCATATAGCATGATCGAGTGGGTAACGCTCATTAGTAGTCGTCGAGTGCTCGGTCTCGGTCCATTCGTATTAACCATGAGTCTGCTCAAGGCTTTTGTCTTTTTTCTTGTGCCTTTTTTAGTCACCGTGCGTATTTGAGGCCAGAAAGTCAGTTTTGTATCCAAAATCACCCCTAGATACTTAACCTCGTCACGGACCACCACGCATTCGCGTCCGACTGTCAACGGTATCCCCGTGTCGATTCTTCGTCTAGTTAGAAGCACAAGTTCTGTCTTTTGTAACGCGATTTGCAGTCCGTAGTCTTTCATCCATTCAGTCACCCGCCGCATATCCTGGTTCAGCTTTAGCTGAATCAGGTGTGTGTCAAGGGCAACGATAATGGCCGCAACGCCATCAGCGTACGCGACGAGGGATGTGTCCGTCGGCATCTCCATTCGGAGAAGACTGTCATACAGTACGTTCCAGAAGTCTGGTCCCAGAATGGATCCATGGGCGACTCCTGCAGTTATTCGTCTGTGTTTTCATCCGTCAGTGGTCTCGTATGTGAGACGTCGGTCCCTCAGGTAGTCACTTACAACACGGAGAAGATAGTCGGGCACCCGGAATGCTGTTTCCAGCGCTTGCAGGATATCCACCCACCACGCCGAATTGAAGGCGTTCCTAACGTCCAACGTAGCCAGTAAGACCAGAGGCCTGGTCGCGTGGCACCTGGTGTTATGCTTGTCGAAAATGGTTTTCACAAAGGTTATCGCTCCGATGGTTGAGCGCCCTTTTCGAAACCCGTGCTGTCGGTCTGATAAGTCTTCTGCGTCCTTTATCGACTGTAGAAGTCTTGGTCTAAGCAATAACTCGTACAGTTTTCCGGTCGTGTTAAGTAGGCTTAGTGGCCTGTAGGATGACATATTCTCAGGGTCCCCTTTATTTTTACTAATGAGAACCAATTGAGCCGTCCTCCAATATCTGCTAAAAACGCCCTCCACCAGGCACCCGTTGAATGTGTCGAGGAGCACCGACGGTCGTCGCAAAACGACGAAACGTAAGATTTCCGACGGCACACCGTCAGGGCCCGGTGCCTTGTTAGATTTCAACGAGTTTGCAGCTCTGGCGAGTTCCGCACTCGTGAATAGAGGGCATTCTCCGTTTGTACATTTAACGGTTTCCTCCCTCCTCACGGGATGAGTTGGTAAGAGACCGTCGACGATCTTGTCCATCGTCTCTGCATCCTTAGTTATCGGCGGAATCCGTCTCTCCAGTTGGTGAGTCACGATCTTGTAACCCGCGCCCCAGGGATCCGAGTCCACCTCGTCCGTCAGTCTTTGCCAGCACTCTTTTTTGCTGTTATTTATGGCGTACCGCAAACGCCTCCTACTCTGTCTGTATTCTTCGGAGAGAATTAGTGCGGTTTGTCGGTCGCGAGCCCGTTGGGCCTTCCGTCTAAGTGCTAGGCAACTACGTCGGATGTCCGCGATCTCGGCTGTCCACCAGTATGTCTCTCGTTTGTTACGTGCGTAACGTTTCCGCCGCATAGAGGCTTCACACAATTGTTGAAGAAACTGGATTGCTTCCCCGACAAGCGCTTCAGCCCTGTCGCGATTAGTCATTCCGCAAGGTTTCCACCTGTCTATCCGTTTCACGTCCCAACGAGGGGGACGAGTTACCCGAGTACTGCTCGTACGCGATTCGTCTATAAGGCCGAAGCAGATGTACTGGTGATCGCTGGCTGTGTAGTCTTCGATCACTCTCCATGCCCTCAGTCTTTGTGTCATCCTGTCCGAAACAAGAGTCACATCGGGCACAGAGTCCCCGAAGCCGGGTCGTCTGTACATTGGCGTGTTTCCCTCATTTCTGTTCGTCTCGGGCATTCCCCACTCGACCGCGCGCGCGTTGAAGTCGCCCGCCACGATTTTGTTGCCGGGGATGTCTCTCACGGCGTCTTCCAGACTCTCCAGCTTCTCCGCGTATTCGGGAACGCTATAATTCGGGCTAAGGTAGACGCTGACGTAGGTGACATCGCCCACCGTTGCCCAAACATAGCTCTCCACGGATCCGCGCGCGATGATCCGCGTTGCCGATTCCCCGCACTCCCATAATGCCGCTGTACTCGTGCTGCTGGCGAACCAGTTCGCCGGTGTTAAATCCCGGTACTGTTCGCTGATGACGAGGATGTTTGCGTCCAGCTCCGCCGCAATCTTAGGGAGCAGCGCGTGTGCTACGCTACTCCGATTCATATTGCATTGAAGAACAGTTACCGGCATTTTATTGTCTTGGTCTTCGTTGTCGTCAATGCTGCATTAAATGCTGCACACGCACCTGAACCAACGACGTGTGCGATGCATTTGTTGTCCTTCTTAGGACAGAGGAAGCACTCAGGTGTGTTTTTGCACGCCCGTTCATCGTGCCCCTCTCGGTCGCATCGCCAGCAGCATCGGTGTCTTTCCGGTCCTTTGCAGTCTTTTTTAATATGCCCATATCCGAGGCATTTGTGGCACCTAGGTACGCGAAGCCTAGGTCTCACGCGGCAGTTAACCCAACCGATTTTTATTCTTCCTTTTTTAAGGATCTCGGTTGCATCCCTCGCGTCAAAATCACATACCGCAAGGGCCAGGCCTCGAGAGTTAGACCCAAAGACATAAACCCTTCGTTCTACGGTTGTCCCGAGTTCTCGGTTAATCGCGTCTTTTAGGTCGTTCTCGCTTGTAATGCAGTCTAGGTCAAGGAACTCTAGCGTTGTCGTAGCTATCAGATCTTTTACATGGGCACTTTCTCTGAGGGCGACCTGTAAGGTCCGTTGGAAATCCTGCCGCGACTCTTGTTTACCGAGTCGTAGCAGAACTCCACCCTCTTTCGTTTTGCGGATCTGTCGCACGTCCGTCTTTGTCTTCGCGGGATCCACCTTCAGACGTATGGTCTGTAAGACATTTGCGTACGTCTGTCCCTCCGCCGGTTGGACCAGGATCGTGCCTCTTCCCTGTTTAGGATTTGGCCGATTCGATTGCCGACTTTGGTGGGCAGTAGATGGCCCAGGTTGCGTGTCCGGTCGTGAGTTGACCGCGGCCGTCCTCTTTTTTTTTCTTTTTTTGGACGACCGTCGATCAACTTTCTATCTGGGCTGCGTCTTTGTGGTGAACGGTAGCTTGTTCAGGTGTAGGGGTCTGATTTACGCGTTTCCGTTTCTGTTGTTGCTGAGGAGTAACTTTAGCCATGCACACGTCAGCGTTTATAATCGTCGGTTTGCGGAGCATTTTCATACGTTGCAATTCGTACATCGCGACTTCAACCGATTCATTTATTTCGCTCATTCCGTTTGTGATTACACGGCTTACATCTTTTTGGATATTCGTTCTCTCGGTCATCCTAGCCAGGCTACTGCGTATGTTGAGCAGCTGTTCGTGCGGCTTACTCTCGGCAGCCTCCCAGCTAGTTGGCGACCCTCTGATGTGTCGTGCGAGATTTCCTGTAGCAGTTTCCGCCACGACAGCCAGGTTACCTACCAGCGTGATGGGGGAGCTGGGAAGCCCCCGTGACTCTCCTGAGTCGGATGGCGCAGGCAGCACTCTAGTACCTGCAATTTTAATACAACTTTCCATTATATTTTATTAATCCCCGTCCCCCCTATATGTGTGTGTTTATGTAAAGTGTTTTGGATAATTTTGGAGGATTTATATTGCGCAATAGTATTTTTGGAACCTTGATTTTAAGTTGTAGGTTGTGTGGTGGAAATCCAGCTGGATTAAGAGAATTCAGAAATTCTTGTGGATAATGAACAGCATCTTTAGTATTGACTGCAGTATCAATCGATCTGTATTCTTTACTGTCTTTTTTAACATGACCTAAAATAGTATTGTTAATTTCAAAGGCAGAAATGTTCCGGGGTGTAACGATGGCTCTTTCGCATATGGAGTATGGTTTCTCTCAAAGGTCATCAATATTCGGATAAACTGAAGAAATAAGAGTATCAATAGTTTGCACAATCTTACCTAGTTTTGAATAGACAGATATACAGCCATTTACATTGGACATTGTTCCATTTCCAAGACTGAGTAATTGTGATGGAAATTGCGCATTTCCACCTCCGAGATGAACTCTCATATTTGTTTTTAAATTCAAATTATGAATAGATCTCCATATCGGTGATGTTTGCCAAAAATCTCCAGCAAACACAATAGTTAAACCGCCCATCAACTTATCACACGATCTAAGATCTCTGAGAGTTCGATCGATTGCTTCAACATGAGCTCGATGAATCATAGTACATTCGTCCCATACGATAAGGTTTGTATCTTGAAAGATTTTACCAAGAGGACCATTTTTACGGATAGAACAAACTGATTCTTGGTCACATAAGACATTCAAGGGTAGTTTGAAAGTTGAGTGAGCTACAATAGCTAAGCTATCAGTTGTACGAACGTATGCAAGAAGTAGATTAATTAGAAAAGTTTTGCCAGTGCCTCCAGGAGCATCTAAAAAAAAATTTATTTTCTATCACTATTTACATTTTGCGTAATAGAATCATATGCTTGACGCTGATCGGGTACTAATTTGGGAAGATTAATATTAATGTACTTTTGAAGCTCATTAAGATTAGAGGGATTTCGGTACATTAAATCATAAGCGTTTTCATCATCTAACTCGCTACGAATTGGCGTTGGTAAGCCGAAATCACATAAGTACCTTTCACCCAGACTAACAACCTTATCTTCAATTGCAATAAGACCTCTATTAAAAATATCTTCAGAATAAGTAATGGGGTCATCATTGTTGCGACATCTAGCTCGGTATAAAATATCTTCACAGAAATCTTTTTTAAATGAGTCCCATAAAATAAGTGGTTGAGAAGGATTGCAAAATACTAAAATAATAGCAAATAAATCTCTCAATTTGGATGGAATTTGAGAAATAGAAGCATCTGCAATAGTGTCTTTCCAATGATTATCATTTTCTAGAAGACCTAATGCATTGCAAGCTGCTTTGAACCTTGGATAAATAACACCCTTAACAGTCCGTAAATAATTAAATGAGGTTGGTCCTCGAACGTGATGTAAAAGCATACGTAGATGAAAACATTCACTTTGATTAGGATTAATGGTATACACTCTACCGAGAGCTGTATCTTTTTTGATACGAGGAAAGCCATCGACATCCAATCCACGTTTCCTTCTAGATAATTTATTATTACTCCAAGTGTAATAAGTTGGAACTTCAGAATACAAAAGTGTTTTGAAAAAGTCATCTGATTGACAGAGACTGAAAAAAGCAATGAGAGTAGTTTCACGCGGATTGTCAAGAACATCATGCAAGTTGTCTTCAGAAAAATAAACACGTTGGTTATTTTCTAAATGAACAGCTAAATGGAGCACGGTAGCAAATCGTTCGTGGATAGAAAAATCAAAAAATCGCCACGTTGCTTTAGAAGTGCATATGTAACGACCATTAATATAGCAATCCAATTCATCTGCGTTATTTTTAATAGAAAATGTTGCTGAATCTACTCCTTTAGTAATATATTTACAAACATACTTAATAGCTAGTACTGAATTGCAAAATTCTGAATTAATGTGGGCATTAAAAGTTCGTAATAAGTATGCACTTTAGGGGACAACCCATCTGTTATCAATATCAATGGTAGTACCGCGTATATTTACAGTAGCCGTGCATCCTCCATCTTCAGGTTTCCTTTTACGATAGGTTGGATATCCATCATAACCAATCTGTGTCTCTGATACGAATGAGCGAGGATATTTTTTAGTACACTTGTCATCTTTCATGCAAGGTGACGATGGGTTAAGATCACCACAGGGTCCGTGAATCATACTTTTACAAACAATATCGAACAATAATGGATCCTCTTCTTTATTAGGAAGTTCAGCAGAAATAATGAGATCTATTTCGTCAGGCTGAATTTTAATATCTAACTACAAAAGTAAATGAGCGTGTGGTAATCCTCGCTTTTGCCACTCCACACTATATGCATAACAGTTTACTTTACCAAAAACTTCTTTTTTCATTATTTCATCCATAAACTGTTTCAGCTTAAGGTGAAATACTCGAGAGACAATGTCATGTCTATCAGATGACTTTTGTCCAGGAAAAAGTTCATTTTTTATTTCTGGCCAGTTGGGGTTGCAAGTAAAAGTAATAAACAAATCTGGTCTTCCAACTTTACGCACGCAAGTCATGGCATCTTGTGTTTTTTCATGCATATACCGAGGTGAACCAGTGAAAGAAGGTGGGAGTATAATACATTGGCCAATATTAGCAGCTTGAATATCGGCATCTTGATTAATTGCATCTCTTAAATGTATATATTCATCAGCACGTAATTTTTTTGGATTGTGTCGAATATAATTTAATCGCTCAGTAATCATTTCTGCCATCATGTCCACACAGTACTGATTAAAAAGATTTTTAAAATAATGTATATATATTCAGAATTTGTTTTAATCATAAGCCTGTAAGCGTAAAATTGCATGCAAGAAATAGTTTTATTTTGGCGATTATTAGGGTGAGACTGTTGAATTGTAAGATAATACCCATCTTATCCTCTAGGAAACATAAGAGGATATTGAAGAGGATCATAAGAACGGTGTAGCTCTGATACTCGTTGTATTTGATTATTTCGACAATGCAGAACAATATCTCTTGGACCTTTATCTTCGTCTACCAATAGTACAGCAAATATGAGAATTAGCACCCTTCATTTTTTTAATTTGATATATTTTTCGATCTTGAGGGTCAATGCAGGTGTTTCAGTTTTTAAATAAATAAAAACACTTATATAATGCTAATAAGCAACGTTTCGTCCGCTTAGGTTTGCGGACCTCATCAGGCAATGCATGCGTATCACCAACGTTTCACTTCATGCTTATACGAGTAGCGCTTAAGTATAAGCATGAAGTGAAACTTTGGTGATACGCATGCATTGCCTGATGAGGTCCGCAAACCTAAGCGGACGAAACATTGCTTATTAGCATTATATAAGTGTTTTTATTTATTTAAAAACTGAAACACCTGCTTTGACCCTCAAGATCGAAAAATATATCAAATTAATAGTACAGCAACTTCGTTAACAACTGGAGCACTATAGCGACTTTGATGTTGATTTGTAGGCACACGATCAGAATGAATTATTTATTTGAAATCGTCGTTTGAACTTAATGTTTTTTTCAAATTATACTTAAAACTTCTAATTAAATTATTATTAAGATGAAAAACATTCTGTAAGGTTTCAATTAATTCTCTACTTAAATTTGGAACAATATTCGATTGAAGTGATAACTGATCAGCATCGTAAAGAAAGTATATTTGTAAAAATTGGTGATTATTATTAGCTGCCGGCAGTAAACTTCCTATGCTATGGTAAACTTGGCCTTGGATTTTAAAAGTTGGCATAAAATTCTCTTCCACAACTTGTTTCGCTCCAAAAGAAGTCATTTGAAACAAAGTATTATATTTTCTAGCATTATCAAGAAAATGTTTTGATTGTGGATGCAATCCTAAAATTAAATCTTTTAGAGGTTGCGGTGGTTCATCAAATTGTAATAACGAAATTTTACCTCCAGCGCAACACATGCCAGGTGCTAATATGAGCATCATATTTAAATGCAGCCCTAGGCGTAGAAACACGTCTATTGTACATAGAACGAATACGCTGATCATCGAGTCGTTGTAATCGCCTGACTGATGATTCGCGATGTCTTTGAGAAGAAGTTTGTAAATGTTATTGTAATATACGCATTTCTCTGACTGGGCTTATTTCGCGTTCTCGATTATTAGCAGATAGTGCTCTTAATTGTGACAGTCGAGCTTCACGCTCATCGAAGGTTTCATTCGTTCGAACATAAGCCATACGCCTGGCATTGGATGTTTTCCGAGATAAATTAGATTTCGGCATTGTACACAAAATATATTTATCTTCTATACAAATAAATTAAAAATCAATAGTAAGTAAATAATAAGAATAATTAAGAATTACAAATAAGAAGCAATATTAAAATTTACGAATAAAACCCTAAAGGCAATGTGTGGTGATCTCAATGGTAGACACAATTGTCTAACATAGACTCAAAGGCACCAAGTTTTAAAAAACTTGACATTTTAGTAGCTGTAAATTATTTACCAGTAGCATGAACGGCGCAACGGCCGATCCCCACTTTGTAAAGTTTTAAGTGTCACAACAATTAATAGGCAAATGTTTTCGATAAATCAAACAAATAATTTAACGAAAAATGGAACTTGTTAATTCAATACTTAGAACCCATCGAAAGCTTAACGCTTACGAAAAATAAATTATTATCGTGAAACTCAGATGACTCTAACGACCGAGCCCGGCTGATACATATGTACTAAGTAGCGATAAATTTGTCGCGTGCAGCGCCAGACCGTCAGCCACCTATCGGCCAGCACCTGAACTACCGTGCATCCTGTAAGTGTAAAAACTTTTATTTTTAACAATGAAGCAAAACGATTTTTTATATAAAATATAGCCTATGACACTTCATAGTACCTAAAGAAATTACAGTTAAAATTTCGTTACAATCGATTGTGTACTTTTTGAGATTTTTGCGCACATACAAACAAACGTTTCCTCTTTATATAATAGTAAGATAAGATAAGATAAGAAGTAAGATAAGAAAAGATAAGAAGTAAGATAAGATAAGATAAGAAGTAAGATAAGATAAAATAAGAAGTAAGATAAGATAAGATAAGAAGTAACATAAGATAAGATAAAAAGATAAGATAGTCAAGGAACTACGACTTCGAAATCTGGCAATCATCGGACTCCAACAACATACACATCTAACGTCGACGCCCGCAGGTCTAGCAGGACATAATCGAGCCATTTGACACCGCTATCCACGTTCGAGGCGGACCTTCGTTCCTCACCGCATATATATATATATATATATATATTTGGGTACTTAAGGTATATTCTTTTCGGCTATCTATACGCTTGTAATATTCGTAAAGGCAAACCTGATATATAATGTTATTTCAATTACTGAACGAACCATTTTCTCTTACAACAATTATTATTTGATACTGCAATTTATTTATAATATTTATTCTTTGCATTGCATTTTATTTGCAATATGGTTTGAATTGCAATTTATTAACAATAATTCATGTTTTCAACGACAACAATTTTTAATTTAATCTGCATTTATTTATAATAATTCTTATTTCGATTATTAATTATTAATGTTTATAATAAAATAACCTTGTGAATATTTCATTCTATTATTGTGTTAACGTGTTCGCCGTACAATTGTTTATTTATTCAAAATTAAAATCGTTATTTGACTTAAATAATTTTATGCAATTGTTAATAAAATAGTGTAATTTTATGTGTGTTTTTGCTTATTAAAAAGCTATAAAAATTCAGTTACACGTGTTCATTTAAAGGAAAACAGCATATTATGATGTTAACATATTTAAATAAATAATGCATGATTAATACGAAATAAAACATATATTATTTTATTTATCCCACATTATATTCTACATCTCTACTCTCAAAATAACTTCGCTCGCTACTTCTGGAGACGTAAGGCTAGTCCTTGTCAAACAAGAACGAAAGGAACGCGAATGGTTTATTAACCATTTGCCTTCTTGTAACATTTTTTATAGTGGTTGGTACAAGTCGGACGTGACATTACTTAAATATTTATTAAATCATTAATGTAGTTGATTCATTATCTCTTTTCCTTTAACATATAATATAATCGATTACGCGAGGTGAGCATTTCAACAATATATTATCATAATAGTTATATAATTATACAGTTATATAATTATATTCCAACGGCCATACATAACTCGAAACGAATAAAACAATAATAAAACAATCCAGCCAACAAAACTTGATGGTTCTATAACGCAAAATAAACGTATCAAAAGAATAATTTAAAAGATTTTTTAAAAAAGGAAAAATGAAGAGTTAAAAGAAAATCATATAAAATACAAAGAGAAAATTACACACCCCACACACAGTCGCAAAAACTTCCACTCAACGTGTTAATGAGGACCTCCCCGAAGGGAGTCCTTCACAATAGTGAAATTAAAATCAAGATCTCGACATCGTCTAACCTCCGACAATACATTGCGGAGTTCTTATTTAGAATCATCTTTAAAAAAGTTATCAAAGTATTTGAAACTTGCAGTACCTGATCATAGAAGAGTTTGTATAAAGTGTAGCATGAAAACGATATTTTATTGCTTTGAATGCACACGGTGGGAGGGAATGAAAAAAAAGTTTCGCTGTCATGCCGACGAAAACTGAATTAGTAGTTTCTTTCTAAATATAATTACATGTTAAAAAAACATGGAATCAGAATCCTAGCTGATTGTCTACAAGTTATTTCGGTAATTTTTTCTTTTTCTGTATTACTTTTAACACTCAATCACTATTGAGAAACGATGATGTATTAGTAATACATATTTATTGGTTGTATAATGGTAAAAACATGTTCAAGTTTAAAATATTTATATTATTATATAACAAAAAATATATTTACACAATACATGCATTCATTGGTGGCTCTGTTTATTAAATGCAAAATTCTTTCTACAAAATCAATAAAAAATGAAGCGGCTACTTTCCTAAATCAAAACAAAAAGTAAACACATAGAATTTAGAGCGTTTGCACAATATACATAATCAAAGCAAACGTACTGGAATAATTTGAGTGTTGCTATGTGAAAATTTCTCGGAAAACCAGTGTGTCAATCAGTATACGTTACGTTTTCTTCTTGGCAGTTTGTCTTTCGTTCTTCATGTAAAAGCATTGTCAGTTACAATACCAATTATGTATCACCATGCCTAATGCTACTTGTACTCACGATGAAAACCGAAAGAAAGTGTGTGCGTCCTGCGGTAGAAAAATAGTAGTAGGCAAAAAGAAATTAGAACATTATAGTATTTCTATCGGGAGTGAAAAACTAATGAAAAACTATGTTTACGCAAATTTCGATTTATCAGATCAGAAATTCCCATCAAGTATTTGCGTAACGTGCCATAAAATATTAGCAGAACATGACAATAGCGACTCTTCACAACCGCTACCGGTGATTTTAAATTACAAAGATATACTGCTACCTAAATTAACAAGAACAAAAGGTGATTCGAGACAAGACATAAAATGTGAGTGTTATATTTGCCAGACAGCAACATACAGAGGGCATGTAAAACTTAAAGTTGGTGAAAAACGTTATATAACGAAAAAATAGGCAAATCAAATAGGCTATATGGAGTGAAGTGTACTACAAATAGTGAGCAAGCAATCAGTGATGAAAAAAAAAGAGTTTATCCAGCTATGCAAAAATTGTTTTACAAAAATAGGTAAGGGTAAGGAACATCGCTGTAATATTCATGAAGACATAAGACATAAAAACATTAATAGCAGTGTCGACAGTTTACCTTCACAGCAACAAGAGCAAATTGCAACTACCATTCTCGCTAAAGTAAACAAACCAAATTCTAATGTAAATTTTATTGAAATGAGTACAGGTGGTCGCAAAAAGAAAGTTTATATTAAAGACGCAAATAAAATTAAAAATGGTGTTTCTTTTTCTCAAGAAAGTTTAGACGAGTTTCAAACTAAAACAAATGTATCTTTAAATCATATGAAAAAGTTAACTAGTATGTTAAGGTCGAAATGTGGGAGGCAATCTGTCCCAAGTCATTACATCAAACATGCATCGGAAAATGCAAATCAATTAGATTACCTTTACGACATTGCATTTTTTAATTTTGATGTTTCTGATAATAGTAAAAAAGAAAGAAGGCCTGTTATCTGGACAAACGCAGAAAAAATGGTTAATAAAGATATAAAGAAACGAGAAATTATTGGTTATCCTTGTATTAAAGTTATGGCAGATGGTGGTCAAAAATTCTTTAAAATTTGTTTGTCAATTTTTCCTCAAAATGATGATGACAGTGAACCACCCAGTAAAAAAGTAAAACTTGACACTAAAGCGCATTCAAGTTGCAAGTTCAAGTTGACAAGTGTAAAAAAATTGATTATATTGCGTATCGTTCCCGATATAAAAGAAACTTACGAGAACGTGAAAATATTGTTTGATCTGATTAAAATCAACGACATTTCTTTTAAGTTTGTTGCTGACTTTAAATTAACACTAATTATAAATGGAATGCAGACTGCTACTGCAAGTAGCCCCTGCCCGTTTTGCTTCATACAACTAAATGATCTAAAATGTCGCAAAGAGTTAATGGATGATGAATCTGAAAATTTGAAATTGAAAACTTACGGTGACTTTAAACAAGATTATGAACTATTTAAAAACTGTTTAGGAAGTAATAAAAAAACTGGCCAAAAAATGTAATAGTACTGTGAATAATCCATTGTTTGAAGAGAGTGATCAAATGTATGTGTTAGAAAAATGTATTCTTCCAGAGTTACATCTGTAACGCGGCAAATAGATAAGTATTGCCTGAGCAACTAGGATGAAAGTCCCTCCACCATGCGTCTGAGGTCATTTGTAAAAACCTTATAATCACGACTAAAATATACAAATTACTCTAGGCTTTTTATAACTAATTTACGAAGAACGGAAGTTGAGACATAGGAAGCTCCGCCAAATCGTTGCAACTGCACTTGCACCAACCTTAGCGAAGCCCTCGGCCTGCCTCTAGTTCAACTCGGCCTCGTGCAGTTAAAAGCTAAGTTACACAACGTCTCATTTTGTTGCTCAAATAAGTCAAATTCAAGGCAATTCCCGCCTTGCCTGGTCATCGGGCTTTTATATGATTAAATATTTCGACTCAGTGGAAAAATACTGAGAGACATAGTACAAGTTATGTACTTTATAGATGCCTATGAAGGAACCAGGGAGAGCAACAGAGAGAAGGACGCACCAGCACAATGGTCCGACAATGGCGAACCAATTAGTTACGCCCACGTAACATGAAGAGCGGAGCGAGTGAGCTTCCGACGAGCAGCGGCGTACCGAGCTCGTCGACTTTCCTCCTGGCAGGCAACGTGGCTGGACGTCTCGTGTTCCACATCCGTGTCGCGGGGGTTCTCCTGTATTTAAATTATTTAATTTACTAAAAAGTCCAGGCATTGAGGCCGCCTGTTGGTTGTAATTATCCGTCGTGGAAAAGGGCTGTAAAGTACCGACGAGGAACAACCCGGCAGCCGAAGTGAAGAATAAAGTTAAGTACCGAAAGCGGCCATTTTACGAGCCGTCGTAGAATCATACGCCTGTTGCCTCCTTGCGCGGCGTTAGCCCTTCAGGCCTTTACGTACTTAAAGTAGCTTCTCTCAATTGTATTTTCTTCATGTTTACTATATTTGTCTTACTATTAACTTGTAAACCTCAGTATCTCGGAGAGTGGAGTAATTGCCTTTAAAAGTAATTTAATTCATGTGCCTTTCGCACTATATTGTTTATTTTCTATGGTAAATATTGTAAGATTTAGCTATAAGGAAATTGAGTAATTAAAGATCAATTTTTAAGTTAAGATTTTAGTGTTGAGCTTTTCTCTTAGTTTGTAAGTTCAATCTGCTCTATCTAACATTCCTTATCCCTGCCGTTCCGACCACACGACACTCCGACTGAGCCACGTCGGATTCGGGAATAAGATATTAAAATATCTATTATTTACGCGGATACTACGCGACTATTTAGTAAAAATTAAGAGTGGCACTGCTCGGTTTATTCAGTGCCTGGCGTCCTAGGAATTACAAATTAAATCCGATCAAAATAGATTAATTGCTCTAGGCCCGGCTGCCTCCAAAAATTATCCCGTGCCTCTAGGCTCCTTTGTGCCCAAAGTGTAAGCACCCATGATACATCTTTTACAAGGTTTTGTTAACCACATATTCGGAATGGATTAGTGCCTCTTCTAGGGAAAGAAAAAGCTATGATCTGGCCAATGAAATTAAACCTCATCTCAAAAAGTTACCATGGAGATATCTTTGAGGGTAATGCTTGCCGTAAAATGTTAAAACGATCGGATGAACTTTTTTATCGTGAAATTTACAGTGATGTTGGTAAACTGAAACTTGTGCCGTTTGTTTCATCATTAAAGGCTAGGAATAAAATAGTTAAAAGTTGCTTTTCAGTCAAGAGGAGTAATGTCAAGTTTCAAGAAAATTTACGATTACAGATTAGAGAACTTAAAAAATCTTTTTTAGCGACGGAAATATCAGAAACATTGAAAATTCACGTGCTCGCAGCACATCTTGAACAGTGTTTCGCGTCCTTAGATTCTAATAGCGGCATAGGATTGTGGTCAGAGCAAGCAGGTGAATCGATCCATAGTGAATTTCTCAAGTATTGGAACAAGTATAAAATTAATAATGTGCATAGTACTTCATATATTAATAGATTGAAAAAAGCAGTATTGAATTTTCTTCTAGACATTTGTAAATAATTAGAGACCTACTGATCTATGAGGCGTTTTTGTGTACAAAAATTTGCAATTTATTTTTAATATGTTAATTTTTTGTTGTGATATCATATTCATGAATATTTAGTTTCTATTAATATGTTTATACTTGTTTGTTATATAAATGCCTTTATTAATAAAATAATTACTTTAAAATTAAAATAAAAATGTATCATTACCACTACATACTTTATTTGTTGCTTATTTGAGATTAAGTGTTAAAAGTAATATAGAAAAAGAAAAAAATATAATTGGAAATAAAAATATGCGCCATTGTTATTTAATTAGAAAAAAATTTTTTTAGCACATTACCGAAATAACCTGTAGACAATTAGCTAGGATTCTGATCCATGCTTTTTTAACATGTAATTATATTTAGAAAGAAACTATTAATTCAGTTTTCGTCGACATGACATCGAAACTTTTTTTTTCATTGCCTCCCACCGTCTGCCAGAAACATTTTTGCGACTCTTGTTTTAGACAAATCCATCATATCCACCAGAAATCCACAAAATCATCAGAAAGAATTTGTAAAGCTTACGTTCATTGTAAAAAACGGAAAAATATTTATAGTATTGAATGTGAATAAATAATGAATAAATCCAATTCGGTTGATGTTGAAAATTATATAATTTGTTGGGATAAATCCGTAATAATTAATAAAAGAATGATCATTTTTACTATTTATATCAATAACAGTTTTTGTTATTCTCAATAATTAATTCTATTCTTATTATTTACATTAATACCTGATAAACTGTGTATAATTCAAAATAAATCGATTCATATTAATAAATTATTAATTATAACATACTAATTAGAATTTAAAATACCACGTGTACTAGAATGACAAATATTAGAACTTCAAATAGAAATAACGATTTGTTTTTACAATTTTTGATATATTGTTTTGTATATACATATATATACATTTTCACACCGCACTGGGGATCAGGGTGCGGGTGATAAAATCGATATCAATTAATAAAACAGAGAATTTATTATATGATATAAATTAAGTACACGGTTGCTAGTCGTGCTCGCGGCTATATATTAACGGCTGCTATTTATTAATAATTACGCTTAATTAAGTATAACGTCGTGAGGGCTCGATATTTGGATCAGTATAATTTCACGCGCGGCGATATAGTTGCTACTCGATCGAATATCCGATCGATCGACGAAAATGGCGACGCCGGCCACGTATGCGAATACGCGAAAAGGGGAATAGCGGCACACACACCTTACGAGGAGAGGAACACGGGTATGGGTAGCACTTTGCACCAACCTTATACAGACAATTTCGCTCTCTCGATTGCACCCGGTGCACACTCTACGGACTCTTTATATCGTGCGGAAAAACGGTGGAAAATGGCTCAAATCTCGCCTCGTTGCGTCTGCTCACGGCCGAGTTTCCGCGCTCTCTGCCTTTGTCCTGCGAGAGCGCCGCGCGCATGCGTCGCGACCGCCTCCGCGCAGTGTGAGCGCGGCCTTACAGCGTGAGCGGCTTGGCGTTGTTTTTGGCGTTCTGCTAGGCTGTTCGAGTGAGATGGCGACGACGACGATGACGACGACGAGCTGGCGACGGCGAGGCTGCTGTTTGGTAATTATAACTTCGTTCCTTATTATTTATCGACTAATCGATCCGTGAGTTTTTTTCAGGTGGGCAACGAATCTTACTGCCGTGGTTAACGAGTCGTGGCTGCTCGGCGGATGCATGTACGTGTCGCTATCTCTGTCTCTCTCTATTTCGTGGCTTCTTGGCTGCTGAGACGTCTCTTCACGACGTCGGCTCCGGAGGTTGTTCCACGGGTCTACTGCGCGGCTGCTATTATACGGTAAGAAGTAACTTGACAGGTGCCTTGTTATTTAGTTAGTATATGTGAGCAATGTTTATGCTCACATAACCTCTAACACTGGCTCCTATACACCTCTACTCCTGTACACAGTCTTGTGTACTCCTATCTGCTCCATAGTGTTGAAAACATATTCATTATTATGTTTTACAGGTTGATCTCCCTGTACGAGTTTGTTGCTGCTGGATGGCTCCTTCAGGATTGAGGTTACTACGGATATGCTGTTATGATTGCTGCAGCTGCAACAGCCGTTTTCCTTATACTTTGGACCTCGATGCCCTGTCCATGCTCTTATGCTGCCTTTGTACTCAGCTGATGTCTCCAGGCTCTCCGAGTGCTGTTCGCCCTGCATGTAGCCTCTTGGTGGCTACTGGTTTCCTCGACTCCTGTGTGTGCTGGCTCCGTTTCTGTTGCAGGGTGTAGCTTGTTCGGCTTTATGGGATTATCTTCTATAATAGGTAGCTAGGGATATGTGTGCTCGGTGCTAGGCTTGTTTAGTATACGGTTTAGGTAGATAAATTGGGTAATAGGTAGATAGGAATGTGTGTGTGCTCGCTTTGCACCATGACAGGCACACTTGCCTTGTCACACTCCCCCCCACCAAACTGAAGTTACGCGGAGTCGTAACTGAATTAATACAAAATAAAATAAACTTATATAATAAAATAAAGTAATATAATAGAATATTGGACGCTATTAGCCTATTGGTGGGGTGAGTACGCAATCTTAGAATTTGGAAATTAAAACTAGGTCTTATTTAAATAGCTTGTGCTATTATAGCGGTGTATTTGTGTTTAGTATTGATTGACTGCTGCTTGGCTGGACATACTGTATAAAGAGAGCGCTGAATGTGTGATAGATAATTTGCTAATTTACTAATTATACTAGATATTTGAACAACGACTGGCATACCCTTTATAATTATATAATGCGCTTTGAGAGCTATTTTTCGCGGTCGCGGATCTCTCACTCTTGCTTACTTACATGTTACATCCATACTCATACCTTTATGTACATAATATATTTAAATATAAAAAAAATAATAATATTAGTAAGATAAGTGCAAACCTGTGCTTTGAATTAAATGCAATTCTTGCTTGTGCGTTTCCTCCTGCTGCTTGATATTTAGCTAGTGTAATTTAAATAAAAAATAAAACTATTTGCTACATAATTTGCATTTATAGGTAAAAGAAAAAAACTTATGATTTTAAACTATTATTTATTATAAAATAAAAAAATATATATAAAAAATTTACATGGGCCTGCAGCTCCTAAAATATTCTGCCCTTAGGGCTTTATAATTTTCCCCGCATCGCGGGCAGTCGCGGGTTACTACCCCGGTCGTTTCGCAGTTCTTGCAGAATGTCGTTCTATCTGAACGACAATTCCGCCAGCTGTGTCCCTCCCGGCCGCAGTTCCAACAATATGGACGGCATTCTGCGGTCGGCGGGCGAGGGATATATCTCTGCTCTGGGGGTGGCTCGTTGGTTGCTGCGGCTGCTTGGCTCGTTGTTGGGCTGCTGGGTGGGTAGGGAATGTTTGGGAGGGATGGGGTTGGATCTGTTTGTGAGAGTTGGAGGGACATTAGGGGTTGTGGCTTCTGGGGAGTTTGGGTAAGGCTTTGGGAGGGTTTGGGAACATTCAGGGACATTAGAGGCTGGGGTTCGGGATGGGCTTGATGGGGCAATGGGGAAGGGTGCGGAGGCTATTGGGAAATTGGAGGTTCTTATTGAGGAAATATCGGAAATAAGGGGATTTTGGGGAGGGATGCTGACAGGGATGTGGATGTATGTGTAGAGGTTGGTTTGGGGATCTAATACGGGACGGGTTATTATAGATTGGGGAGGGAAATTGAAGTCGAAAATGGGAGGGTGAATGGTTGGGATTGTATGGGCATGGGAGGCTTCTTGGACGGCTTAGCACGGCGTGTCTTCTAGTAGAGTTGTCCAGCTGGATGAGGGGACGTCATCCCTTTCGCAGAGGTGGCGTCTTCTTCTTACGCATGTGCGCGTTCCTGGGCAGGTCCTTTTTTGGCTGCTGGGCGTAGTGGGCTCTTGTTGTGGTGGGGTGGGGCTGGGTGGTCGTGCTAGGTCTAATCTAGCTAGAACTGTTTCCAGCTCCTCCTCACCCGGTCGAACAGCGGCTCTTGGCTGGACGAACCGTCCACGGCCTCGTCCTCGCTTCAGAGCTGACGCTGCCTGCCCTGTTCTATCCATCTACAATTTGTTTTATGTTACTAACTAATGCCTAAACTCACTAAATTTTCCTTTGATTTCGCCATTTTACTTTATTCGCGAGAATCTATTATTTGCGCGGTCTAAGCTGCATTCTTTGCGGGCTATTCCCTAAAGTGGGTGTAATGGGTAGCTGCTTTCGGGGCGACCTCTTTTCGTTGGGGGGGCATAATTTTTGGATTATTTTGGGTGGTTTGGGCTCTTCCTGGTTGTGGGACGGGAATATTTGGGGTGAGGGTTGGGATATTGCGCGGTGCAATGTGGCGTTTCAAGTCTGTTATGTGCACTTTAGTTTGGCTGTTCGTTTGTACATCTTCTATCAAATACACTGTGGGTGAGAATACTTGAATAATTTTTGCGGGGACTATAAATTTGGGGGCTTGTTTGGCTGCTATAAAGTTGTCTGCTGATGATAAGATGCGATTTCGGTACCTAACTAGGTCTCCTAATTGATATTGTATATCGCGTCTGCCTTTGTTATAGTACTTGGCTTGTCTGGCTGTTGCTAAATCAATATGCCTTTTTACTAAATCATATATTTTGGGAAGTTTATGTAGGCGTTCTATCCATTGATCGGTGTCTGGGGCTGGTATTTGCTTCGGGGATTCTATGTGTTTTCGTAGAAGAGCTACTGGGGTGGGATTTCTGCCTAAGTTGAGGAATGCTGGGCTATATTTGGTTGACGAGTGCACAACTGTATTTAGAGCGAAATTAAATTCTCCGAGATATCTATCCCAGTCTCGGTATCATCTGCTAAATAACTTTTTATCATCGGCTTTATGTTTCTGTTAACTCGCTCTACGGGATTTGCTTGTGCAAAATATGGCGGAATGGTTGACTGTTCTATTCCATATTGCGTTAGTCGCTCGGTAACCAATTTATTGGCAAATTCTGTCCCATTATCTGTTACGAGATATTTTGGACAACCCCATCTATTAATAATGAGTTCGTCGAAGGCTTGTAGGATACTTTTTGCATCAGCTCGTCGTAGAGTTTTCATCTCTATATAACGGGTGAATAGGCCTTCAAACACGATTATGTATCTAAATCCTTGCTTCGTTGGCGGCTTTGGTCCCATAATGTCTGCTTGCTACCACTGTCCATGGTTGGCTTATGTTGCGTCCTTCCATTAGGCCTGGTGGGGCTTGTTGGCTGCTTTTGTGCGCTTGGCATTCTTGGCATGCTTTTACATAATTGCACGTATCGTAATACATGCCTGGCCAATAATAATGCGTGGCTAGTTTTGCGTAGGTCTTGTCGATACCTAAGTGACCTGCCTGAGGTGTATAATGGGCTTCATATAAGGCTTTTTCGCGATCACTTTCTGCCAAGATTAATTTCCATGCGTCTAGGTCAGGTATGAAGGGGTCTACCAGGGCATTAGGACGGTGGGCATATAGCACGTTGTTGGAAATTCTGAGGTCAGGGTATTTATTGGAAAATTTTGCAACGGCTCGCATTTTTTCTTGATACGATGGGTTACTGGTATTTAATGTTAATGCTGCTGCTATGGCTTCTGCTTCTTCAAAGACTCTTGATAATGCGTCTGGGACATTATGCATTGCTCCTTTGCGATGTACAAATTTTATGTTGTAATTTTGTAAGATCGTATTCCAACGGGCTAACCTACCAGCTGGATCTTTAAGTCGGTTTAACCACAGGAGGCTGTGATGGTCCGTGATTACCGTAAACTTTTCACCTAGCAGGTATCCTTTCAGCCTTTCTACGAACCAGAGAACTGCTAAGCATTCTTTCTCTGTGACCGTGTAATTACGCTCTGCCTTGCTTAAAGTCCTGCTTACGTAATAAATAGGATGTTCCTCGCCGTTGATCTCCTGCGTTAATACGCCTGCTATTGCGTAAACGCGGGCTAAAACTGGGGCTTCTGTTAAGGCTAGTTTAATTTTCTCAAATGCATCTCGTTGCTCTTGATGCCATTGCCATCTGACACCTTTGTTGCTTAGATAACTTAATGGCGTTCTATACTTCGCTAAATCTTTAATAAATCTAGAGTACCATCCCACTAAGCCGTTGAAACGTCTTAGTTGTTTCAAATTTTTCGGTGCTGGATACTCTAAGATTGGCTTAATTTTATCTTGGTTAGTTGCAAACCTAATTCGTTTATCTTATATCCAAGATAAGTGACTTCTGGACAACAAAATTCAGACTTTTCTCGGTTTAATTGCAGATTGGCTTTCTTTAGAACTACTAGGACTATTCTGAGCCACTTCATGTGTTCCTCGAATGTTTTTGTCGTGATGATAATATCATCTAGATAGGCAAACACATGTGGTTCCCATTCCGGTTTAATTAATTTGTCCATCAATTGCTGGAACATAGCAGGTGCGTTCGTTAGACCGTATGGTACTCTTTTAAATTGGAAAAGTCCTTTCCCTGGGAGTGTAAATGCTGTGATTTCACGGCTCTCTGGGGCTAGTGGAACTTGGTGGTAGGCTTGTGATAGATCTAGCTTACGGATAAATCTGCTTTCTCGCAATTGGTCCAGAATATCATCCATGTTGCGCATTGGATAGGCTATTTCTTTGTTACCTCATTTACTAACCTGTAATCAATGCAAAAGCGATATTAGCCGTTCGTTTTGGTACGATTACCGGATAGCTGCACCATGGGCTTTGCGAAGGCTCTATTATGTCTTCTTTTAACATTCGATCTATCTCTTCATAGCCTGCTTGGAGTATTTTTGGTGAATATTTGCGGCGTGGCTGTCTTATTGGCTCTGCTCCTTGCACATCTAGCTTGAGGCTCGTTAAATTAGTTACTCCTAGGGTTTCGGGTGTTCGGGGAATTAATTCATCTAATAGTCGGTGCATTCTATCTATTTGCTCCTGGTTGGCTCGCTTTAATCTTCCTATACTTGCTACTGCTGGAATACAACTGGGATCGTTGCCTTCAATCGTATGAATCCTCATCTAATACTGCTGGCAAGGAAAGCATTATTTCTTCTGCCGAAAAGCCGTGTGATTCTTTGCATTCTCTTAAATTTTGTAAGAACGTTTCAGGATCGTTCTTCCTGTTGCCCTTAAACGATATATGCCATCTGTTAAAAATTTCCACCATTCTCTTTTCTCTGATGAATGTGGCATCGTCCAATCTTGTCGCTTGCAGTCTATTTGTGCTATTAAGGGTGGGTAAGGCGTTAAGGTCTGGCTGCTGCTGGTACTCGAATTGCTGCTGGCTATTATAATATCGCTGCTGGGGTTGGTGTAGGGTAAGATTTGGGTTTGTTCTTGGATTTGCTTGGGAAATGGGAGAATACGGAATTTCACACGTTTTGTTATTGGCTGGCTGTGCTCGTGGAATATTGTAGACATCTTGATTTCGCTGCTGATGCTGATTGCTGGGGTGATCGTTTATTTGTAAGCCTCGATGTTGTATTTGCTGCTGATTATAATATGGGTGTTCATCTTCCCAATGGACGCTTGGTAGATTTTTGTTAGACTCTCTTGGTCTTGGGTCGTTCTGGCTCGGTGACGTTAGGTATCTTTGCTGCGTTGCTGGTGGTTGGCTTGTGGTGGGTGACGATGGGACGGAAGGCTGATTGCTGGATGTAGTGGGATTGACGGGGTTGGGAATTAATTAGGGAGCTACTGGTATATGTTGTGGTGGGTGCGGTATAGTGTGTAAACGGATTGCTTATTAGGTATGGGTTATTTGGCCGTGTAGGTGCTATTGTCTGTATGCTATAATGCGAGGTCGAGTTAACTGCAAGTTGCGCTGTGGTCACATCAGGTAATGTACAAAAAATTTCTTCGTTTGGCGCATCAATTAAATTTAGACTCGTCGTTGGCACTGGCGTCGGTGTGAGTCTATAGGCTGTTGATTGGGCTTGTGGGTTGCTGGCTGTTTGTCTCCTTGATTCTTCTTGGTTACTTGCATGTAGATTATTTCGCTGTTGATTGTCTGCTTTATTTAAATTTGGGCTGCTACTTCGGTGTATTTAATTTCGCGTTGCTGATTGTTGCTCTTGTTGCGTTATTTCTTCCATTGAAATCGGATCTTGATATGGGCCACGACTTTGTCCCGTTTCCAGTTTTCCGAATATCAACTGTCTGCGTGTTTGTTGGCTTCGTTGCGAGTTTTGGGAAATAGCTTGTGAGAATTGGGGAAATAAATTACTGGCTTCTGATTGTATGAGTGATAGGGACAAGTCGTCGGGATTTATTTCTAATAATTGTTGGGCTTCGCTTGTGCTAAGTCTATCTCCGCTTCTTCATCAAACCACATTTGATCTGATTGAGGATCCCATTCGGCTGCAGAGTTTCCAAAATTACGCCTAATTTCGTAGCGGGCTACTCTGTCACGAATGATCGCAATGCTGCTATCCAAATTTAAAAATGTTGTACCTGCGTAGAAGACTACTCTTCCATCAGGTAAATTATTTATGCATCGCCTAATTATTGGTGCGCCTTGAGCTGCACTTAGGGAATTTAATTTGCTACTAAATCTATAATTTATGGACATTTTGACGGGCTCAATAACAATGTTTTGTTTCAAAGTAATAGCTCTTACTTAAGTTGCTTAGCTCGATACTCACGTAAAGGGAGAGAAAAAAATTTATTTTTACTAAGTACTACTCAAAACAGTCAGTATCAATCATATAATATGCACATAAAAAAATTAATTTAAATAAATAAATTCCAAGCTGCGTTCTAAAAGGTAGATTTTAAACTTGCAAAAGAGGGGAGAGGGAAAAAAAATTTTCACAGCAATTTGAAACCGAAAAAAAAAATGTAAGCACATTGCAAGAAATAATTAATTAAACAACTAAAAATTGTGGTTTGAGTAGGCTCTTAATAAATGTAGAAAAAAAAAATAATAATAAGGCTAGTTGATAATAGGCTATGTACACTTTAATGTGCGGGGAGAGTTTAAAGGAGAAAAAAAAAATTTATATGTTAATAAATGCTTTAAGTAATGCAAAATTTATTGATTATATGCTGATCTAAATGCAAAAAAAACTCAATTTAATGTGTGAGAAGAAATTAGCTATTGGTAAGAATGCGCAAATAAATTTTATTAATTTATTAGTTTGGCTAAAGGCGAGCAAAAAAAAACGGTTAGTGGCGAAACCAAAGGAAGCAATAATAATATAATAAACCAAGCAATAATAATATTATAATATCAGGTGCAATTAAATGTTATGTCCCAAAACAACAAAATTAATAAATGCAAATCATAGGCAATCAAAAATAGTGTGCGGCCATATTTATATGTATATAGCTGTGTGAAGGAACGCCTGTACACGTTATATATATATATATATATATATATATTTTCTATATGTACATGCACTTTATATATATTCGCACTGTTTACTATTCTAATAAATAATATTTTTATTAAAGAAATTTAAAATAGCAGCACAAGAAAAAAACAAGCAATATGTTGCATGCAATACTCAATAAATGCGAAGAAAAAAATTTACTTTAATTTTTCGACACCTTGTCGATTTTACTAGATGGCCGTGCTCCTGACTTGCGTGTGTGTGTGCGCACTAACAAAGGCAAAAATGGCTACGCTCGTTTGCTACGCTATATATTTATAATCGTAAAATAGCTGCTTTTTATTTTCGCTAAATCGCGTTGGCTTCCGTGTTAAGCCGTCATATATATGAAAAAACGAATGCACTTTATAATTTCGCTCTATCCCTTAATAAGAAAATTTAACGTTGGGCGCCAATGTCACACCGCAGTGGGGATCAGGGTGCGGGTGATAAAATCGATATCAATTAATAAAACAGAGAATTTATTATATGATATAAATTAAGTACACGGTTGTCAGTCGTGCTCGCGGCTATATATTAACGGCTGCTATTTATTAATAATTACGCTTAATTAAGTATAACGTCGTGAGGGCTCGATATTTGGCTCAGTATAATTTCACGCGCGGCGATATAGCTATTACTCTATCGAATATCCGCTCGATCGACGAAAATGGCGACGCCGGCCACGTATGCGAATACGCGAAAAGGGGAATAGCGGCACACACACCTTACGAGGAGAGGAACACGGGTATGGGTAGCACTTTGCACCAACCTTATACTGCAATCTCGCTCTCTCGGTTGCACTCGGTGCACACTCTCCGGACTCTTTATATCGTACGGAAAACGGTTGAAAATGGCTCAAATCTCGCCTCGTTGCGTCTGCTCACGGCCGAGTTCCCGAGCTCTCTGCCTTCGCCCTGCGAGAGCGCCGCGCGCATGCGTCGCGACCGTCTCCGCGCAGTGCGAGCGCGGCCGTATAGCGACGACGTCGCCTTGGCGACGACAAGGCTGCTATTTGGTAATTATTACCTCGTTCCTTGTTATTTATCAGCTAATCGATCCGTGAGTTTCTTTCAGGTAGGCAACGAATCTTACTGCCGTGGTTAACGAGTCGTGGCTGCTCGGCGGATGCATGTACGTGTCGCTATCTCCGTCTCTCTCTATTTCGTGGCTTCTTGGCTGCTGAGACGTCTCTTCACGACGGCGGTTCCGGAGGTTGTTCCTCGGGTCTACTGCGCGGCTGCTATTATACGGTAAGGAGTAACTTGGCAGGTGCCTTGTTATTTAGTTAGTATATGTGAGCAATGTTTATGCTCACATAACCTCTAACCCTGGCTCCTATACACCTCTACTCCTGTACACAGTCTTGTGTACTCCTATCTGCTCCTTAGTGTTGAAAACATATTCATTATTATGTTTTACAGGTTAATCTCCCTGTACGAGTTTGTTGCTGGTGGATGGCTCCTTCAGGATTGAGGCTACTACGAATATGCTGTTATGATTGCTGCAGCTGCAACAGCCGTCTTCCTTATACTTTGGACCTCGATGCCCTGTCCATGCTCTTATGCTGCCTTCGTACTCAGCTGATGTCTCCAGGCTCTCCGAGTGCTGTTCGCCCTGCATGTAGCCTCTTGGTGGCTACTGGTTTCCTCGACTCCTGTGTGTGCTGGCTTCGCTTCTGTTCCAGGGTGTAGCTTGTTCGGTTTTAGGGGATTATCTTCTATAATAGATAGCTAGGGATATCTGTGCTCGATGCTAGGCTTGTTTAGTATACGGTTTAGGTAGATAGGAATGTGTGTGTGCTCGCTTTGCACCATGACAGGCACACTTGCCTTGTCACAATATATATATATATATTGTGACATATATATATATATATATATATATATATCCCCATTAAAAAATCTCACTGGAGATCTTAAATCAGATCAAATCCCAGGTAAGATCTCATACCAAAAACTCATTTCAGCAATTTTTCGTTCATTACACGTTTCAAACCTTTTTCTGTCGATTGATAACTCGCACTCTATCACTCTCTCCCTCATTCTCTCTCTCTCATTCTCTGTCTCGCTATCTACCTCTCTCTCTCTCTCTCTCTCTCTCTCATTCTCTGTCTCTCTCTCATTCTCTGTCTCGCTCTCTACCTCTCTCTCTCTCTCTCTCTCTCTGGTTTTGTACATATTTGCAGGGTCGCACGCAGGCCGTTGAAGGTGATGGCGGCGACCTTTCTGGATGGTCCGCTGTCTTTACGGGCGTCCCACAGGGCAGTGTCCTTGGTCCCCTCCTCTTTTCAATTTTTATTAACGACCTGCCTGCGGTCCTGGAAGACTCGCGACCTATGATTTTCGCAGACGACACTCAACTTTATTATTCTTTTCTCCCGGCGGTATTCGACCTGGCTGTGGAGAGGGTGACTCGGGATGCTAGTGCAGTAGCTGATTGGGCGGTGATGAATGGATTGGCGTTGAATGTCTCCAAGACCAAGGTTATTTTACTGGGAAGTCAACTCTATATCTCTAGATTTGATCTTGGAGGCATTGAGCGAGTATGTGTGAACGGCGCGCCGCTGCCATATGAGTGTGCTGTGAAGTCTCTGGGGGTGTGGATCACTCCAACTGTTGATTGGACTAAACATGTGTCGTCGATATCACAGAGTATCCACGGGGCTCTGCACACCCTCAGATTTTACAGGCGAGCCCTGTCTAGAGAGTCGAGGAAATCGCTGGTTGAGAGCCTGATCTGGCCTCACCTGGATTATGCATGTGCGGTCTATAACGACGTTGACCGGACAAGAGAGCTCAAGTTACAGAGGCTGGTTAATGCGTGCGTTCGCTTTGTCTGGGGTAATATACCCAGACGGGCTCACGTCACGCCTTACCGACTGGAGATGGGCTGGCTGTCGGCCGGGCTCAGGAGACTTTATCTCATTGGATCATTGGCATTTAAAATCATTTCTGCGGCATCACCATCATATCTCAGCACTCACTTTGTCCTCACTGATTCTCGTCCTGACGTCCGCACCTCCTCGCGCTTTCAGCGTAGACCTCTAACATACCATACGCCTCGCACGGAGGCGTTGAATCAGTCTTTCACGATCACTGCCACTAAACTCCTCAACAACTTTCCCGACCTGACCTTCGACCTTAATCATCTTCATTCATTTCAGCATCAACTGAGTGAGTATCTTGCTGAGCTCGACCGACGGACTTGGGCTAGACGCGTGGAGGAGGAGGGTATTACCCTGGTTGAGATATCGTCGTGGTAGGCCGCACATGCATCGTATACTAGCTGCGCTTTACATTTACATTTATATTATATATATTTATACTTATATCTATGTATATTTTTATTGTTATTTTTATATGTATTTGTATTTTTATTCTCACTGTTACTTTTCTTTTTATTCTATCGATCTAACCGTATTTTAGCGCCTACTAGCGTCAATCCGATTGCGCCTTTGCGTTCTTGCGCTTTAGCAAATAACTAGAAGATTTTTAATATTTAATATTTATTGTAATCATTATCATGTAATTTGTGCTACTTTGGGGGCATGCCCCCGTAGCCTAATAAAGATCTATCAATCAATCTCTCTCTCTCTCTCTGGGTAGTATGGTGGACGCTCATAGCTTCGCGCTTCGAGTATAACGTTATTTTTCTTGCTCACGCTCTTTCTACGAGTTTCAGCCTAGAGGAAGGGATTCCCTGGAGTGGCGGCTGTTATCCAATATAATAGCAGGTATTTTTTTCGCCCTGGAATCCTTTTAATTCCTCTGTGAAAATTGGATTGCTGGAGAGGTTAGGTCTTACCCACTGGCAAATTGGCGGCTCCTCGACGTTTTTGCATAGTTGAAGCAGCGTCTCTACTGGCTTTCACCGGTGTTGAGGGGTCAACCTCGTAGCGCATATCTCATCTTCCTCAGGGTACTTCATTTTAACATCGTGGAGAGATGCTGCCGGCTACGCGTACCACCTGCTTTATCTGCAGCCGCAGAATTGTTAAAAAGGACCTGGCGGAGGTATGCTCTCGTTGCGGCAATTATATACACGCAAATTGTTTCGCGATCCTGCCGGACTCAAACGAGCCGCGCTGTTACCGACTGGCAAAGACCACTGCCTTACCCGCGACTAGTGAGAGGGCAGCACCTCCCGGGACAACGCTTTCTTTAAACGAGCTCGCGTCGACCGTCAGTCTGCCTGCTGCGACCCCCACCACTGGGACGGCCAAGTGCGTCGCCTCGCCCACTTCGCCGCCATGTGCGCAGGTTGCTAAGCAACCTCGCGGCGCCGCGCCCACCGAGAGTTGCTCCGGCCTACCCGCGCAACAATCTAATGCCGTGGATATGTCCGCTCTCCTATCCAAATTCGCGAGCCGGTTAGAGGCTAATTTCGAGCGCAAGGTCTGGCGCATTGAATCCTCGGTGCAGGGGCTGGCCAGCGAGATTCGTGATCTCAACGCTCGGGTTGCGCAAATAGAAGCGACGACGGAAACAAGATTTTTCGGTGTCTCGAGCCGCCTGGGAGCGCTTGAAGCAGCAAACGAGGAGATACGTGGCAGGTTGAATGATTCACAGACCATTCGGTCTTCGTCGGCGGGGTCGTCTATGACCGCCTCTTCGGATACTTGCGAGTTATTGATATTAAGCGTTCCTGCAAATCTTACATTATCTGAGGAGGAGGTCGTAGTTAAAATTCTTTCTGCCATTGATCTCCCACATGTCAGCTCTCATGTCATCTATACGCGTCCTTGGCTTGCTCGGAACAAGACGGGAGCTAAAAAATCCGGACAGACAAATTCGACCACAGGAGAGCCATAGACAAACGAATGATCACCATCTTAATTTTATTTGATTTTTCGAATGCGTTTGACTCGGTGCCACATGACCTGATGCTTTGTAAATTACACACTTTGGGTTGCTCGGACACGGTTCTCTCGTGGTTCTTCTACTATCTGGTTGGACGTTCCCAATCAGTTGTGGATGAATTGGGAGGAGGTTAGGCCTGGCTTGACACGTCTAGGGGTGTGCCGCAGGGCAGTGTCCTCGGCCCACTCTTATTTTCTATTTTTATTAATGACCTTCCGCGGGTGTTAAAACATTCCAACCATACGATTTTCGCGGATGACACCCAGATCTATCACTCGTTCTACCAACTGATCTTGCTCAGGGTGTTCAAAGGATTTCGGAAGACGCTAATGCGATAGACAACTGGGCGAGATTAAATGGTCTACATTTAAATGTTAAAAAGACGAAAGTGATGATCTTGGGAAGTCAGGCTTTCATCATTCATGGATGCTACCAGAAATTTGAAATTAAAACGTCTACTTTGTATGGGGTAATATTCCATGGCGGGAACATGTGTCACAGTACCGTCTTAAGTTAGGCTGACTGTCGGTCGAGCTTAGAAGATCCCTTTTTATTGCTACCTGTGCATATAACATCATCTCCCATAATTCCCCTTCCTATATTGCTAGTCATTTCATTATTCGCGATGCTTCATTTCCTGCCCGTTCTTCCTCACGTCTCCCACCCTCATCCCTTTTCTATCTTCCTCCTCGGACTGAGGCTCTTAACAACTCCTTCATTATCACTGCTTCTCGTCTCATCAACCATCTTCCTTTCACAAACTTTGATCCTCTCCTCTTTAATTCTTTCAAGGCCTCACTCTTATCGTATCTTACTGAGTTCGATCGTCAGACCTGGGAAGCGAGAGTGGTAAATGAGGGAATCGTCTGCCCTTTCCTGCCGGATTTTTGATTGTGCGTTTTAGATTCTGTTTTAGTTAAGTTTAATTTTTATTGTATTTTATTTTTTACTATTTTATTACTGCAGTTGATACAATGCGTTTCCATTTTCTTTATACAATGCGATTTTTATTTATTTATTTATTACGTTTTATTGTTATTATTTGTAAATATTTTTTATTTTTATAGAAATTTTATTGTTGTTATTTTTTATATTTTTATTATATTTTATACTTTTTTACGGATCAACATGTTGTTGCTAGAACTCATTAAAGAGTTCATCTGTGTATACGGGGTTTCACCCCAATTTACCTAAAATAAAGAAAATCAAATCAAATCTCTCTCTCTTTGTCACTTTTCCTCGTCACCTGCCTTCGATTTCCTACCTGTGTCAGCCAAAAAAGTTGAACGGACTATTGTTAGAGCCTCTTCCAAGGCGTCGGGCATCGCCGGCATATCAGTCAATATGTTGAAATTGTTGGAACCGCAAATTACCCTGCCATTAACAGATCTTTTTAACGGTATGCTCTCTGCCGGATGGTTCCCCGATTGCTGGAAGAGGGTCGTGCTGTTTCCGTTGTCGAAGTCGAGTAGGTTGGAATCGTGTTCGGACACGAGACCAATTGCTAAGCTTTGCAAGATTTCAAAGGTGTTGGAGAGATTAGTGCATGATCAGCTGGTTGAGTACCTCGAATTTAACAATTTGTTAATCGACAGGCAAGCGGGCTTCAGAAAGGGCCATAGTACTCGATTAGCTCTTCTGGGAGTATTAGATGATGTTAGAAGAGCTATTAACTTCAGCATGATCACGATCTTAGTTTTATTTGATTTCTCCAAGGCCTTTGATACATTTCCGCACGATAAACTTATCCGCAAGTTGGGTGATGTCGGCTGTACAGACTTGGTACTTAACTGGTTTTACAGTGTGGGTCGCACGCAGGCCGTCGTGGACGCGGTTGGTATGTTGGCTGACTGGCTCGAGGTGAATGCTGGCGTGCTTCAGGGCAGTGTTCTGGGTCCGATCTTATTTTCCATTTTCATCAACGATTTATCTAAGGTTTTAAAATACAGCAACTATATGTTATTTGCCGATGATGCCCAGGGCTATCATTCGTTCTTTCCATCTGACTTCGACGCTGGTGTTCAACGCGTATCTCATGATGCGAACGCGATCGCAAATTGGGCATCGGAAAATGGCCCCTCATTGAATGTTAAAAAGACGAAGGTTATGATCCTGGGCAGTCAGGCTTTTATTTCACGTATCAACCTGAACACTGCCCCGAAGGTTAAACTATGTAATGACTTGTTGGATTATGAGAATGTGGTAAAATCACTGGGGTTACTGATCACCCCTACCCTCGACTGGTCTAAGCAGGTCATGTCAATCTCTAGAGAGATAACTTTAAAACTTTCTATTAAAAGATAACTTTAATATAATGTAGATTTTCAGTTATACTCATAGTCAGCGATCTCACAAACCCGTATATACCATAAAACCTGTACCGAAACATGAAATTTTTGATGATTTCTTGAGTTTTTACAAATTAAAAAATACCATCTGAAAGTTTGGACAATCCTGCCACGATATCTGTTTCTCAAAGACCATTCCAAAAACCGTTTCTTCTAGCAAATAATTCTGAAAATTGGGCATTTTTTTGAGAAAAATTATTTTTAACTTTTTTTAAAAAGAATTTAATACTAATGCTTATAATGGCATTTGAAAGAGCAGAAAGAATACTTTGAAAATGTGAATTGATCAATTTTTTGAATTAATTTTTTATCATTATATTTAACGTTCAAGAACGTATTAAAAAAGTGTCTGGGCCGAAGAAGGTTAAGTGGCGCAATTTCTCATTACTTAAGATTATGAACTATGCATTATTATTTAGTATTTATGAATAGAATATTAAATTTATATTAATTACATTTAGTTCACTAAATTAATTTGTTTTTAACCAAAACACTAAATTTTGTATGTTCTTTCCTTTACGATCTACTTCTTACTTTTGATACTTTTCTTTTTTTAAACCTATTACGCCCAAATTTTTCCTCTTCAAAAATATAGAAATGTATTAATTTCACATTGTTATTTATTAATTAATTAATAGGAAAAACTAAGAAAAATCATTTTTCATTATAATCTGTTTCAACAAATTGTGACTAAAAAATTTATATTTTTATTTTTGCATGTGGGGTATTAGAGCTTAATTGATATATAATTATCTAAAAATAGAGACACAATACTCTTAAGATATCATATAATAATATGAGCACAATATTATAGAATTAAATGTTTTATGAATGTTTCTAAAAAATTTGTCAATTTTAGTTTATTACCAATAAAAAAAATTCTAAAAATATTTAAATGTTTTTTTTTAATCAAAAAAGTAGACACTATAATCTTTCAATTACGATATTGTGAGTTAAAAAATAAAAACAATTATAATAAGTATATTGTCAAAATTGAATCTGACGATTTACAAGTGTCGGTGAATTTTCAACTTCTTGTATACTTAAATCTAACATTTGTACACAACTTTAAATGTATGAAATAAGTAAGAAAAAAACTTAATTAAAATTTTTTGATTGCTTGTATTCCAAAACAGTTGGTGAAAAGGTTGAAAAAATGAAAAATATTGTAAATACCGCAAAATTGATTTAAACACTATTATAGTTTAATATTAAATGTATTTACAATATGTGACAGTGACAAGTTTGTGAAATTCAAACAATGTATGGCAGAATAATAATAATAATAATGTTGATCATTTTTATAGTATTTCAGATTATTATTATAATTCTTGTAAGGGTTGTAAAACTAAAAATCCAGCATTAGAAATGTTTAAAGCACCACTGGCGAATGTATTTTCAACAAGTGCTTTCTTCACCAAGACATCGTCTGACCTCCGTCGCTGATTAGCACCGGTTTGGGAGCATAAAAAGCTTAAACTCCATAAATATTTTCTGCAATAGAAAGTACTAAAATCAAAGCGAAATAAACGACAAGTATTTATTACCATACCATACATTGTATTTTATTTTAATTAAACTTTTAAAAAAAGGACACTTCTTTTTTTTTATTCTCTTTAAATAAACAATGACTATCCTTCCCGTGCTTTACATCAGTAGATAAACAATTTTATAGAATAATAATAACTCATTTGTGCAAAATTAATTTCTGCATAACTAATAAAAAGTAATTTCTCTCTTTTTTATGCTCTTTAAATAAAATAATACTTGCACCACTTTTTATTAGTTTCACTATTTAAGGTACGTTTAAATGGCTTACAAGAGCGTGACAGCATACATTTATGACTTTAAAAGTATTTTTAATCAAAAATTTAGAAATTTTAGAAAAAAAGTCATATTTATGTTTTAAGTGAAAAATGCATTCCCTCGGAGCTACAAATTCATGAAAATTGGCATATAATGCAAAAAAGTGCTAAAATTCCAACTTTGACTCTCTGTAATATAAAAAAATGGTCCCGAAAAAATCTTAAAAAATTCAGGTGGAATACTGGATACCTCTAAAACATATTCCCACAGTTATAGCAATATTCATTTTTTTCATCTTCGATGTCACAGAGAGCCACCCATATATATATATATATATATATATATATATATATATATATATATCTTCCTATATTATATCCCTGGCGAAAATAATCGTATGATTGATCACGCGAATTATCGAGTGATTTATCAAGTGATTTATTGAGTGATATATCACTTGACGATTTGGCGCCATTTATCACTTGATACATCACTTGATATATCACTAAGCCAAAATATTTAAGAAATATGCAAATGATGATTATTTCTAGATTCAAAATTCGATAATAAATAGTTAAAAAGTTATGTCAAGAAAAACATAAAATAAATAAAAAAAAGTATTACACATATTTTTGTTTATGTTATAGTTATTCACCCATCCACTTATTAACCGCGGTCAATGCTGCTCAACTTTCATGATCAATCATTTCTCAGTCTATTCTCAATGCTATATTCCCAAACAGTTACAAAGATAATAAAAACATATTTGTAGACATTTCAAAAAGCCCAGTTAGAATTTATTTTAATGGTATCAATTTTAATGGAATAAACATATTTTAAAAATATGGACAATTTCATACAACTTAAAATTTTAATGTACATATCGGTACCATATTAGAAGAACAATATATATTTAGTAATAATATTGCAGCAATTTCATATTAATTGTAACTAGGCTTTTTAAAAAGTCTTCAAATATGTTTTCATTATCTTATTGTAACTGTTTGTGAATGTAGCAGATAGAAGATAGTAAATAATGCAATAGAAAATACTAAAATCAGTATGGAAGTAATATTCATTCATTTGTACGATATTAATTTCTTCATAATTTATTAAAACGTAAATATCTCTATTTTATTGCTTTAAAAAAAATACAAAAAATAATTTTACACCAATAAAAAAGAGATATTTACGTTTTAATACATATGGAGAAATTAATATGCACAAATTAATATTATTCCCTATTGAAAATGAATACGTAATTTTGTTACGTAACAAAAGCACGTACCAAAATTACGTACCAAAAGTACGTATTGTTACATGCTAAATTCGTATTCATAATAATTCATATTAATTTAACTAGACTTTTTGAAACGTCTACAAGTATGTTTTCATTATCTTATTGTAACTGTTTGTGAATTATGTAGCAGATAGAAGATAGTAAATCATGGAATAGAAAATACTAAAATCAGTATGGAAGTAATAACTAACAATTAAGTAATAATTAATTTTGAGTAATAATTAACATTTCAAGTATATATATTTCATTAATCCAATTATTAAATATCAAAAAGACCTCCTACAAAGGTGTAAAAATTCGCAAGTATGATGTAATTTCAATTACACATTAACAATTCTTATCTTTGTTACGTGTGGATACACGTCACGAATGTATTAAAATAAGTAAATAGTTTGTTCGTCGAAAATGCTGACCATTCAGGTCATTAAACGGTGCCACGCGACTTCGCAACTCGATCATCGGTGCAACCTGAAGCGCAAGGATCAGCTAAGCGCCCCTCCGATTACACTTGTATATAGGTCACTAAACTTATATAAAAGAAGACCGTAATAAACAAACAAAGGAGCGAAAAAGTGAGAAGTAAAGAGAGAAGACAGAAGTGACATTTTACGAGTGGATACAACGCGAAGACACGGAGACACGATATCACCAGGATCGTTTTCCCTACAGCCTTAACGACAAAACGCAAGCCAACCAAAGCACATACACGGGGATTGACCTGGAGAACCTGGAGAACAACAACTCATCCGCCTCTTTACGCTTGTACTCGCTGAGTTTTGGATTCAACGAGCCACGGTATCCACGATAACGATATAGACGTTACCATTCAAACGTAACATTTTTGGTGCTAAGTGTGGGGTACCGTTTGTAAAGAGGATATATATTTTACTATCTACAAGAAGGATGAACTTAAGCTTCCTGATTATCATCGTGAACTTTTGGTAAGTACTTTTAATTTATTAATACTTAATTCTCCCAGGGATATCGTGTCTCTCGTGAATCTTCCGTTGTTTGATTTACTTCATTTTATGCTATTTTTAATCATTTTGTCATTATTTAAAATTTAAAATTCTTTAATAATTATATAATATTTATTATTTATTTGAATTTAACATTTACAGAAAGTTTTTTTTACATTTTTCTAAATAAAATCAAGTGAATCAATCTTTTTATAAAAATATTATTTTAAATATTCCATTATATTGTTATTATTATTATTAAATAAAACATATATATATAAAAATGGCTCAACAAAATGAAGAAATAAAATCGTCCTTTTTTAAAAAAGATAAAAAGAAATCAACAAGCACTGTTAACGACAATGAAATAAGTGTAATAATAGCGTCCGCTCTTGCAATAGCTGACACGGCAAAAAACTTTCCAAGTAAACAAATTATAGAATTTGCATTAGTAAAATTAGGAGATCTCGCTGGTTTTGATCAAATAAACGCAAAAGATGTTCAACATATAAATTCCGTTACATACACGCTCGTTAATATATTAGAAGATATTTTAAAAAAGAAAAAACGTGAAAATGAGGAAAATATGAAAGCTACAATAAATGTTGATAACAATGTAGAACAAAGTAAAATTCATTTAGAATCTGCTTCCGCGAACAAATCAGTCAATTTAATATTATCCCCCACCGGTCAAACAGAAAACCATAACATATTAACCATAAAAAGTGAGAATCAATTTCCCGAGATTAATTTACTCGACCCTCAATGTTCAAATGGAAGCTCGACTAATATTTTTAATAATAATTGCATAGAATCAAACCCACATTCATATAACCGAGAGCCAAATTTTAATAATACATATAGGTCACATGACTCTATTTCATTTTCACAAGCCCTCAACTCGATTCCTGATTTTGACGGGAATCCAGACATGTTAGCATTTTTCTGTAAATCGGTACGTGACGTAGTAAGAGAATTCGGGCCTAAATGGGAAAAATGGGTTTTAAATTCGCTTACTAGGAAATTTCGGGGAATGGTAGCTGAAGGGTATAATAGTAGAATAATGCAATATAATTCGGTAGAAGGACTTTTAGCTGATCTAAATATGCAATATAATAATATAGGAGGAGCAGATAAAACCCTTGCGGAACTAAAAATAATTAAACAACAACCAGGAGAAAATGCTAGTTCATATGGGTTAAGAGTTCAAACATTACATAATAGATTGTTAAATTTTTACGATGCAAACGTTAATTTACACGAATTCGAAAGAGTAACATACAAAGCAAATGCCGATCGTGAAGCTTTGGAACAATATTTATTCGGTCTAAACGGTTCACTGGAACACCAAGTAAGATCAGGATGTCCTAGAACTTTAAGATGTGCTATAGCTGATGCAGTAAATTATGAACAAAAAACCGAAGCCCGTAGAGCCGTTTTCGAAACAAATGCAAATTTATCAAACAGAGAAGTAGTAGACACCGATAAAATACTAAAAGAATTAGTAACTAAAATTGTAACACTTACGAAAGACTCTTCGCACGAGTCAGCAGTTATTCGAAGAGCTCCGATTGTTCAAACATGTAATTACTGTAATATACGAGGCCACGAGGAAGAAGAATGTCGCAACAAAGAAATTGACAATAAAAAGTGCGAATATTGTTATGTCACAGGTCACTCATTCGCTAACTACTCAATGCTGACACAAGCATTAAAAGACGGTCAAGTAAATCGAGAAAAAGTAGAATATCAACAACGAATAAGTAATCCAGCGCATCCGAATTTTACGAAACCTCAATTAAATTATCCATATGAAGAGCAACGAGTTTATTATAAAAATTATAATAGAAATAATTATAATAACAATTATCACCCACGTGTAAATACGCAGAATAATTATGGAAATGAAACCAGATATACTCCGAGGAATTACAGAAATTATCCACGGGAAAACCAAAACGGATATAGACAAAATTTCAACACCGAGCATCAATATAATAGTAATAAATATGTAAGAAGGAGTCATGTAGAATCGAATAGGAAAAATGACCAATCACCACCCAAAAATAGTGGTCCTTTAAACTACCGACCTGCTCGACACTAGGGATCTGCGGAGCCGAGCAAGTTATGAATAAAAAAGTGGATCAGAAAAAGAATATACGAAACTGCATCATAAGACTTACACGTGCAAGCCAAAAACCTCCTGTAGTAGAACTACATTGTACAAAAATTAAAACGGGAAGAGCAACATTTTACGCCGATACTGGAGCAGAAATTTCTTTAATCAAAATAGGATGTCTTAGCACGACCGAGTGTATTAATATCAATAAATTAATTTCCATTACTGGAGTAACTGCTGGAGAAAGTTTAACATTAGGATGTCTTCAACTTATACTAAATGGATTATTATGCGAAGTACATATTGTACCGGACGAATTTCCCATAGATACGGACGGATTATTAGGATGGGACGTATTTTCAAAATATAATGGAATAGTCGATGCAGCAAAAAATAGCTTGAGATTTAATAAAATTATCATTCCCTTTATTTGTAATGAAAAATTTGTCATACCGCCCAAAACAAGACAAGTGATTTATGCACGCGTGAAAAATAACGTAAAAGTAGGATTTGTGCCGCTCCAAAATATAGGATCGGATATCTTATTCGGTAATTTTGTAGCCGAAAATCGAGAGGGTAAAGCTTATGCCCTATGTATTAATACTAGCGATAAACTCGTGGAGTTAGAGCCTCCCGAAGTTATATTAGAAGAGTGCGAAACGAATAATGAATTAAAAGACTTTATTAATATAATTGAAGATGAAGAAGTCGAGAATAATAAAAATCACGCGAATATATTACGTATGTTTAATGAAGGAGAAAAAGATAGGGCAACAAAAATTTTCGAACAAATAGACGCAGATACACTCAAGCATTTAAATGAAGAAGAAATAAAGCATGTTAAAGAATTAATACAAGAACGTCCGCAATTATTCGGGTTACCAGGAGAAAAATTAAAAGCTACGCATTTAGTGACGCATAAAATTGTAACAACAACAGACATACCGATACGAGCCAAGCGATTTCGACACCCAGCTCCAATGAAAGAAGAAATGCAACGTCAGATTGAACAAAATTTAGAGGCAGGCGTAATTAAACCATCGAATAGTCCTTACTCTTCCATGATGTGGATCGTACCGAAAAAGAGTACGAAAACAGGAGAAAAAAGATGGCGGATGGTGACAGACTTCAGACAACTCAACGACGTCACAGTAGGAAATAGCTATCCCCTACCGTTACCAACGGATATTATAGACTCAGTTGCTAATGCCGCATACATAACCGCGATCGACTTAAAAACAGGATTTTATCAAATAATGATGGATCCAGAAGACGCTAAGAAGACAGCTTTCTCAGGACCTTACGGGCATTATGAATATACTCGAATGGGAATGGGATTGAAAAATGCTCCTGCAACGTTTCAATCATTAATGGACCTTGTATTAAATGGTTTACAAGGAAATGAATTATACGTTTACCTAGACGATATTATCGTCTTTGCCGCCAATTTAGAGGAACACGGAAAGAAATTCAGAAGACTAATGAAAAGATTGGATGAAGCTAACCTCACCATTGAACCAAGCAAGTGTCAATTTTTACAACGAGAAGCATTATTTTTAGGTCACATTGCAGGTAACGGAAAAATTAAACCAGACCCAAAGAAAATTGAAAAAGTACGAAATTATCCAATACCTACAACGAAAAAGAAGGTTAAACAATTTTTAGGTTTTGCGAGTTACTATAGGCGGTTTATCAAGAATTTTGCAAAAATTGCGACACCTCTTAACAAATTATTAAGGAAAAGTGAAGAAAAGACTCAGAATATTGAATGGGGAAATGAGCAACAAGAAGCATTCGATAAATTACGAGAAATATTATGTAGTGAACCAGTAATGGCAGCGCCTGACCTTGCGAAACCATTTTTAATAACTACTGACGCAAGTGATTTTGCAATCGGTGCAGTATTAAGTCAAGGTAAGCCAGGAGAGGATCACCCATGTGCTTATGCATCACGTTGTTTGCGAGGCCCCGAACTTAGATACTCGACTTATGACAAGGAATTATTAGCGGTAGTATTCGCAAAGGATCAATTTCAAGCCTTTCTTACACATCGAAAATTCACCCTTATTACAGACCATGAACTTTATCTCGCAATCCTGTTATCGAAGAAGGAGAAGAAAAGCCAGAACGACCAAGAGTCGAATTATATGAGTTGGCCGAAAAACAAGAAAAAGAGGACAATTATAACGAATACGAACCTCCATTACAAGTACTTAAATTAGAAAGTAAAAGAAAATATGTTACACCAGAAGAAATATCATATAACTCAGAAGATTCAGCAATAAAATCACCAAAAAAGAAAATTCCTCATATTTATACAGACTCCGACTCCGACGAAGACTTTTATATAAATAGATATAAAAAACAACGTAAGCATAAAAGAAAAATAAGAAATAACGGAGATTGTCCCATTAGTGAATCAATTTTAAGTCAAGCCCAAACAGATAAACAATTACCTTATCTACATAAAGAAGAAAATATGATTGCCGAAATCCAAGCTACCAGTACACCGAGACCTTCACAAATTGAAATACTCTCTATGCCTAAAAAAGCTAATCCTACGAGAAATCAAACTTTAACGCGAAAACCTCCGAAATTTAAAGAAATACTATCAGACATACAAAATAATACGGAATCCAGTCTGGGAGAGTCGTCAGATTTCGATTCGGTGTGTGAAGAAAAAATAAAATCAATAAAAACCGACAATAAAGAAATAATATCATTTAATAAAGGTGAAATCTTAGCGGTTAGAAATGACAAAAACGGATTCTTTTTATGCCAATCTACGTGTAAAATCAGCAGTAAAAATGACAAAATTCGCATAAGGTGGCTCACATTAACACCTAATAGTAATAACGAATATCATAAAGACTATTACGACTATATAGACTTCGAGTGTATTTTAACTAACGTCGAATTAAAGCAAATAAACATTAATACTTACGTACTATCAAAGGAGGAGGAACAACGAGTTAACCTTATTTTAAAACAATCAATAGATGCAGAGGTATTACCGAAATTACATGAAAAACAACGACATGAGTCAAAATCTCAACAAATGTCCAATAAAGACAACGAAATTAATAATATTGACAAAGCTGCATCACCATTACAAAAACTACAACAAATAATTTTTGATAAAAAACCAGAAGTGAAGTTATCGGTAGAATTAACACAACAAAATCAAAAGAATAAGCCCGGAATACAAATAAGTATATGGGAACCGGATGATAATAGTAATATCAATAATCAATCGAATAACGAACCGAACGACTCTATACATTTTTCTCCTCAAGATAATAATCAGCTACCATCAATATCAGACGTACCAAACGAACGCGAAAATCATTTAGACTTCAACCCGCGAAAAGATTTTTATTATATAACATCACAAAATGGTGATAGTAGTAATTCAGATAAACAAAATAAAGAGCAAACCGAAGAAGGAATCAAAGATAATAACATACCACCGTTAATACCAACTCAAAACGAAAATTTTACACCAATGGAAATATCAGAGAACGAAGAAATATTAGATAATTTAGCAGCTCGATTTTACGTATATACACAACACAATAACTGCGCACAACCGGAAGTACAAAAAATTCATAATACCGAAATAAGTAATGAAGTACCTGGAAATTGTTTCTTTTACTCAGTAATAAAAATTTTAAAATTAAAATTAACGCCTCGAGAATCACGTGACTGTCTATTATATTCATCGGCAATCGAAACATGCGGCAATCCAATTGAAGCAAGCAAAATATTATGCTCAGACAGTGAATACGCAGACATTGACTGTGTATATGTATTATCTAAAGAATTCCAAATTAACGTTTGTATACATTACCATTTGGCAGATAGAATCGATTATTTTTATTGTAAAAGCACAGATAGTCCGTCTTTTATTCATTTACACTTAGTAGGTAACCATTTTACACCTTATCTAATACCAAACCTCAATAACATCTATGAAAATTCTAATTTAACTTTAAACACAAGTAATACCGGTACGCATAATAATCACTCGTATAATCAAAACACAACATTAAAAAATAGAGAAGTTATGGCCCGATATTTAATCGCGGAAGCTCGACCTTCTCACACTACTCCCCCGTGGGTAAATGATACAGATAATATCCCTCCATTTTCAGCTATAAACATGCTGAGCGAACAACCTGTTGCTTATAAAGATAATTTAATTTATACAATCACAGCGGATATATTTTTACAAACAGAGATTTTAGGAGCACTAATTGAACGACAATTCATTTTTGAGGAAGAATTAACAAGTATGTCGAGAAACGTAGGCGAAATAATTGTAAGTCATGCAAAGGGAATTACGCTTTTTGGTATTGTAATAAAAAAACATATTGATAACAAGCCGCTACGTCCGGACATAGTTAAATGCTTAAAAACTTTACGTTCATTATTAGACAAATTCGAAATACAATCGGTAGGGATAATTAGGGATTTAGCCACATTATCATTAACAGAATGGAATTATTTTATAGAACAGTGTAATAAATTAATGCACGGTCGAAAGATTAGTATGGTACTCTTTAAAAATAATTTACCTATCCCCAAAGTAGAAGACAGATTTCGTCTTATTAAAGAATTTCACGAATCAGCTCTAGGCGGGCATAAAGGGACTACAAAAACATATAGTAGAATATCACACGAATATTATTGGAGAAACATGCAAGCTGATGTTCGACAATATGTACGAGGTTGCCCTGATTGTCAAACACAAAAATTAGTACGAGTAAAAACGCGTCTGCCAATGCTCATATCGGACACACCATCAAGCCCTTTTTGTAAATGGTCAATGGATTTCGTAGGACCAAAAGAACCAACATCAACAGGAAACCAATATATTTTAACCATGCAAGATCATCTTAGTAAATTTTGTATATTAGTTGCCGTTAAACAAGCGACAGCTCAAGAGGTCGCATATGCAGTAATCGAAAAGCTTATTTGTTATTTCGGCTCACCAGTCACCATAATAACGGATCAAGGAGCACATTTTATGAATAAAATGTTGGAACAACTGGCTCACATTTTTAAAATAAATAAAAATAACACGACATCTTACCACCCCCAATGTCATGGTGGAATTGAACGTATGCATCACACCCTTAACGAGTATTTAAAAATGTACATCGAAGAACAAAAAGAATGGGACACCGTCCTTCCACTAGCCCAACACGCATATAACACAACAATCCACGAAGGCACAGGATATACACCTCACGAAATAGTATTCGGTCAAAGAGCCAGAACACCGTCAAGCTTTCCGTCAAAGGAAAAATTACAAACATATAATGAATACTTGGCAGACGTAACTTCAACCTTGTCGCATATGCGCACATTAGCTGCCATGAATCTAGTGCAAGCGAAATATCGATCAAAGTTTTATTACGATCAGAAAAGACACGTACAACACTTTAGGGAAGGAGAAATGGTGTACTTAATGAAAAAACCAAAACAAGGAAAAATGGATGTAGAATATGTAGGTCCCTGCGAAATAATAAGTATCAATTACGACAGTCATAACGCAAAAATACAAAAAGGTAACAATACAAGAATAGTTCATATGGACCTGTTAAAACATAGTTATGAATTACCTAATAATGAACAAAGATAGTAATTAAATAAGATATCACTTAGTAACATATAATTAGATCAGCTTGTAAACTCAATTAACAAATTCAAATTCTTTTAGCAAAAAATCTATGAACTTATAAATAATTAATGTACAATAAGAAGGATATGTTAATTGAGGGAATTATCATAAAAAAAAAAAAAAAAAAAAAATATTAGTACAAAAAAAATTTTTAGCAAATATTTTCATGAATAATAATTAATTATAATCAATTATAAGATATAAATATTAAGAAAAATGAAAAATTTTATTAAGTGAAAAGATTGTACAACCTTAATTGTTAAATTAGGCGAAAGAAGTATTTCGATATTTTTATAAACATAGATAATAATTAATTATAAACAATTAATTTACAACTTAAGAAAAAAATTATCTATATAGTTTTATATAGAGATTGATACATACTATTCAAAAACGCAATAAAAATACGTCCTTATGATAGAACGAAATTATAAATAAATTAACTTTTATTAATTAATTGTTTATAAAAAGTAAAATTAATTTTATAAAAAATTCGCTAAACCTTAGTTGCAAAATTAGAAAAAGAAAAGATTCAGAAAAATTAATTAAGAACCGAGTTATAAAAGAAAAACAGGTTATTATGCGAAAGAAATTATTATTTCAATGAATTACGTAAGAACAGCCATAAACAAGATATTTAACAAAAAAAGTTTTTCGAAATTCCGACTAGGAACGGAAAAAATGAAAAGTTAACAAATTTAATATTATAATCAGAAAGGGTATTCTTAATTAACAAATTAGAGCCCTTTTCGCAAATTTTAAGACCAATAATTTATGAGTTATTGCATTTTACATTTAAAATTCAACTATTCAATTTATGCATATTTTTACCTAATTAAGGTACCTACGTGGTCGGATTTTCGAAAATTTAAAAATTTAAATAATCTATATCAATTTACAGCTTAATAACAATCGGATAAAAACAATAATTAATGATAATTAATTTACTACTATTATAAATAAATAAAAGCAAGGAATAATTATATATTATTTATCAAAACAAATTGACTATGTATAATCATACAAATAATATATATATATATATACATACACGCAATTATACATACGCACATTACATGTAATTTATTGATTAATAATGAGAGTTTTTTAAGAATATTGTTTAATTACTCTTTAAATTACAAAATATATAGAAAAATGAAAAAAAAGAGAACCATAATTAAGAAATATAGAAGAATAAAAGCGCGTAACAGATTAGCATGTAAATACTATATCTATATAAATGGTTCAATCATAAATCTTTAAAAATAAGAAAAACTAGAGACGAGAAAAATATGGGGATTAAAGGAAACATATAAGAAAACCATGGAGCAGCGGCCAAAACAATAAAATCATAAATTATTAATAATTTTTTGGGAATAAAATTTAAAAAGACGAGCAGCGTGGACCTGCTTGCATCGGCGCCGGAGCGCAGACTGTAAGAGAGAAATACAGCAGTTGAGTGCAAACCTCGACTTCGATCGTAGCACTACCGCATCCCCACCACAATACATACAAGCAGCGCGCATATGCTACATTGCCGCGCCGCTTGTGTGAGTGAGCCAAGTATACTCGCTCGCAAAAGTTTTAAGTTATAGATCTAACGCATAAAATATATTTTTGAATCAAACATAATACGAGCAAATTTTTGAAGAATACGATACCGTTTGTCTCTATCTATGCAATACACTTAAGATAGAATTAAGAATAGTTAGTTTTATCATTTTTATATTATTATTACAATATTAATTATTTGATTTAAATTATGTCTTCGATTAATAATTATGTATTGTTACAACAGATGTTTTAAAAAAAAAAACAGATTAAATAGATATTAATATTTATTAAAATGTAAATTTATACTTATTATGGTTCTATGATTTAAAATAAAATAAAAAGTGCATAATAATAACTTTACTTGAAAAGTAAATTAAAATTAATTTATGAATTCTTAACGTTGTAATTAATAAAAAAAAAGAGAAAAGGAAAATCATTAAATTAATGGAATTGAAAATAAAGTAAAGGTAGGAGGAAGGAAAGAATCGGGTGAAAGAAAAACAATATAAATATACAAAAATACATATATATTTATTTTTTTAAATATCTGAATTAAATCTACATGATTGACAATGGTTCCGGTAATTGGACCCTATGATTAACTGTTGACAACCCTCGTCACTATATTTACAAGGAAAATATAACTCAAGGCTCAACCTTTCCAATAAGGAGCAGCGCCATGTGGGTCTAAATCCCCTGCAAGTAGGGCACCGGTCCACCCTACGCGCGCAGTGACAGCAAATCTGGTGCCCTGAAGGGCAGGTATAGAATTGCCCCACAATATGGCCAAAACAAACCGGGCAGCGGAATATTTCGAGGAACTTCTCTAACAGTCCTTGCCGCATGGTATCCGACAAGGTACTTACCGATGTTTCAACCGGAGATGTTACGTTGCGAGGGCGTCTACGGTTATTCCGCCTTCGACTGCGTGTCTATAAAAAAGTAAATCAAAAATTTTTTTAATACAAAATTCTTTTTTTTAATAAAAAAAAGAGGGACAACGAAAATATAATAAATAACTTAACATACCTGACCATTTGGCTGCTGACTTGTACTAATAACTCCTAATAAGGAGGTAATCACCTGCATTAACTGTGTAATTACTGCCGGATCCATGATTTTGATAAATATGTATATAAAAGTTTAATTGTCGAAACGGGAAAGAGACTAAACCGCGATGTCAATCACTTACACATTTATAGTATAAAAATGCTGACTACATCCCACCACCGGACAAATTTTCTTAGAAACACAAAGTTCATTTACTGGTGTCAATGCCCGCACAAAATATAAAGACAAATTGCATATGATAGAGTGAGAAAAGATCAATTGCAAAATCAGCTACAAGAAGCTATATTTTACAGGTTCAGCTTATCATTCGGAAATGAGGAAATAACAATCGAAAAAATAGATAAAAATCCAGGCATCTTATTAGAAAAATGGGTCCTATTACAACCACCACGACTACATGGAAAATAATACAGCAAATCAACTTGCAACCTTTTTTCTCAAGAGCAGAAAATCTGAAAAATCACTGGAAATCGTTAAGAGAATTTTGCATCAACTTAAGAGAACATTGCCAACAATTACGTGAATTAAAGCAATTATACGGAAAAATAGAGAGTACCTCAAGGGACGTCGAATCCACAATTGATCTTTTACAAGGACAACATGTCCATACATAGACTAGAATTCGCAGAGCATTAATTTCGGTAATAGGTAAAATTAGCCGATATTTATTTGGAACCTTAGACGAAGCAGCTGAACAAGAGATTCGACAGTTAATAGAGGAGTCCACTAATAAAACCAGAGATTTATCAAAGCTATTAGTTAACCAGACAGAAATAATATACAAAGAATTTGGCGTATTACATTCTCAAGTAGGAGACTTAGAAATAGCTATAAAAGAATTAAATAGAAAAGAAAAAATGAAGGAAAATAGAATATCCTTCATTATAGCATTAGAATTTTTTATTCAAAACGTAATACAGTATGAATTGGACGCTCAATTACTGACGGATGCAGTTTTATTTGCAACGCAAGGTGCCATTCACCCACGAATTTTATCACCTGTTCAAGTGGAAAATTCAACAATACAAGCATCAGAAGCAATAACCGACGCCATATTTCCAATGTCAATAAAAAATACATCATTTTCGGATATTATTAAAATCTCAGATCTATCAGTAATATTTATCAACAGTTACTTAATATATAGAATTGAAATCGCACTAGTAGATTTCACTCGATTCGACCTCATTAGAGCCATACCACTACCTATAGTTCAAAATTCATTAAACATTTCTGATACTTTTGCATATATATGGCCAAATTATAAATATTTTGCCTTGAATAATCTACTAAACACATATATTCCTATATACATTGAAAATATAGAAAAATGTAAAAAACTACATGAGTTATACATATGTAAAAACATGGAACCACCAATGAGTATAAATACATATAGCCCTTGTGAAATAAAATTAAGCATTAATACTATAACTCACGATTTATCAGATTGTAATATAAAATTAATTAAATTTCAAAACACACATTGGACACGAACAAATACTCCAAACGTATGGATATATTCGACAAATAAAAACGAAGAAATAATAGGGAAATGTAAACGATCAGCGGATCGTAAATTAACATTAAACGGAATAGGATTATTAAGATTACCAAAAAATTGTATTATCGAAACCCCCACCACAAAATTAATAGCGAATCGTGAAGTTACAACTAATTTTACTAGTTACTTATTTAACGATAATATGTTGAATAATACAAATATATTAAACAGTACCAAACTAAATATTTCGAAGGTAATAGAAACTCAGAATTATAATATAAAAGAACATTCGACTATATCATTATCCACTGGAAAGGATTTACGCGAAATAATTGAAAAAGCAAAAAATATAGCAAATTACCATACAATTACTAATCAGGTGTCTCAATTACAAGATACGTGTATATACTCGGGTTCAAGCATAATATTAATATTAATAATTATAATTATAATATGGAGGATTCTCGTGAGACGGGGGGCCCCTTTTACTAATCAAAAAAGACTGATTTTAGGTCCAATAGCATCATCATCACCAACAACCAGCCAACCTTTCAATTCTGAAGAATTATTACAAGTAATCAAATTCTACAATTCTGATTATCGTCGAAAACTAGAGGAAAATCGAACAAAAGAAACCGGATTATAACCTTTAGCTATATCACCACATTCAACATATATATTGTTAAAATTATTACTGCTTTTATGAATCAAAACGAAACTGTCATTATTTTACTACTAATTATATTGCGATTGTATTTTAGAATTATTTAATTACCGTTTACATTGAAAAAAAAAAAATTATAATATTGCTACGAAACTATTTATTGTAAAAAAAAATTACTACTCAAAATGTATGAAAATATGTATGTAATTATAAGAAAAATATTGTATATGCGCAAAAATGTATTAAAATATTCGTCGAGGGCGACGTTTTGCAAAAACCCCGGACGTGTTACGTGTGGATACACGTCACGAATGTATTAAAATAAGTAAATAGTTTGTTCGTCGAAAATGCTGACCATTCAGGTCATTAAACGGTGCCACGCGACTTCGCAACTCGATCATCGGTGCAACCTGAAGCGCAAGGATCAGCTAAGCGCCCCTCCGATTACACTTGTATATAGGTCACTAAACTTATATAAAAGAAGACCGTAATAAACAAACAAAGGAGCGAAAAAGTGAGAAGTAAAGAGAGAAGACAGAAGTGACATTTTACGAGTGGATACAACGCGAAGACACGGAGACACGATATCGCCAGGATCGTTTTCCCTACAGCCTTAACGACAAAACGCAAGCCAACCAAAGCACATACACGGGGATTGACCTGGAGAACCTGGAGAACAACAACTCATCCGCCTCTTTACGCTTGTACTCGCTGAGTTTTGGATTCAACGAGCCACGGTATCCACGATAACGATATAGACGTTACCATTCAAACGTAACATCTTACTTTATAAAAACTTACTGCAACAGAAAATACTGAAATCAAAATGGAATCATCAAGTTTTCTGCTGAAAAATTTAGTACATTTACTCAAAAAGTATACTACACAAAATTTATTTCATAATTATTAGCCCTGGCTTATCTTACATCAATAAATAAACAATATAATATTAATAATCATAATATTAATTTGTACATATTAATTTCTCCATATGTATTAAAACGTAAATATCTCTTTTTTATTGGTGTAAAATTTTTTTTTATATTTTTTTTAAAGCAATAAAATAGAGATATTTACGTTTTAATAAATTATGGAGAAATTAATATCGTACAAATGAATGAATATTACTTCCATACTGACTTTAGTATTTTCTATTGCATTATTTACTATCTTCTATCTGCTACATTCACAAACAGTTACAATAAGATAATGAAAACATATTTGTAGACTTTTTAAAAAGCCTAGTTACAATTAATATGAAATTGCTGTAATATATTACTAAATATATATTGTTCTTCTAATATGGTACCGATATGTACATTAAAATTTTAACTTGTATATGAAATTGTCCATATTTTTAAAATATGTTTAATCCATTAAAATTAATACCATTAAAATAAATTCTAACTGGGCTTTTTGATATATCTACAAATATGTTTTTATTATCTTTGTAACTGTTTGTGAATATAGCATTGAGAATAGACTGAGAAATGATTGATCATGAAACTTAAGCAGCATTGACCGCGGTTAATAAGTGGATGGATGAATAACTAACATAAACAGAAAAATGTGTAATACTTTTTTTTATTTATTTTATGTTTTTTTGACATTATTTTTTGACTATTGTGACGGAAATCGTCAGACAATCTATTCTCGACGAATAGAGTACTTAAATTCGCGAATTGTAAGTCGTCGGAGCCTTTCGTATGTCAAGGCCGACAGACGACACTTGGTTACATTTTCTACGAGTGTACAATCACGCGCGCGACTATACGTAAGGATGGGAGCGCGAAAGAGTGTGTGTGTTTCTCCACTCTCATCCCTTTTTCGAGAAATTAGGCGATCGCCTAATCTGTGTGTAATGATCCGTCGAACGGGACGGATTATTATATTGTCTATACGTTCCGTACTGCTCGTGAAGTGCCGAGAGTACATACCACCAGAGTGACCAGATGGCGTTTGGCGGTTGGTGAACGAAGAGAAAAAATTGCCATCTGGCAACCCAGCATACCACCCATCTCTATAGTAAGCTCTGTGAACGGTTGTTCCGGAGCAGAGCTAAGTGCGGAGACCCGGGTGGACACACGCGTGCTTGTATAGTTTTGTGTGTGCTTGTGTATGTGCATCAAGGACGGAGTCGTGCGCGGGTGATACCGCGGATCGCGACTCCCTCGCCGCGGCAAGGGCCGCCTTCACCACCTCAACCACCGGCCGTCCCCTTGTCAAGGAGGTCGACCAGTCGCCGAGGATCGGCTGGGCCATCCCCGAGGAGCGTCACCAGTAAGTGAAAATTTACTATCGTGTCCCTCCCCCTCCCTTGTGTGTGTGTGTACATCGGGAGTGTGTTCGAGTACAACGGTACTCGAACAGCGGTTCCCGGGAGTGAAACCTGTCGCAGGCGAGGAACTCGATCCGGCAGGTTTCCCGGGACTTCCGCCCGCGCGAAGCAACTTTTGTCGCGGCACACGGCCTAAGTGGCCATTTTGTTAATTATTCAATTAAAATAAATATTTTTATTTTTAATTTTAATTAATTGTGTTTTATTATTTCTCCCCTCTCCCGCCGACATTCATTAATTTTTATATCGGGTCGAGGCAAGGAGGATTGCCCGAATCCTCCACACCGATCGTCCCAGCGAACTCGTGTTCCTGGCGACAGCCAGCATCTTCGCGAAATTAAATAGTCGTGTGCGCGGTATTGGGCAACGTGGCCCAACGGTTTTATTAATTACATTAATTAATTAATTAATCATTCCGGGTACGCAAATACCACGTCACAAATGGCGACCGTGACAGGACACTCGGTTTCGTCCTCACCGATTTTAAATTGAAGTACAAGTTTGTCGGCCATCTTTTCGCGCGCGAGCAGTGTCGCGGCGAAACGTGAGCGGGTTGAGTTAGAGAGAGAGAGAGAGAGAGAGAGAGAAAGAGCGAGTGAGTAGTGCGAGTTAGTGAGAGAGAGAGAGAGAGCACGAGAGACGGCGTGTGAGACGCGTCTCTATACCGGAGTATTCCCCCTCTTGCTCGGGTATCCGAGGAGAGGTATACACCGGTATATCGTGAGAGAGTTCGCGCGCGACCGTGTTCAGCCGGAAGCGCCCGATCTCACCGAGATCGGTCTCTCCCGATCGTAAGCTTGACGAGAGATCTTTGCTAGCTTGTATGAGAGCAGCAAAGTAGGGAGAGAGTAACTTGCGCCGCGGATCGCGGGCAGCGAGAATCCCCCCCCCCCGGACAGCGCGCTGGGAAGACTTCGCGAGAGCCGATCATCATCGGCTCTCTCCGATTGCGCCCGCGAGTGGGAGTGAGAGAGAGTGAGAGAATCCCTAGTCGCGGGGGAATCGGAGTTAGGTGCTAGGCGGGCTATATGGTGTGTGAGAGAGAGAGAGATAGCGCGAGCGCCTAGCCCTTTCGCGTATTAAGTCTTCGCAGCTGGTTTCGCCGATAGAAACCACTGCGGCGAATTATTTCTATTTTCGTTCTAATAAAATAAATTCGTTCCCGCGCGGGATTTATTTGATATTTATGGTGTGAGAGTGTTTGCAAATAGATCCTTTCGGGAGAGGTAGCGGCCCCACTCCCCCCCCTTTTAAAGAAAATTTTAAACAATTTATTTTTTCTTATATAAGGGACGTGACGATATAACAATTGGTTTTTTTTTAGTTCGAGAGCGAAATTTTTGTTGCTTTCTCCCCTCCCTGACATATATTATATGGTAATTATAATTTAATAATTGTGTGTATTATTTCTTACTAATTATTTTTATAATATATATAACATTTTATTTGTGTGTTGAAATATATTTTGCAACATTTGTTAATTATTTAGACTAGTTTGCAAGTTAAATAATTAACATTAAGTAACTTTGTGTGAATCTGCCGCAAAGTTACAATAGTTGTAATATTAATTATTTAAACGCGTGTGTGAGTAAAATAATTAAAATTATTTCTTTATTGCAATTATCTGACAGTGATTACTTAATTTAATATTTTGTATTTATTAAGTGTTATTGTTCACGATACTTGTAATATATTTTTGAAAATTTTTGAGAGTGATAAAATTTTTGTTTATAACTCGTGTTAATGGTTTAGACTTTTTGCAAGTTAAACCATTAATGTTAAGTATCTTTGTGTGATTGTTCCGCAAAGATACGAGAGTTATAATATATAATTATTTAGACTCGAGAGTGAGTTAGATAATTAAAATTTTTTTTTGCATGTATTTTAATGATCGGCATATAACCTAATATTTCGTATTCGTTATTTGCTGTGAAATTTAAATATATGTAAAAAAAAAAAAAAAACTTTCTTTTCTCTTTTTGTGTGTTTAAATTATATCTCCACACATTTTTACCAATTATTTAGACTTGTTTGTTACTTAAATAATTGGTTATAATTTTTTTTTGGCGTGTTTGAGTAAAATAATTCGGTGTATAAATTTAATTGTTTAGACTTGTTAGCAAGTTAAATAATTAAATTTTCATTTCCTTTTCGTTCAATTCATTTAAAATAAAATAAATATATTTCGCTGAAAAATTGTTGTTTGAGACGACAATTAGTGAAATAATTATTTTGTTGCAAACCATACGGGATTTACAACATTTCGTAAATACCCCTACTGTTGAAATAATTTAATTAAATTTGTGTTTGTAGTGTAGTGTAAATTATAAAGGAAATTTTTTTTGTTGTTTTGGGCTTGGAAAAGCAAAATAATAAATAGTGTCTTGGTATGTGTGAATCACAAGACACTGTATTTATTTTTATATTTATTTTAAAATTAATTATTTAGGCTCGTTAGTGAGATAAATAATTTAATTTTTATTCTTTTCTTCCTTTATAATTTGTTGTTCTGTATTTATTAATAGATTGAAACTTTAATTATTTCAATTTCCATAACAAAATAAATTCTTTTCGCCAGTGAGGAATCTTCTGGATTATAACTGGCGAGAGAGATATTTTGGGAAATCGTCAAATTTACCATTACTTGTAAATTATCGACGATATTGAAATAATTTAAAAATTTTTTTTTTGTTAATAATTATTTTTCCTTGCTGAAGCAATTGTATAGAGTCGTGGTGTGTGTGAGTCACAAGACACTATTATAAACATTAATTATTTAGGCTTATGAGCAAGTTGAATAATTAATTTTAATTTGGTACAAGTGTTAAGTGTGTGATTTGCCACAACTTTAACCAACAAAATTTAATTATTTTGTCCTTCTAAGGACGAAATAAATTTATTTTAAAGAAAATCTTTTGGATTTTGATCAAGTAAATTAATTTTGTTGGTACACTAGTCGGTGCATTTTTACAATTTATTGTAATTAAGCCTCGTATTACTCGTTGGGAGTAATAATTACTTTATTGTGGTGAGTCCAATAAAATAATTTCCAATTGAAAATTGGATACTTCCGCAGTATTTGAAACACTAGGGATTTCATCTGAAATCCCGGTTGAGAGAACTTCTCCCGACGTAACACGTCGGCTGCTGCTGGTCGAAAAAATAATGGCCAGCAGCTATGAAGCCCGAATGGCCCAGCTTATGCGTGAATCTCGCATAGCTAGGGATATTCGTCGGGAAACGAAGAAGCTTCCGATTGAGGCAGTGTATGCCCAATTAGAGCATTTAAGTTTAAACGCAAATGGCGAAGAGGCGGAGTGCCGCGAACGCCTATTGCGTCACCGGATAAGATGTGTAGACATTAATCTGGAAATACCATGGTTCCCTGAATACGATGAGAATGCAAGGGCAGAGCCTGCACATAAACCTCTAGTATGTCAAGAACTATGGGACATTAGGAAACCCCGTTCCAGGAAAGGGAGTGTGGTCCCATCAGGAACGGAAGTTTCCTGCGAGTCCGAAATGTCGGATCGCGAAAGGGTTGCTAGTAACAGAGCACCTATCCCTGAAGAAGATGGAGCTCAGTCACCAAGTGGTCTGTCTAGAAACTCGTCATTGAGTACTGCACAAAGCCTGAGGTTGGCATCAACAGGTGCTATACCTAAACGGTTTGGTGAGGTACTGGCAGCAAACACGACCACGACTGCTATGCCTTATGTTCCTGTTTCGGTGGCTGCAACCTCGTGCACAATCACCACGTCGACGGTTACGACCGTGACGACTGCTCAACTCGGAGGTTTTTATGCACCTGCACATTACCTCCCGATTGAAGAGCAGAGAAACAGCGGACATCTTGGCACTAGAGAGAGTGAAGTGCCAACACAACATTTTGACTTGGGTTCGCAGACGGAAGCCGACCGTCGTACGTCACGAGGATACACCTCTAGACAATACGACAACAGGCAACCCGAGGCTAATACAACCGAACGTCAATTTGTTGATGATAGGAATGGATATGACCTTCCTAATGACGTCAGTGTTCTATCTTACGAAAAACCGAGGTTTGAACAGAGACGTCGTGAGACCTCTTCTAAGACTTGTGAGGGACAAGATAGAAGAGAGAGGCGTGAGTACACGACTTTCAATAAAAATTCACGACACCATCGTTCAGTGAAAATCACCAACGTCGTGAAAGCTATACGGAGAGACGTACTCATAAACGTCAGTCCAACCGTAAACTCGACGACCGAGCACAGCCGGAAATTCCGGAGCAAGGTCACAGAGAGAGGTCGGACAGACGTAGAGAAACGCCTCGAGAGAAACGTGCGGTGGCCACTTGCGATCAGTGTACTCAGACGGATTCGTCCGATGGGTATCAGTCTGATCGCGAACCTGCTCGTAGGAGATCCCATTCTCGTAGGGCGGCTGAAGGCCGACAAGAGAGTAGGAATCCTTCTACCAGCAGGCGTAGGAGTTCCCGGACGGATAATAGAGATGACCGTCGGGAAAGAGACTCCTACGAGGCCAGGCCAAGGTATCGTGAAGACGATAACCGAACGCACGATCAGACAGGGTGCGCACGAGAGCTGCGTATCTGGAACATGTCCTTTGATGGTGAGACCAAAAAGGACGCGGAAGAGTTTCTGAACCGTTTGCACGACTTCAGAAATGACAACGAGTTCTCACATCGCAGGATGTTCAGTGCCCTGCCCAATGTGTTCTCAAAATCAGCTCTGATCTGGTATAGAACAGTTCAGTCATCTCTTCGAGATTGGCGTGATTTTGAGATCGAGTTCCTAAATGAGTATGGCCGTATAATAAATGACGAAGATTTACTCATGGAACTTCGATCAAGAACACAAAATGAGGGAGAAAAAGCTACGACGTTCTTGAACTGTTTCAGAGCGATCGTAAATAAATTTAAATGCCCTCCCTCATTAGAACAACAGGTGAAGGTGGCCTACTCGCAGATGAGGCCAGATTACCGTAGGTACATACCAGTACGACAAATCAGGAATTTCTCTGATTTGACAAGCTACGGTAAAGAGTACGAGCAGCATTTAACATGGGACACGAAATTTTCCAGTTCCAACGTTAAGCGCGAGAAGCTCGTACCAGAAGCTTTTCCGAAACTGAGTGGTGGAGCACGAGTTTCGGGTAACGTGGCGACTGTTACCGAAAAGAGTAAGGATAAGTCTTCTCATTCGGATAAACAGTCGTCGAAGAAAACTATTAAGAAGAAGAGCAAGAAAAGTGCGAAAAACTCGCCAAACTGTTCTTCAAGCGAATACGAAGCAGCCGCTGTGTACGGTACTTCCAACGTCGCTAATAGTTTTCAGAAACGATACGGCAAATCGAATAATGGAGTGAGTGCTCACAATTCGAAATCCGTATCGTACGTGCCTGTTTCTCAACAGTCACCTGGGCAACAAAAACAGAGCTCGGGCAAAAGAGAAAGACGTGCTTTGACAAATTCTCAACTGCCCCAGCAAAATGTTTTTGTCCCAGAAATGGCACAAAACCTGGTGAGGTATGTGCAACCACAGGCGACGGCAGTAAATCCAACGAACCTGAGCACCAACTTTGTCGGCGTGTGTTTCACATGCCAAAAAGTCGGTCATAGGTCGTCGGATTGCCCGAGCCGAACATGCTACCGATGTGGAAATATTGGGCACTCCGCTGAGCAGTGCTCTACCGAATTGGTAGCAAAGGAGTGCCAGCTGTGTGGAACTAGTGGCGTTACACTTCAAACATGTCCTAACTGCGTCAGATTCCTCCAAAACGTGGGAAACCTGAACGCAGGGCACCCGAGCTGCCCCGGGCGCTTTGCACTGCAGTAAGTAAACCGCATGGCTTACAAGGGCAAGAGTTTAAGGGTGGAGAACCCTCTAAACACTTTAAGAAGTCTAGCAAATCATGTGCTGACTTCTCTAAAGTCCTTAACGGAGATCAAATTCCCTCTCAGACCGAAGTTGGTGTTGAAAGTAAGTCTGAGTGTAAGGATCCTAAACTTTCTGGGGATTCGACAGATGGAAAAGTTCTTAGAATACAACCTGTCAATCCCACCCTAGCTTTGCAAGGTAAAACAGAACAAGGAACCTTATTAGACCAACAAAAGCGTGAGGCTAAAGATTGAGCTAAGGAACTCCAAAGGAAAATATACTCTGGTAGCAGAGATATAATTGGTGAAAAAGGCGTAAAGAGATCGTTATCTCAGCCGCTTAGCACCATCGGAGTGAACGACCTTGGTTGTTGCTCTTCGTCACCCCGTTGCGACACACCTAGTAAAGAGGACAAGAAGCCCTTGGTGGAGAAGGAAATTGTCCTCAACAACGAGCCCTTGGTGGAAAAGGTAGTTGTCGATGGTGTGCATAACATGAATCGTACAAACTCGTTGCCGAGAAGTACAGTTCAGGGGGGGCAGATGCCGTACCAAGTACGTCTAAAATGACGCACACAGCATCGCTCCTAACGACGATAGTCAAACCGATCAGATAATTGCTGGAATCCGATCGGATAACCGGCTATTCTTTTTGGTACGACTTGGTGGAAAGGACTTTAAAGTACTTTTCGATCCTGGCGCCATGGTCTCTCTTGTACGATCAGATGTTGTCGAACAGTACAAGTTTAAATGGAGACCTGTCAAGGTTATCGTGAAAGGTGTGGCTGGACCAGCACTTAAAGTCCTTGGCCTTATCGACATTCTATTCTGTGTAGAAGGCCTTGATGGCAATATCCAACTAAAAATTGTAGAGAATATTGAGCATTCCATCATTCTCGGTATGGATTTTCTACAATATAGGAATATGGAAGTCAAATTAGGCGAAGCTATTTGGTGTATTGGCGAGAGTGATTGGAGACACTTCGTCAGAGATACAGCTCATGACATCGAATCGAGGATTTCCGCTGAATGTGCTGGTATAATTGAGATACAGGACGACCAGCGGAAACAAGTCAAAGAGTTAGTTGAAAGCATACTCTTGCCTTCGGGAGACGTCCATGGCTGTACGACGTTAACGGAGCACCATATAGAGGTTGAACCTGGTGCAAGACCGGTTCGTCATAAGCCAAGACGTATGTCTCCCAAGGTCCTCGAATTTGCTCAAAGTGAGGTCAAAAAGATGTTTGACAAGGGCATTATTGAACCGAGTGCGAGTGATTGGTCAGCTGCTCCGGTCATCGTCCGCAAGGACGATGGAAGTTATCGCTTCTGTATCGATTTGCGAGACCTTAATGCAGTCACAAAACGTGATTCTTATCCAATTCCTAATATGGATACCATATTGGATAAGCTGCATAATGCAAGGTACATATCGAAAATCGATCTTAAGAAAGCGTACTTCCAAATATTAATGGCCGAGGCGAGCTGGCATTATACAGCATTTGCTATACCAGGGTCGGGGCTGTGGCAGTTCACGAGAATGCCCTTTGGCCTCATGAATGCTCCTATGACCTTTGCACGGCTTATAGATGCAATTTTCGGGCCTGAGGTGGAACCTCATGTGTTTGGTTACCTAGACGACTTGATCGTCATTACCGAAACTTTTGAGGATCAGCTAAGATGGCTCGAATACGTACTAAGGACGTTAAATGACGCTGGACTCGAAGTGAATCGAGAAAAGTGTGAGTTTTGTTGTTCCAGTGTAACGTTCCTTGGGTACAAATTGGACGCAGACGGCTTGAGGCCTGATGAGGAACGAGTCGCTCCAGTCCTTAACTACCCTACTCCTCGTAATGTCAAACAGCTGAGATCCTTTCTCGGGATGGTAGGCTGGTACTCTCGATTCATTAATCGAGAAGCTGACATTAAAGCTCCCCTTACCAAGTTGCTGCGTAAAGACCAGGCTTGGGATTGGGGCGAGGAGCAGGAGGAGGCGTTTTGTCAGCTTAGAGTTGCGTTAGCTGAAGCGCCTGTATTAACCCGTCCAGACTTTTCTAAGCCATTTACCGTCCAAAGTGACGCTAGTGACTTAGCAATACGTGCGGTGTTGACGCAACTGGACGACGAGGGTTTCGAGCATCCGATTGTCTACGTCAGCCGATTATTAAATCGCGCTGAACGTAATTACATGACAACGGAAAAAGAATGCTTAGCTCTCATATGGGCTATTAAGAGATTGAGACCATACATTGAGGCCGATCGATTTACGGCTGTGATCGACCATAGTACTCTCAAATGGCTCAAAAATCTCAGAGAACCATCGGGTAGGTTGGCACGATGGATACTTGAAATGCAGCAATGGGACTTTGAAATAGTGCATAAGAGAGGAGCCTTGCACTATGTCCCGGACGCGCTTTCTCGTGCCGTCAACCCAGACCCCGACGAAGAAGAGATTGCCTCGTTCGAAGTAATTACAGACCCATGGTATATTGCTAGATTAAACGATGTACGCTCATGCCCTCAGAAATTTCCGGAGTGGAAAATTGAGGATGATATGCTATATCGTTTTACAAGTGATAAACTCTTGGACTCTGTAACAGAACGAGAAGAAGGCTGGCGCCTTGTTCTACCCTTAGAGCAGAGGAACCGAGTCTTAGTAGATTCTCATTTCCACCTATCCATGGGTCATATGGGAGTCGAAAAGACTTACGAATGTGTTGCAAGAGACTATTATTGGCCAGGTATCTACCACGATACCCGCCAATTTGTTTTACAGTGTCTGATCTGTCAGAGCTATAAGACGTCTCAAGCAGGTCCTCAAGGCTTGATGGGTAAACGGAACATTGAGAGACCCTGGGCTGTTGTGGCAGCAGACGTAATGGAGCTTCCACGTAGTAAAAGTCAATACAAATACATCATAGTATTTCAAGACTTGTTTACAAGGTGGATAGAACTCAAACCATTACGTACGGCGACCGGCAAGTCGGTGTCGAAAGCATTCGAGGAACTCGTAGTCTTCCGTTGGGAAACACCAGATTTCCTAATAACGGATAATGGAACTGTGTTCGTCAACGGCATCATGTCGCGAATGCTGGAGGAGTATGGCATAAAACATGTCAGAACCCCTCCTTACCGACCACAAGCCAACCCGGTGGAGAGAACAAATAGAACGTTAAAAACGATGATTGCGACGTTTGTGGATTCGGATCATCGTGGGTGGGACACACACTTGCACGAATTTCGCCATGTAATAAACGCGGCAATGCATTCAAGTACAAAAGTCTCACCCGCGTTCTTAAACTTTGGGCGTCATCCACAACCTGTGAAGAGTCTCCGCAGGTAAGTGGAAAAACAGGAATTTAAGATCCTGGACAATTAAAAGACTTGATGCTCTACGCGACTTGGTCAAGAAATACATTGACGAGGAGCAAAGACGTCAAGAAAAGACCTACAACAGAAACAGACGTATTGCCTCGTTTCAGGTAGGAGATCTAGTCATGAGGAAGTGCCGAACGCTTTCCCAATGTGCGAAGGGCATATCTGCTAAACTGGCACAAAAGTATGACGGACCCTTCGAAGTTAAAGAAGTACTATCTCCAGTAATTCTGAGACTAGTAGAGTCTGGTCGGAAACGGACCGAGGTACATATATCTGACGTAAAAATATGTACCACCTCGGTTTGTCAAGTGAAGCAGTATGGGTTGCGTATCGGTTCGCATGAGAACGGTTATCGAAGGTTGGGCCTGGTAACTGTATACCATGCATTGAGAGTGTGATGTTTGAGAATACTTGTGTGTGAGTGAATGGGCAATCCTCCCTTATTCGTAATTTACCTTCAATTATGACTAATTAACCTTTTGTTTTCTTTTAGCTCCCCGATGGAGCCGAACCGAGACCTGGAGGCAGGAGACGGTGTTGATCCATCGTCGCCTCCGATCATTCTGCTGGGGGAAGACACTCCGACGTCGGGTGTTGCCGAAGAGGTAGTCGGAGTGGCCTCCGACTGTCTCGAGGTGCCCGTTGATGACCCACTCGCTGGATGTGACCAGTCCGTGCGTGAAATCGACGAAGTACTCATCGAGATGGAAGGAACATCCCGAACCTCGACGATTGATATCCCGTCATCGGGTGATACGACCCAGGTGGAGCAGATGGAGGTGGACATACCTGCGGTGTTAGCACTGGGGTCGTCCACCAATATCTACCCCGCCGACTACGTAGAGGATCTACGCGAGGCAGAACGGGAGCGGCAAAAGGCCGCCGCCGATAACCGCCCACGCCGCAAGAAGAAGAAGAGCAGCGGCTGACGGCAGTTGACGATGGATGACTATGAGTCAGGAGTCCCAGCCAACCCCCAAGTGACGGAGAGCCCGTGTTTGAGGGCGGGAGCTGTGTCCGTCATAGTCCCATCATCCGCAGGGAAACTCGATGTTGGGGTTGAGACCCTGACGGAACAAGCCAAGGCTGGGCCATCGTCATCCGGCCCAGTCATTACTAGGGGGATCGTCCTCCGTCGATTGGTTCCTCTACCTTTCGATCGGTCGGTAGATCCGCCTAAGATGGCTTGTTTTAACTGCTGGGCGATGGACCACAGCCACCGGGAGGGTGCGGCACCGCAATCGATATACTGTTTCAATTGCGGCCGCCGACGGGTGATGCTCTCGATCCTATGCCATCTGGATCCAAGAGCGGGGATACTCGCCGTTCTCGACGGTTCCCAGGTTTCGGTTGCCAAGGTCCCTGTACCTCAGCAGAGACCGAAGCGGTCGAAGCAACGGGACAGTCAGAACGAGTCCAAAAAGCGGCGGATGGAGACGCCCACACGCAGGGAGGGACCCAAGAAGGGCTCGTTTGTGAAGCCTTCTGGGCCCAAGCCTTCCTATGCGGAAGTGGTGGTGGGTCGCCGAGTAGAAGAGGTGACTCGCCGCTAGGCTGCTGCCTTCGGCTTAGACAGCACGGGGCCCTTCGAACAGGTGAAGGTTGCTCTCAGTGCTGTCGTCCGAGCTAAGGCAGACCAGAAGTTGAGGGAGTACAAGGAGAATCAAACTACTCCCTCAGCCAACCAGTTAGCAGCCGAATCATCACGGCAGGGACGAGAAGAGAGCGGTGCTCAGCCAGTCCCTGCCCAACCACCAGTCGGGAAGGAAGGTATGAACACCCCGTCCCCAAAACCTCGTAAGAAGCAGTCACCGAAGGCTGGGCCTAGTGGCTTGCGACGACCCAACCCGATGGACGTTGACGCCTCTACGAGCGTGATTAGACCACCTCGCAAGCCGACTCAGAAACGGGGGGTTGGACCCGAATACCGTACTGTCCCAGAAGCTTCATCGGCTGGGTCACCGGCGAAAGCCGACCAATCCAGAAACGAGATGCACATTCTCAGGGAATGTCGTCTGTTGCTGGAGGCCGCCGCCAACCTCCCTTCCGACATTGCACGAGAGATAGGGCAGGAGGTGGTCCGGATCCTCAGGGACCGTATTCCTTTCCCGACCTTAAGAAGAGAAGCGTACAGCGCGCAGTCGTGGATAGATTGTGCCTTTCTTTCGATTCGGCCTTCCCGAGGGAAGTGGAGTCTAGGGGGGGGGGGCTTTGTGACGGAAATCGTCACACAATCTATTCACGACGAATAGAGTACTTAAATTCGCAAATTGTAACTCGTCGGAGCTTTTCATATGTCAAGGCCAACCGACGACACTTGATTACATTTTCTACGAGTGTACAATTACGCGCGCGACTATACGTAGGGATAGGAGCGCGAAAGAGTGTGTATGTTTCCCCACTCTCATCCCTTTTTCGAGAAATTAGGAAATCGCCTAATCAGTGTGTAATGATCCGTCGATCGGGACGGATTATTATATTGTCTATACGTTCCGTACTGCTCATGAAGTGCCGAGAGTACATACCACCCATCTATGTAGTAAGCTCTGTGAACGGTTGTTCCGGAGCAGAGCTAAGTGCGGACCCGGGTGGACACACGCGTGTTTGTATAGTTTTGTGTGAGCTTATGTATGTGCATCAAGGACGGGGTCGTGCGCAGGTGATACCGCGGATCGCGACTCACTCGCCGCGGCAAGGGCCGCCTTCATCACCTCAACCACCGGTCGTCCCCTTGTCAAGGAGGTCGACAAGTCGCCGAGGATCGGCTGGGCCATCCCCGAGGAGCGTCACCGGTAAGTGAAAATTTACTATCGTGACCCTCCCCCTCCCTTGTGTGTGTGTGTACATCGGGAGTGTGTTCGAATACAACGGTACTCGAACAGCGGTTCCCGGGAGTGAAACCTGTTGCAGGCGAGGATCTCGATCCGGCAGGTTTCCCGGGACTTCCGCCCGCGCGAAGCAACTTTTGTCACGACACACGGCCTGAGTGGCCATTTTGTTAATTATTCAATTAAAATAAATATTTCTTTTATTTTTAATTTTAATTAATTGTGTTTTATTATTTCTCCCCGCTCCTGATGACATTCATTAATTTTTATATCGGGTGGAGGCAAGGAGGATTGCCCGAATCCTCCACACCAATCGTCCCAGCGAACTCGTGTTCCTGGCGATAGCGAGCATCTTCGCAAAATTAAATAATTGTGTGCGCGGTATTGGGCAACGCGGCACAACGGTTTTATTGATTACATTAATTAATTAATTAATCATTCCGGGTACGCGAATACCACGTCATACTATTTATTATCGAATTTTTAATCTGGAAATAGTCATTTGAACTTTTCTTAAATATTTTGGTTTAGTGATATATCAAGTGATTTATCAAGTGATAAATAGCGCCAAATCGTCAAGTAATATATCACTCAATAAATCACACGATAAATCACTTGATAAATCACTCGATAATTCGCGGGATTAACCATACGATTATTTTCGCCTGGGATAGTTACAACAAAAAATTCGGAACTCAGACCCTCCACCTCCCTCCACCTCCCTCCACCACACTCCACTCCCCTCCACTAACACTCCACTACACCCTCCACTTGACCCTCCACCGTGATTATGCGCCGTATTATGAAAATCGCGTTATTACTCCAGCTAAGGTCTAATTGTTCATTGTCAGATACACGAAATTGTGCAGAAATACATGGAAATGTATGAAAGTGTACGAAAATTTGAAAATAAAATCTTTTTACTGCACCCTCCACACTACATGTGTGTGTGTGTGCGTGTGTGTGTGTTTTTTTTTTTCCGAAGAGGTGGAGAAATGCTTAATGCACCATGACTGGAGCCATGCGAGACTCCCCGTGTGTGGGACTCTCCTATCGAAGGATGTCGATAGGCATACCCACTAAAACTCCACCTCTTTCTTACCTTTATTCCCCCGCGGAAACCGCCGCAGGGCATTACTTCGCGGGGGGAGGCAACGGCTAGGTTAGCCCACTAATGTTGCTATCGCAACTCTTCTCTCCTCTTCTCTTCTGATGAGACCCAGCCTGTCCACTACGGACGTACAGAGGGTTACCACCGCGTTCCATCCCTCCTGGGAGTCAAGCAGGCACGCCCCGATGCCCTCAGGGGTGAGGGGACCGCTCCAAGTGATTTGAAATTGGTCCCGTTCCTCCCTGAAACGAGGACACCGTAGGAGGACGTGTTCCACGTCTTCGTTCACCCCTGGACAAACCGGGCACTCTGCGCTGCCGTAGACCCCTATACGAAATAGGTAGCTACGGAAGCATCCGTGCCCGGTCAACACCTGGGTAAGCTCGAAACTGTCGAAGCCGTATTTCCTGCTCGCCCGCTCCCGAATCCGCGGGATGATGCGGTAGGTCCAGCGGCCGTCCCTGGCTGAGACCCATCTCCGCTGCCACTCCTCTACAGTCCGCAATGACCATCGGTTGTGGCAGCGGTTCTCTTCTAGGCGTTGCCCACCCTCACGGTGTCTTTCAGCTCTCTCGGCTGCCAGGGGGTCGAAGGAGGCGGTTCCCGCGACCACCGAGAGCGCAATTTCAGATACGGTTTGGTACGCCCGGACCACCCTTAGCGCAGCTATCCTGCAGGCTCTCTGGCACGGAGCACCAAAGCTCTTGTGCCTGTTCAGGGCATCAGCCCAGATAGGAGCTCCGTATAAAATTACGGAGCTCACCACCGAGGCAAGGAGAGACCTTCGCGGTTGCTGGGGTCCCCCGATGTTGGGCATGATGCTTGCCTGGTTGATTTGAGCCTGCGTTCGCGAGATGGTGTTTGAGCGACAGCCGCGCGTCTAGTGTGACCCCTAAATACTTCAACGTTTTCACCGACCGTATCCGTTCTTTACCTACCGTGAAGGTGGCGGTCCTCTCCTTTTTTGTACGAGAGATGAGCACCGCCGCCAGAGTAAGTCCGTGGTCTCTCAACCAAGTGGCGACCACTTCTATAGAGACGTCTCCGAGATATTCGATCTCTTCGACACTCTTTGCGATCACCACTAGCGTCACGTCGTCCGCGAAAGCCACCATCGAGACACCCTCCGGAAGTTGCTGCCTAAGCAGGCCGTCATAGACAGCGTTCCAGAGTAAGGGCCCAAGGACCGAACCCTGCGGCATGCCTCCCGTGATGTTGTGGGAGTGCACACTGTCGTCGGCGTCGTAGAGCAGAGTACGGTCAGTCAGGTAACTCGAGGGGACCTCCCTGAGATAGAGTGGCACATGGAAGTGCTGCAGGGACAGCATGATGTCGTCCCATCAGGCAGAGTTGAAGGCATTCCGGATGTCCAAGGTGATGATGGCACACGTCCGCCTTGCACTCCGACCAGCATTGATGGCGTTTGTAGCTATACCAACAACTCTGCCTACAGGGTCCATGGTCGATCGGCCCTTTCGGAAGCCGAACTGGTTGTCGGAGAGGTCTCCGGCCCGACCGATGGCCGCTGCGAGCCTGGCGCAGATCACCCGCTCCAGAAGCTTCCCAACTATATCCAGTAGACAGAGCGGGCGATAAGATGATGGCTCCTCCGGGGGTTTGTTTCCCTTCGGTAGGAGTACCAGCCTCTGCGTCTTCCACTGGGCCGGGAAGCAACCTTCTCTCAGGCATGCGTTGAATGCGTCCAGGATCAAGCCCGGAGCACTCATCGCCGCTGTCTTCCCTACCAGGCCAGGTATTCCGTCCGGCCCTGGGGCTTTACGTACGGAAATACCTTTGGCGGCTATCCTCAGTTCGGCTTCACTAATGTCTGGCGACTCGGCTGCACCAATGGTGGCCTTCAGGCCCGTCCCTCTTGCCCTTTTCCGATGTTCTGGAAACAGGTGACGGACTACTCCGTCCAGAAAAACTGGGTCGGTGGGTGCAACAGCGCCCCCGGGGTTGATCTTATTCATAACCGTTTTATACGGTCTGCCCCAGGGGTCGTGGTCCACCTCCTCACATAGCTCCCGCCAACACCTTCTCTTGGCAGCCTTGATGGCCACCTTGAGATCCCTCCGCTTTTGTTCGTATTCTGCGGAACAATCTTGGAACCGCGGTGTTCCCCTCGCTCTTGGGTGCAGCCTTCTGGCACGCAGGCACTCACGTCTCTTTTCTGCGATGTCCTCATTCCACCAGATTATTGGTGGGAGGCCGCGAGGGTTGAACTTCACGGGCATAGAGGCATCGCAGGCCGCTGTTAAGGCATTCATGAAGCCTCGTGCTTTTTCTTCGGCGGTTCCCTCCACTTTTGCCCCCTTAGGGGAGCAGAGGAACGCCTCACGATCAAACGTGGATGGTGCCCATCTCTCTCTTGCTCCTCTTCCTGCTCTCTTTGTCCTCCCGCTGGTCAGCTGGAGCTGGTACACGAGTGCTTGGTGGTCACTACCCGTGTAACGCCTCTGGAAAACCAACTGCGTGCGTCCACGCCGCCAGAGGGGGAAACGCCGATGGCTGAAAGCGTAGGCTTCAGCGTCTCGGTAGGCTAAATCGCAGCAATGGGCATTGGTCGGTTAGAGAGGTGGCCGGCTGGTGCTAAGACGCAAACTCAGGGTAAACATATCTGCGACACGAGAAGGCAGTGCGCCAAGCAAGGGAGGCAGTGAAAACCCATAGCCCGACGGGAAGTATTATGAATACTTGGATGTAAAGAGGGTACATCATATAAACCGGGAGGTCGGCGCTCGGATCGCCGATCGTGCACGCCCGGACTGCACGATAGTACCAGGGCCCGGGCTTTCTTCGCCAGTCAGTCGGGCTGCCCTGCAGCAGCGTGTGTAAAAATTAAACTTGCTGAGGTTGCTCCAGGTGGCACCTGGAAGGGAAGCAGCACTCGGAGGTTTAAATTGTATTTGACGAGGCCACGATACGTTTAAGGCTCACGGTCAAACCCGTCAAAACGACTACTGCTAATGGGTGATCACCGAATAACTTGCTAGAGTTTACTGCGTCGTGTAATCTAGAGGATGCACAAAGTATACACTAATACAATATGAAAAATGAGTAAAATTAATAAACACTCAATGGTGCACAGACCAGAAAATATAGGGGTTCCCAACCCCACAGAAATCACAGCAGCCGCAACAACAAACAAAGAAAAAAGTACTCACAAGAAAACGGGTAAGCGTGGCCTGTCGTCTTCCTCGGAGGGGGAGTCGAAGGACCAAAAGAGATACAGGCCAGGGACTAGCAAGAAGGCCGAGAACAGTTCGAGCTCCTCTTCGGAATCGGAAATCGAGACAGAAACTGAGGTCCGTCCTGAAATTAAGAAGGAAAGGCATATATTGGAAACACCAATGTATGTGATGCAGCAAATTGAGACGATAAAGAATTATATCGTCAAGAAAGACAGTGAGAGAGCGCATACGGCTCTCCACAACATACACGCTATTATGTCAACCTTAATAGCGAAAAGTGCATATCTGGAAGGGCAGATAAAAGCAATAAATGAAAGAGAGAAAAGCAAACAAGAGTCGTATGCAGGGGTCGCTAAAAGACATGTCGCGCCGAAAGAAACGGCAAAACAAGTAAACATTAAGAACCCGAAAAATCACAAACTGGTGATAAGACCAAAAGTTGCTGAAACCTTTAAGTCAGAAGAAGAGATGAAGCAGAAATTTCAGGCGGACTTCAGGCCGAGAATAGAGAAAGTACAGATCAGAAGCCTACGTACAATTAATAAGGGCTTGCTGATAGAAACCGAAAACGAAGAATCTCTGCAGAAGATTCTAAACAAGAAAGAACTAAGGGCAAATTTCGAAATGACGAAACCAACAAAACAGAGACCGAGGTTGATCATTTATGACTTACCGAAGAACATAAATGAGAAAGAAATAGTCGAAATTATAACCGAACAGAACCCATGCACACAGGACGAGGCCAAAAGGCAGATAATCCCGAAATTTAAAACAGGCAAGCAAGAGGGAACTAGGACGAACTGGGTAGTAGAGGTGACACCTGAAATGAGAAGTAGGTTGTTAGAAAAGAGGAGAGTATTCGTAGATTACCAATCGTGTAAAGTACAGGACTTCGTGCTAGTCTCCAGGTGCTATAAGTGCCAGGGTTACGGACACATCAGCAAGGTATGCCATAATGAGGTGTACTGCTCTCATTGCGCCGAAAAAGGTCATTCCTTTGATAAATGCCCGAACAAAAATAATCAGAAAAAGTGTATTAACTGTGTAAAGGCCAAGAAAAAGGCTGAACACAACGTCCTAGACACAAAATGCCCATGTTATGTTAAGGCATTAGAGAGGCTTGTCAACAACACGGATTACGGAGAATAAGAACAGTAGGTTATTTGTAGCTCAACTTAATGCCAGGCGATCGAGAAGGGTAGTACCCGAAATCAGGCAAAAAGCGTATGAAAATGGCATACAAGCTTTAATGTTACAAGAGCCGTATACAAGATCGAATAAAGTGATGGATTACGGAATGGGAATAAGAATTGTCTCTGGAAAGGAAAACCCATGGGCTGCTATAGCTATAACAGACCCGAACGCAGTAGTTTTGCAAATATCAAATCTCTGCATGACACACTTTGCGGTTGCAGAAGTCTCGATACCATATAAGGTATATCTTATAAGTGGATACTTCCAACTAAAGGATGATATCAAAGTGCATCTTAACACGCTGCAAACAATTATTAACGCACTGGAAGGAAAGAACTTTATTATTGGTATCGATTCTAATGCCCGATCAGCCTTATGGGGTCCAGTAGACACAGACGCAAAAGGAGAAAAGCTAGAGGAGTTCGTTATCCAGAATAACCTGTGTGTGATAAATGACCCGAATAGCATAGCAACGGTCGCAAGTGAAGTTGGAGAAGGACACGTAGATGTAACAATAGCCTCACCTAATAATAATGATCGAGAAAATACATAACTGGAAAGTTCAAAAGAACTGGACTTCCAGCGATCATAGGACTATAACGTTCGAGATAGGAGAAATGGCTGTAAGCGGGAGATACAGAAACAGCGAAAATATGAGGCGTTACATGACTAGCAAGGCTAATTGGGGTTTATTTGTACACACTCTAAGAGAAAACTGGAAACCAATTCCGAACTATCACGATACGGGCTCAACGATCGCCGGCTTGAGAAACATAACCAAAGGCATAAGGATGGCATGTGACAAAGCCATATCAACAAAGAACAAATCAAATAGGAAAGTCCCATAATGGAACGAAGAACTGACTCAGGCCAAAAAATACACGAACAAACTGAGACGGCAATTTCAAAAGGAAAGAAACCCAGAACAGAGAGAATATAAGAAAAGGGTTTATAAGACGGCCAAGAGACAGTATACAAGGCAAATTGACTCGACAAAGACCCATAAATGGCAAGAGTTCGTAACTAGACAAGGCAATGACAATCCATGGAGCTTACCGTACAAACTGGCCGCCAAAAAAGCAAGGATTAGAGACATCGCAAGTAACATTCTAACAGATAGTGGATACACGATGACTTGGGAAGAAACAGCAAAACAGATTCTAGACCGACTGTTTCCCGACGATGAAATATACCCAGAGACACAAGAGCAAGCGAATATAAGGCTGCAGAACAACAGATATACAGACGAATACAGAGAAACGGAGGAGTTTACAATAACAGAGATGGTACAAGTGGTAAAGAAAATGAAGCCAGGTAAAGCTCCAGGAACAGACTGTTTCGATCTGATAATAATTAAAAGTGCTCTAGAGGTAGTCGGCGAAGATCTGTTAAAGTTATACAATAGCTGTTTAAAGTATGGCATCTTTCCGAACATGTGGAAAGTTGGAAAGGTCATAACTATTAAAAAAGGAATCGATAAAGATCCAAGTCTCCTAAGCTCGTATAGACCAATATGCCTTTTATCTATACTAGGCAAAATACTGGAAGGACTGATAATCAGAAAACTGGAGAAAGTAGTGGAACCCAGTCTTTCAGATAAACAATACGGCTTCAGGAAGAATAGATCCACAGAAGATGCGATAGTCTATGTAGTTAATAAAGTGAAACAATCCAACAAGAAGTACGTAATCATAATGTTTCTTGACATTAAGGGAGCATTTGATAACGTATGGTGGCCAGGAGTACTGGAGAAGCTAAGACACATGAGATGCCCCTGGAGACTGTATGAAATAATTAGGGATTACCTCTGTAATAGGAAAGTAATTATTTCCGAAGGTGGCAACTCTGCGAGCAAAGATGTGACAAAAGGTTGTCCCCAGGGCTCACTACTGGGGCCAATACTATGGAACGTAGTGTTCGACGAAATACTTCACGCATTAGAAAGAGAAGGACATGAGACGATAGCCTATGCTGACGATCAGGCAGTGATAGTAGAAGGAGACTCCAGGAGAGAACTAGAAATAAGAGGACAAGCTGCAATTGACATGATAGAGAGATGGAGCAAAAAGGTCAAAATGAAACATGCACCAGATAAATGCGGCATGCTCTTAGCCAAGGGAACATTCCATGAAAAATGTTACCCAGTAATTAAAATAAATGGCAAGAGAATTAAAAGACAGGAACCAGTAAAATATCTGGGAGTTTCATTTGGCAAAGGCTTAAGTGTGCAGCATCATGTCACGGAGATCTCAATGAAAACCAGAGGAATCTTCCAAAGGTTAGCAAGATTAGCTAGAGATGAGTGGGGCTTGGGCTATCGTTCTCTAGAAATAATATACAAAGGGGTATACATACCAATCATAACGTACGCAGCAGCAGGATGGTTTAAACTCGCAAATAATGTCCAAAAGAAAAAGCTCATAATGTCACAAAGATTTGCTCTAATGAAGACAACGGGAGCATATAGAACCACTTCGGCTGAGTCCATCACAATGATAACGGATCACTTGCCGATAGATCTGGAATGTGAGAAAAGAATAGGAATGTATTACATAAGGAAGAACAAGGCATTTAAATACATGGAATTCACATACCAGACGGTGGAGAATCCTCTACCAGGCAATGAATGGAAAAGAAAATACAATGCAAAGTGTGAATTGGACAAGGAATTGAGGAAAGCGTGGCAGTCGAGGTGGGATAACTCTATAGAGGGCAGACATACATATGAGATAATGCCAAACGTGGAAGAAAGAAGGAAAAAGACATGGCTTAAACCGAGCAAGTACCTAATGCAAATACTCAGTGGACATGGAAGTTTTCAAACTTTCAGAATGCGATTTAACTTTGTAGAATCAGACCTGTGTAGCTGCGGAGAGACAGACTCCCCGGAACATGTTATATGGAAATGCGTGAAGTACGAACAAATAAGACTAAAGCACATGCAGGAGACAGAGGCAGGAATGAGAGACACAAAAGCCTTATTGGAAACAAAGGAAGGGACCGAGAGGCTGACAAGGATGACAAAAGAAATCTTGCTCGCAAAGGATGCTACGGAAATTCTAGAAAGAGATTTAGTCGTAGAAATAGTGGAAACTGAGGAAGCAGAAGAGTTAAGGGAAGAGAATGAGTGAGTAGCTTAGGGATAGACAATATTCCAGAAAGTAGATAGATAAGAGAAAAAGGAAAAGCATAAGTGAGAAGGGAATGAAAGTGGCTAAGTTAGAAAGAATTCCATTGTAACTAACAAATGGAAGAATAGGAAAGGAAATAGATACAGAGGTAATCGAGATAGCTTATCATACTAGACAATAGGTAAACTAACATTTTCTATTAGATAGAATATAACTGACGAGAATGAATGACGATGAAAGAGGAAAAATGGCAATAGAGAGAAAGTAGAAAGAATGAAGATGAAAGATTAAGTCTGAAAGATAGTATGAAAGAGTATGAAAGTTAGGGAGAATGAACGGACGCTAGGTAGGAACTCCTTCTTTTATAAAAGTAGATGAGAAATGAAAGTAGGGAAGAAGAAGAAAGAAGAGGAAGAGAGAAGATATTAGGAAGAAAGAAGAATAGAGTAGGAAGAGAAGGAAGAGAGAAGAAAGACGTAGCAAAAATAGAAAGTCCTAGTCCCTAGTTCCCCAAAAGTAGAAAGAATAAATAAAGTAAAAAGGAATAAAAATAAAAAACAAAACCGAAGCACAAGAGAGAACATAGAAAGAGTTGAATCGCAAGAAAAGGAAAAGACAAATGCGAACTCTGGAAAGTTCCGTAGTCCAAAAACCGTCACAGTCTACGATAAGGAAGATAAGTAGCTAGCAAAAGAGACGTGACAAGGACGACCGCCGGTATGCCAGAGGCGAGGTACGGCGGCAATGATCGATGCGTTAGGCATCGATCTAGCTCGGTTTTTTTTTTTACCCGTGTAACGATCGCTAACTTTCCAGCCGAGTCCCCCTCCCTTCATCAATCTAGGATCAACGAAGGTGAGGTCGACTATGGACGACTTGCCGACTTTGGTGAAAGTCGGGGTTGTCCCTGTGTTAGCGATCTCCAGTCCCAGAAGAGCGAACGCCTCGAGGAGTGCGCGACCACGCGCGTTGGTCTTGGCGCTGCCCCAGTCCCTCGCCCAAGCAATGAAATCCCCACCGATTGCGACCGGCAGCCATGAGGACCGAGCACTGGTGACGACTGCATCCAGAGATCTCGCAAACTCTTCGGTGGAATCGCTGGGCGGGAAGTAGCAGCTGTACATGCGTACCCCCGCCACCTCCACCCAGATGAAGCTGGGAAGGGGGGCGATCATCTTTCTGGAGATGTGTATATTTCCACATACCCAGATGGCCGCCTTGCCCGTGGCATCCCTTACCCAGTTCGACTTCTCGAGATCCCGGAACTCCTCGCTGATGATCGCTACGTCCGCTCTCTCCTCTCTGATCAGCTGGGACAGCAGGTCCTGGGCCACAGCGCAGTGGTTGAGGTTTATTTGGAGCACCTTAATAATTTTTGATGTGTGCTCCTTCCTCATGCGAGGTCTTTGCTTTGGCCTCGCAGTCCACTGCTTTGTGGCCCTCTTGGCCGCACCGATAGCATTGCGCTGACCGGTCGCCTGCGCTCTTGCACTCCCTCGCGATGTGTCCCGATTCATGGCATCGGTAGCAGCGCGAGGATACCTCTCGCAGTCGAACTCTGCAATTGACCCATCCGATCCAAAGCTTCCCGTCTTGCAGCAGTTTTTTGGCAGCTACTGCCGTAAGCCGGATGGTCGCAGCTAGAGTGCCACTGTAGGACCCCCTGGTTTTAATATTATCCGGGGATACCACGTTTGGCCCGATCTTTCCTGCAATCGCTGCGGCCACCTCCATTGCTGTCGTGGACTCGTCCATGTCCCTGATGGTGATAGACACTTTGTGAGTCAGCAGCTGGACCTCTGCTGACCCACTCAGGGTGGACGAGTTCCGGGTCGCCCCAGTCCGAGGAGGAGCTCCCCAGCCCTGGTGCGCCTGATACGCGTGACCCGTTCTCCTAGTGTCTTTAATTCCGGTGCAGCCTTGACATTCCGGAGAATATCTGGGTAGGAAGAGCCCCCGCTAGATGTCTTGATCTTGATGGCATCTACGCGTGGGGGTCTTACTCCGGCCTTAGGCTCTGCCGTGCCTTTGGCCGGTTTGCTGGCATGTTTCTGCTGTTTTTGCTGCTTCGGCTGGCTGTCCTTCATCTTCTTCTTTTTGCCCTTCTTCACTACCGTGGCCCAGTCAGGGACCTTTGACTGGTTCCCACCGGTCTCAGGGACGGATGGCGAAGCATCTGCTGGCCCACCTTTGTTAGTCAGCTGCTTTGACCCCTTCTTCCTTTACTCCGGGGGTTGCTGAGGTGGTGAGAGCTTTCCCCTTTCCACCGGCCTCCTTTGATGCGCTTCAGCGCGGAAGATGGGCGACATATGGCACGTTCCATCCCTACGCGCATCCGCCATTTTAGTTTTCAGCGCTGTCGAACACACAGCACTGTTCACCCGCGCGTATTCATTGAGAGCTCTGCTGGTTGCTCTCGCCATACTCTCCAACTCTTTGTGGATGTTGTTCTTATTAAGATCAAACTCCACCAGGGTGTCTACCTTCTCACGCAGACGGAGAAAAGCTCTGTCAGCGTCACTCGACATCCCAGTCGAGGGCAGTTCACACGTAGCATTAGATGCTACAGAGGCCGAGTGACCAACCTCCGCAGCATTTTCCATTTTAACGGTGTGAGTTTGGTCCCCCCCAAAATCCGTGGGACCAGCACTGACCACCGGGGCTTTCACCCGATCGGAATCAGTGGCGGGATTTGACAGGATTGCCATGCCCGCTTGGGGTAGTGTTGTTTTCAGCTCACTATCCATACTTGGTTTAATTTCGGGGTGCCTTCCCTTATCTGGTTTTGGTTCGCCCCGAATATTTGATTTTTTTCGGTACCATCCATATCTGGAAAGCATTCCCCTATCCACCACCTGGGGAGGCGCCACGATGCGGGACCAGCAAACCCTGCACGGGTGTGTGTGTGTGTGTGTGTCTGTGTGCCTAATAATATCTTTGGTTATATTTATCAATATATATATGGGGTATTCCACGTGAAGTGGTCCGATCAAAATTTTAAAATGCACCAAATTTTGGGTACACTTTGCAAATGTTTTTCAGAATACAGAAAAAAATTTTTAGGTACTGGAATCTATTTGCTCAAAAGTTATTCTAACCTCAAAAAGTGAATTTTTCCATATTTTTAACACCAGCTGGGTTTACCGCTATATAACTCAAAATCTATCAACTTTTACTATAGAACATTATATGTAACATTCGTTGCTAATTATATCTAGAATTTATTCTTCTGGGTTAGAATTTCTAATCTCAAGGTCAATGTTACATAAACTACATGTCAATATTCAACTTGAAAAATGTGCAAGTGCGCCACCTTTGATTTTTTCATCCAAAAGTCTAAAAGAAAGCTTGAAGCAATACCTTTCAAATGGTCTGTAGCATTTTTATTTTAGAAATTCTAACCCAGAAGAATAAATTCTAGATATAATTAGCAACGAATGTTACATATAATGTTCTATAGTAAAAGTTGATAGATTTTGAGTTATATAGCGGTAAACCCAGCTGGTGTTGGAAAAAATATGGAAAAATTCACTTTTTGAGGTTAGAATAACTTTTGAGCAAATAGATTCCAGTACCTAAAAATTTTTTTCTGTATTCTGAAAAACTTTTGCAAAGTGTACCCAAAATTTGGTGCATTTTAAAATTTTGATCAAACCACTTCATGTGGAATACCCCATATATATATATATATACTAGGGGATCGTCGTCCTCTGCGCGCTTCGCGCGACAACCCCAATTTTTAATTTCGAAAAAGGTTTTTGTAATTAATTTATTAAAAATAATGTTTCAAATTGTATTATTTTTTCACTACCATAAACATCTTAGAAATTAAACACATTCATACAACACCTTGGATGTACTGTTATAATGCATTGGGTTTTATGCCAGAAATCTAATTTTTTTTTAAAATACGATTATAATTTATAAATAAAAGTTTTTACCAAAATTTAGTGTAATGAAATCAGAATAAAAATAATAAAAAAAATAGAGACATATTAAATGTTAACTGTATATTTTAAACTATATGAATTCTTATAAAGCTTAAATTTATATTTTAATAATTATAAATGTTAATGAAAAATTAATTTACCAAAAATAGTAAAGTGCATATACTTACTAATTTGTAGTATTTAGTAACAACTTATTAAAATTTTGGATTATTTTAAACGGATCTAAATAGAACTTCACCTCCTAAAATTAATTTATTTAATGATGAAGGATCATAGCCAAAAGTTCTATGTCATTAATATTTTGTACTTTTAGAGTAATAAAACTTCCTTCTTAAATAAATAAATTTTTGTATTAATTTTAAAGAACTATTTACAACATTTTAGCGGCATATAAATAAAAACCTGTTTCTTCCATTTCTCCCGTAATTCTTAATTTGCACCCGCTTTCAAAATTTGCGTTATCATCCATAATTATATCCAAATTATTTTTCCCTTTAGTTACAGAGCTCATATATTTATTTTGATTATTATAAACAAATTCATTCCTTCAATAACCTTCTGTTTCTAATAATAAATACATACTTGTTTATTTACAATATTGTTTTATATAAATATACATTATCTACTCATTTATATATCCATACAATTTTGAAATTTTAATTTAAAAAATATTTAAATTAAATGCTCCTAAATTAATAATTTTATAAAAGTTTTCAATTGTAATTCGTATTTTATATTGCAATGGTTAAATTTTGAATTTTCCTTTGCCATTACTGTTTATAATAGAATTATCTTAAAAATGTAATAATTAATGTATTTAATTTTTAACTCATTGTATATATCATCATATGGATATTTGGAAAAGGGTATGATATATTTAGTTAATATTTATTTTATCTTCAAACAATTTTGCATCTGTATTTAAAGCATTGGATTTTAGACCCGTTATTATTATTGAGTACACATTTAAAAATTTTATGAGTTTTGTCAGGAATGAGTAAACTAATACACATTCTTTCAAGTTATATTTCCAACTTTTTTTGCGCAAGAAAAAAATACATATATTATCTATTCTTGAAACAACATAATTTTGAAATATTATATATAATATATTATATAAATACACCGCCGCGCGCGCGCACACACACACACACACACACACACACACACACACACACACACACACCCGTGCCGGGTTTGCTGGTCCCGCATCGTGGCGCCTCCCCAGGTGGTGGATAGGGGAATGCTTTCCAGATATGGATGGTACCGAAAAAATCAAATATTCGGGGCGAACCAAAACCAGATAAGGGAAGGTACCCCGAAATAAAACTAAGTATGGATAGTGAGCTGAAAACAACACTACCCCAAGTGGGCATGTCAATCCTGTCAAATCCCGCCACTGATTCCGATCGGGTGACAGCCCCGGTGGTCAGTGCTGGTCCCAAGGATTTTGGGGGGGACCAAACTCACACCGTCAAAATGGTAAATGCTGCGGAGGTTGGTCACTCGGCCTCTGTAGCATCTAATGCTACGTGTGACCTGCCCTCGACTGGGATGTCGAGTGACGCTGACAGAGCTTTTCTCCGTCTGCGTGAGAAGGTAGATACCCTGGCGGAGTTTGTTCTTAATAAGAACAACATCCACAAAGAGCTGAAGAGTATGGCGAGAGCAACCAGCAGAGCTCTCAATGAATACGCGCGGGTGAACGGTGCTGTGTGGTCGACAGCGCCGAAAACTAAAATGGCGGATGCGCGTAGGGATGGTACGTGCCAAACGTCGCCCATCTTCCGCGCTGAAGAGCGACAAAGGAGGCCGGTGGAAAGGGAAAAGCCCTCACCACCACAGCAACCCCCGGAGAATAGGAAGAAGGGGTCAAAGCAGCCCACTAACAAAGGTGGGCCAGCAGATGCTTCGCTATCCGTTCCTGAGACCGGTGGGAACCAGTCAAACGTCCCTGACTGGGCCACGGTAGTGAAGAAGGGCAAAAAGGAAAAGAAGATGAAGGACAGCCAGCCGAAGCAGCAAGAACAGCAGAAACGTGCCAGCAAACCGGTCAAAGGCACGGCAGAGCCTAAGACCGGAGTAAGACCCCCACGCCCAGATGCCATCAAGATCAAGACATCTAGCGGGGGCTTTTCCTACGCTGACATTCTCCGGAAGGTCAAGGCTGCACCGGAATTAAAGACCCTAGGAGAACGGGTCACGCATATCAGGCGCACCAGGGCTGGGGAGCTCCTCCTCGAACTGGGGCGACCCGGAACGGAAATGGCGGAGCTAACGACAGTGGTCTCGTCCACCCTGAGTGGGTCAGCAGAGGTCCAGCTGCTGACTCACAAAGTGTCTATCACCATCAGGGACATGGACGAGTCCACGACAACAATGGAGGTGGCCGCAGCGATTGCAGCAAAGATCGGGCCAAACGTGGTATCCCCGGATAATATTAAAACCAGGGGGTCCTACAGTGGCACCCTAGCTGCGACCATCCAGCTTCCGGCAGTAGCTGCCAAAAAACTGCTGCAAGACGGGAAGCTTTGGATCGGATGGGTCAATTGCAGAGTTCGACTGCGAGAGGTATCCTCGCGCTGCTACCGATGCCACGAATCGGGACACATCGCGAGGGAGTGCAAGAGCGCAGGCGACCGGTCAGCGCAATGCCATCGGTGCGGCCAAGAGGGCCACAAAGCAGTGGACTGCGAGGCCAAAGCAAAGACCTCGCATGAGGAAGGAGCACACATCAAAAATGACTAAGGTGCTCCAAATAAATCTCAACCACTGCGCTGTGGCCCAGGACCTGCTGTCCCAGCTGGTCAGAGAGGAGAGAGCGGACGTAGCGATCATCAGCGAGGAGTTCCGGGATCTCGAGAAGTCGAACTGGGTAAGGGATGCCACGGGCAAGGCGGCCATCTGGGTATGGGGAAATATACACATCTCCTGCTTGACTCCCAGGAGGGATGGAACGCGGTGGTAACCCTCTGTACGTCCGTAGTGGACAGGCTGGGTCTCATCAGAAGAGAAGAGGAGAGAAGAGTTGCGATAGCAACATTAGTGGGCTAACCTAGCCGTTGCCTCCCCCCGCGAAGTAATGCCTTGCGGCGGTTTCCGCGGGGGAATAAAGGTAAGAAAAGAGGTGGAGTTTTAGTGGGTATGCCTATCGACATCCTTCGATAGGAGAGTCCCACACACGGGGAGTCTCGCATGGCTCCAGTCATGGTGCATTAAGCATTTCTCCACCTCTTCGGAAAAAAAAACACACACACACGCACACACACACATGTAGTGTGGAGGGTGCAGTAAAAAGATTTTATTTTCAAATTTTCGTACACTTTCATAAGAGTTTTTACCTCTGTAGGCGTTCGCTCATGGGCTGTAAAAAAATTTCCTCTCTTTCTATCTTTTGCATCTCCTATGACGCTATCTCTGTTTGTTTGCGTCGAATGAAAAAGAAGGTGGAAATAGCAAAAATCGAGAACCGGAAATCAGCAAGCAACTTTAATAACATCGAATTTCTTCTCTATGCATTTATGAATTCGAACCGGATTCATTGTAAAGTGAAGAATTAAATTAAAAATAAATCTGAGATTTGTCGTTGCATAAATACATAGTATAATTCTATATTTACGAAAATATAAAAAATCTGAGGGGCTAGTTAGCTGTATAATAAGGGCTTACGCGCCTGCATACTTGCGTGCAGGCGCTATCGCGCCTTCTGATTCGTTAGAATATTATTTGCTTCCAAATTATGTTATATGAGAGTAACGCAGAGCGTAAAAGGCTTAAATTTATTTGGCTACCCGTACTTTTCTTGCTACCGTTAAAAAGTACAAGTATTCAACTTTAATACCTATTTTTACATTAATCTATGCAGAGTTTCTGTACATTGAAGCTTTAATTTAAAAAAAATTGACTTCCTTACGATAATTTTTACCTAAAGCATTCATATTCGAATTTGCGCCTTTTTTGGCCAAAATTAAGTGTTGCGTTAATTTTATTGCCGAGTGTATGTAACCTATTTGCATTACATTTTTTTAAGTGAATAAAATAAGTAAATTTATAAATTTTTTGCATATAATCGTGTTTTTGAACTTGACACCATATTTGGATACTACTAAATCGTTTTCTCCTGGTCTTTTTTCAAACACTCATCCTGTGAGGTTTCTAAAGTGGCTGGTATAAATACAGTCCGTCTTACTGAGTTGTGAGGAATAGTCTTTGGCTTGTGGAGATCAATAAATTCATTTATCATATAACTTATAGTGTTAACAAGCAATAGATACATGAATTTCTTAATAGTTGGAAATATTCAAATTTTAAAATTATATGGCATTAGATCACAAAATGCTTTATATGGCAATATACTGACAATTAAGACATTAGTTCTATGTAAGTGCGTTAGGGGGCTACCTGTGAATATGTGGCACTTACTAAAATTTGCTATCGGTAGGGCATATATACCCCTATATCTTCCTCGTCGGGATAGAGCTGGTTTTCAAAATTTTTATATTATATCATTTATCTGTATCTAGAGACGAGATGCCTGGACTCTACTGCTGAGCCCACCAGGAATACTCAGGGCGAAATACAATAAATTTTCTTTTCCTTTTTTTCTTTTTTTTCCGTTTTTTTAGTTTGTTTAATTTTATACAACAATTAATTAAATTTTATATTTTTTGACTTTATATTTTGTGACTTAGCTTGTCTTGGTCTTTTTTCAAACACTCATCCTGTCAGGTTTCTAAAGTGGCTGGTATAAATACAGTCCGTCTTACTGAGTTGTGAGGAATAGTCTTTGGTTTGTGGAGATCAATAAATTCATTTATCATATAACATAAAATTTACATCATTAGATTATTTCCAGATAGTCGACAATTAAAAATTGTTTTTGAAACAGTACAATTTCAAAGTAATAGCTATGATTGCGGAATTTTCGTAATAGCTTTTGCTGTCTCTATTGTATTTAATTTATGCCCATGTAATTTAAATTTCGATATTTCCCAAATGCGTTTACATTTACTAAAAGTATACGAAACACGTAATATTACAATGTTTCCAGTTTTACAAAGTATTAACTATAACGTTTTAATAATACCAATCAAAAGAAACGTCATTCATAGTTATAATTTTAATAAAAAAGAATTGATTTTCAATGCAGCAGAAATAAAAATAATAGAACAAAATTTTGAACAAAAAATAATTTTTGAACAATAAAAAATAATGATGATATATAATACAGATAAAATAGTTTACGTTGAACCTATTACTCCAATGGATATAGACTATGAAATCCCACCTTATAGTTCTCTTCGTAAAGAAAATAAAACTAAACAATTAAATGATATAGAAGAAAAGCAACGAAAAAGAAAACAGCGAAACATGTTGAAAAGGCAAACAATGAAGAGTAACGCAATTAAAAATGAACTAGAAAAAGAAGCATTGCGAAAAAAAGAAGCTTATAATAAAAGTAAAATTACTAACAATGGCAAAATACAAGAAAAAATACTAAAGAAAAAACAGCAAACCATGATGAAAAGACAATCAATGAACAATGACCAATTAAAAAATGATCGAGAAAAAGAAGCATTACGAAAAAAAAAAGCTTATATAAGAAGTAAAAATAGTGATGATCGAAAAACAAAAAAAAATAACTAAAGAGAAAACAGCGAACCATGTTGAAAAGGCAAACAATGAATAGTGACGAAATTAAAAATGAATTAGGAAAAGAAGCATTGCGAAAAAATGAAGCTTATAATAAAAGTAAAAATACTAACGATGGCAAAATACAAGAAAGAATACTGAAGAAAAAATATGAAACCAGGTTAAAAAACAAACAATGAACGATAACCAATTAAAAATGAACGAGAAAAAGAAGCATTGCGAAAAAAAAGCTTATTATAATGACGACAGTGGCCAATGTAATAAAAAAGAAAATAAAAAATTGAAAAGAAATTTATTAAACAAGGATAAAAAAAAGATAAAAAAAGATATCTGCAACATATTACATCGTGAATAAGTAAAAAATTTATATTCATTACTTCAAGTATAAGAAAAAATTAAAAAATGAAAATATGAGAAAAAGCATTGTAATATTACTACTACTAAATTATTAAAGTAAATATGCAGAATATTGAATAAATGTTTGCGCTGAAGATCGTCAAAATATGATCGAATTTCGGCTGCAACATATCACATTGTGAATATGTAAAAGAATATATATTTATTCCATCAAGTATAAAAAATATTAAAAAATGAATATATTACTACTACTGAAACATTAAATTAAAATTAAATACATAAAATAACTAATAAATGCTTGCGCTGAACATCATCAAGAAATTACTATAAGTTGGTTAATATATACATTGCACTATCTAATTAATTGTAGCGTTAAAAAATCGGATTTATTATAAAAAAATTTGACTCTTGAAATGTATACCTTACCAGCACGTCCCGCCGTAAGAGTCGGATAACAACATTAATATGTTGGCTAACGCTGGAAGGAAAAATATATTTTACAGTGCCAGTATCATCAACTGTGCACGAAAAATCACAATGACCCTCCGTTTAACAGGAATTGGACTATAGAAAAGGACATCAACTTTTCATCAAATATCAATGTCGTAAAAATAGGTATTTAAAATTATTATTTCAATACTTAAATTTGTTGAAATTGTACAATTAAAATTGTATCTAAATGTACCATATATAAATTATTTAGCCAATACTACCATTCAAATGAAACCTTTTCCTCATCCCAGCTGCAAAATAATTAGTTTACATGTCACACAATTTTGTAAAGACAATTCTTATATACATTTTAACAAGGTGAGGTAAAAATGACCTATTTTACCGATATTTTGATAAAATGGTAGGTCAAAGTTTTCTCGATACATATAGACCGATTTGTCTGAAATATATAATAATGTAATAAATAATATTATACTATCAGGCCTCCGATCTCTGACCTTTCGAAAGACGTTTCGTAATTAATCCTTCTTTAAAATAATAATAAAATTTTTTTGAAAATTCAAGTAAAAAAATATCCTACAAATGTAGCATACATAAATAACTATATAGACATAACTAAAAGAAACTAACTAACTAATCCTAATTAAGAAGATTCCCGTTATGGATGTTCTCTGGTTCTCCGGTCCTCCCGTTTGGAATAACGACTACTTTAATAGCACACACTATATAATAATAACAATAATTAAAAATAATACGCATTATATAATGAATATAAAATTAAAAATTTAATAATCGAATAAACTAAATGCATCTATTTCAAATGTACTCATGTGAAATAAGCACAATCAAAATACACCCGAGTGACCGTTAGCGAGCGAGGTATCTGTGGCTAGTGGGTTAAATTAACAATTGGAAGTGAGGGGTCCGGGACATTTTGGTGTCAAAAGTGACTTTGAGAAATTTGGCAGAGGAGGATGTTTTAATTGTATAGCCATTAACGTTCATTGTCTGGACTCGACCGACAGCCATTTTAGATCAAGCCTGTGGGGTGTCACATGATCATATCTAAGCCAGATCACCCCTCACAATTCTTACGCACGCATTTAGTAGTCTTTGTAATTTTAGATTTTTGGTTTGGTCGATATCATTATAAACCGCGCACGCATAATCGAAATGCAGGAAAATAGCACCTCCACCAGATTTTTCCTGAGTTTCCACGATAATGTTTACCTATAATATCTCAAGGAATGAAGGACTCCATGTACACGTTTAGAAATTGCCGATACCTGTTTTGACCAATCTAGAGTATGCGAAATAATTAATCCCAGTGACTTAACTTCATTTTCATACCGTAGGTATTCATTTCCTATTCTAACTCTCAGGGCAGTGTTGAGGTCGATACGAGAAATAAACGCCTGACTGCCCAGGATTATAACCTTCGTTTTATTTACATTTAGTTTGAGACCATTTTTATTCGCCCACACGGCAATGGCATTTGCATCCTCAGAGATTCGCTGAACTCCTGATTCAAACTCCGCCGGATAAAATGTCGAATAAACCTGGGCATAATCCGCGAACAGCATACATTTACTATATTTCAAAACATTTGGCAAATCATTTATAAAAATGGAAAATAAAATTGGACCAAGTACACTGCCCTGAGGTACACACGCATTTACTTTCAACCAGTCAGACATCCCGCTACCCTCACCCTCCACGGCCTGTGTGCGACCCACCAAATACCTATAAAACCAATTTAAGATATTATCCGAACACCCAATATTACTCAATTTAGTAATAAGCCTATCGTGAGGCACTGTATCGAAGGCCTTTGAGAAGTCGAACAACATCAGAACCGTGATCATCCGAGAATCAATAGCTCTTCTGCCATCATCCAGAACCCCCAGTAATGCTGTCTAGGTGCTATGGCCCCTTCGAAACCCTGCCTGTCTTTCTGTCAATATGTTGTTGCTTTCTAAATAATACGAAAGCTGCAAAAGCACTATGCGCTCAAGTACCTTGGACAGTTCACACAGCTTAGCAATTGGCCTGGTATCAGCACACGACACAACCTTACTTGACTTTGCTAACGAAAACAAAACCACCCTCTTCCAGCAGTCGGGAAAATAACCCGCAGCTAACATATTATTGTATAATTCTGCAAGCGGAGAGGTTAATCGTGGTTCCAAAAGTCTGAGTATCTTTAAGGAGATTCCGTCAATACCGACTGCTTTAGAGGTAGATTTTAATATTGCATGACTCACCCCTTTAGCCGTTACTACTGAGAAAGAGAAAGAAGGTGATGAAGATGATAACAAGCAAGTGTTAGATATGATAGATGCAAATGACTGAACTGAGAGAGGGGGTAAATGATTTGAGATGGATGCATAATGGGTGTTGAGTTGATGAGGTGAGAAAACTTTTAGTTTGTGAAGGGTGTGCCTTTGTGCAAAATCCCATATTCCGGAGATACTTCCAGGAGTTGGCTGGATCAGTATTTACACAAAATTTATTCGCAAGAAATTTGAATTTACTGGAATTTATTCAATTTGAAATACTATTCCTGAGCTGCTTATAATTTCCATAATCCAGTGGATCTCCTGAAATATGGAATTTTTTAAAATCATTATTTCTGTCTCTAATGCACATTTTTATGTCTCGTGTGACCCAGGATTTATGGGAATTTTTAATACTGACGAGTTTCAACGGTGCAAGAACATTATAAGAATTTAAGATTGAATGGTTAATGTTTGTTAAAAATGAGGAGACGACTTCGAATGAATTTAGGTTTGTGGAGAGGGGTTGGTCAGGCCAAGTTAGTGCCGATGAGTTATTCATGAATGATGTGAATGTGGTAGCAAGGATTTGCAGGTTTACCTCTTCCAGATTTCTCCTCCAAAACCTCCTCTTCCCTATTTTTTGATTATTCGGCATGAATAATTCCAGACAAATGGAGTCATGACCGGCTGCGAAGGGAGCAGTCGACTTAAGATATTTGAAACTTGGCACCGGCTCACGAATCAGGAAGAGGTCTAACCAAGTGTGGGAGAAACCGTTCGATGTCATCGCATTATGAGTCGGTTCCGATGGGATGAGCAAAAGGCCCAGTGCCATTAGACTCGTTCTCATCATGTTAGCAGCTGCACTATTTGAATTCATATCGATATTGAAATCACTCGTGACAATAACGCTGTGGCAATCTGGTAGAATGTCCGAGAGAACCTCAAAACATTCGCCCGGATAGGCAGCTGTTGGCCTGCGGTAGACCACCGCTAAAAAAGTCGTTAGCGAGCTACCCACCAAGCGTAAAATTAAGAATTCCGGTTTGTTGGAAAAGACCGGATCCGAGTTTGCAACAACATTAACCTAATACTCCTCCCGTATGTACGCTGCAACCCCACCCCCTCCCCTACCCACACGATCCAATCTGTGCAATATATATCCAGGTAGTTTAAAAATATCAGAGGAGTCGTGTTCAGTAAGGAAGGTTTCAGTGATCGCAACGACATCGAAAGATTTCGGGTCAATTAATGCTTCAATGGCTGCAAAATGAGTTTTCAAACGATTGATGTTAGTATGAAAAATGGAAAAACATTTAGATGATATGATTTTATTATTTTTATTGGCCCGACCAGTCCTGTCTCATTTGGCATGCGAGGAAGATGAGGGGAGTGGCGGTAAGTTGTGAATGCCGGCCTCGGAGGTTACACGCGTCAATGGTCCATCTCTCGTCTCCCGCGTATAAACTTTTAAATTTACTACTAAGGGCCTCGCATAGCCCAGCTCGGTACACTTCCGAGTCGCTAACGACCATAATTTGAAAGAGGTTTTCGGTCACAATGGTCTCATAAAAATAGCGTTGTCTCCTCCTTCTCCGAAAATTTCACGCGCTTTCCGTCCTTTGATAAGATGAGCTTTTTCGACCATAGTTATTCCATACCACCCAGGTTATGGACCATCGTTTCAAACGATACTATTCTATATTTGGTTTTTGACCCACGAGGACGCCCTCGTCCTCGTCTGAGGGGAACAGTTTCTGGCTGTGCATCTATATGCTGCCTTACTGGGGATCGGCATCGCACGATCGCATTCGCTTTCCGGGGACGACCACGTGATCGTTTGATAGCACGGACCCTATCTAAAGACGTACGAGACGTCTCACGCAGTTTACACCGAGTCCCTTCGCCAGGTAACTCGCTCGTATTATACTCCCTCGCAGGGGAGGTTTCGCTCGCTACAGGTGGGTCGCACTTCACTTGTTGGTCCCTCGACGGTTGAGATCTCGCAGGTTGCTTTTCATCGGTTGATTCAGCATCATTTTCGGGGACGTACCTCTTCAGATGCTCTATATGAGATACTTCTTGGTCCCCTCGATCATCTTGTATGACATACGTATTCCTACCTTTTCTACTGACGATCAGATATGGCCCTGTGTATTTCGCAGCAAGCTTAGCCGAGATACCTTGTGCGCTGGACGAGAGGATCCGGTTGCGTTTCCACACCAGATCTACTACCTCGAATTCCGCTGGCCTTCGTCGTGAGATGAAGATTTCGGCTTTCCGGGCCTTACTGGCAGCCGACTGACGATTTGCGTCCTCGTGCAGTCTTGACAACTGTTTGAGTTTGTCGTTCCAATCCTGCAGTCGACGGAACTCAAACTGTTGCTGGGCAAGCCGGTCTTGCTCTCGACGAGCTGTACTAGGCGCCTCGGGTTGGCGACCATAGTTCAGCATAGCCGGGCTCCATCCAGTAGAACTTTGCACCGCTGTGTTTAGTGCAAAGACTAACTCTGGCAGCTTGTCGTCCTAGTCGCTGTGCTTATCCTGGATATATGACGCCACCATTGTCTTGAAGGTCCGATTGGCCTCTCGACAGGATTGGCCTGTGCGTGATAAGGGGGTGTCGTCGAATGATACACTCCCTTAGTTTCGAGGTATTCGTCTACGAGTTTATTTTTAAACTCGGACCCGTTGCCCGAATGAAATACTTCCGGGGTGCCAAACCGGTTAATCACTCGTTCGTCAAGCTCGCGGACTATCATCTCTGCGTTAGCTTTTCTTATAGGGATTGCTTCAATCTAGCGCGTGAATAAATCCTGGAATACTAGGATGTATTCGTATGCTCGGCTATAGCGTGGAAGCGGGCCGGTGATATCTCCTGCTACCACCTGCCATGGTTTGTCCGATTGACGGTGACACATTAACCCTGAAGGAGCACGTTGCTCGACCTTATATTGCTGGCATACTTGACATCGCCTGACATAATCCGCAACTTCTGTGTAGAACCGTGGCCAATAATAGTTTTGAGCCACGCGGGCGAATGTCTTTTCTCTTCCGAGATGGCCAGCTTGAGGGGACGTCGTGACACTCTCTCAGAATAGAGTGACGATTCTCTACGGGTACGACCAGCTTCCATGCTTGCTCGTCATCCATCATTTCCTCTAATACCTAGGTACCAAGGATCTTCAGTAGTTTGAGCCCACGACATTGCTGCTACTGTAGGCTCGTCATCTTCATACATGCGAGATAGGGCATCGGAAACGTGATGCAGAGCTCCTTTTCTGTGCTCGATGACAAAGTCCTGAGCTTGAAGCTCTATAGCCCATCTCGCTAGTCGGCAGGTTGGATTTCTCATATTACACAACCAGCAAAGACTACTGTGATCCGTTATCACTTTGAAGTGGTACCCTTCGATGTACAGTCTGAACTTATTAATAGCCCAGACCACGGCCAAGCATTCTCTGTTCGTAACGCTATAATTCTTCTCGTCACGAGGAATCTTCGAAGCTGTTTGAGGTTCTTGGGAGCCGGATAAACCCTTATAGGCTCTGTCTTGGCTGGGTCGGGACGAATTCCATCCCTGTTGACCAGCACACCAAGATATCTCACCTCATCTTGACAAAAGACACACTTGTCTTTATTTACTGTCAAGTTAGGTTTGGTCAGTCTTTTCAGCACCATCTCGAGATATTTCTTGTGCCCTTCAAATGTCTCGGTGACTATAATAATGTCATAGAGGTAAGAAAAGGCATTCGGCTCGAGATCAGGACCAACAACTTGGTCAATCATGCGTTGGAAGGTCGCGCCAGCATATGCCAATCCGTATGGCATCCGCTTAAACTGATACAGTCCCATCCCCGTGACTGTGAAAGCCGTATAAGGACGCGATTCCTTCTGGAGAGGTATGTGATGGTACGCTGAATTCATGTCCAGAGTACTAATGTACCGACATCTCTTCAGCTTGAACGGGAGGGGATAAGCGTCTTGTTTCGTTAGCGCATTGACTTTCCTAAAGTCAATGCAAAACCGACGTGATCCGTTCTCCTTGCGTACCATCACCACAGGGCTTGACCAACCGCTGTCCGAAGATTCTATGATCTCTAAATCTAGCATCTCTTGGACTTGGTGGTGCATCTCCTCCTGGATCTTCTCCGACACCGGGTAATACTTCTGCTTTATCGGGCGAGCTGATCCCACGAGAGTCAATCGAGTGATCGATGAGTTAGGTTCGCCCGATTTTAGGAGAAGTATTAGTCAGCACTTTGCTTACTAGCGCTCGCAGCTCTTCTCTTTCCGCCTCGGTTGCGTCTGCTATTCCAGCGGACGAGAGGGTGGCCATACCTCCAATGCTAGCAACTCCGAGGTGGATCTGCTGCTTGCTGTTTTTGAGGAACAGGCGGTCGCTATCCGGATCCAATATGGCTCTGAATGCTCGTACGAAGTTTACTCCTTCGTAGCATTCGGCGTCAAGATTTGGTATGATCGCTACTCTCATTTCACGTGTCTCATTTCCGACAGTGAAAGGTAAAATCACGTGACCGTTTAGCGGTTGGTAACTACCATCCGCCATCTTCACGCGTCCGGCGTTCGCCACAATGATCTCCTTGCCTAATGCTGCGGCGATTTGCAGACTGTTGGATCCTATACGAAAGCCCTCAATCTCCACGAGAAGCCACCAACGACTTTCATACTCTGGATTATAAGATGAGGTTGGTCTGCTGGCTCCTTGGGACCGTTCCTCCTTTTGAGGCCCATTTCCGCTCCTCTCTAAACCGTCCTTTCAGTTGGAGCGGGTCTGCCCCGAACTCACCTGGGACAGCGGAGACTCAAGCTCTTGAGTCGCGGTTTTCGTCCCGATGAACCGCTCTCTTTGGCGTTTTCCGAGCACAACGGACAGTACCTGCGGGAATAGCCAATTTTCCCACAGCATCTGTTTAATTGAGCTCAATTCCGCTCTCTTGAACAGCCGTTGAATGTTCCATGTTCCGATACAAACGATCGCGCTGCTGTGCTTCAGTCGGCGTAGGAACTATCTTTCGCATTATTGCGATAGAGCACGTCATGTAGTCCCTACCTGGTTCATCGGGACCTTGAGTCCGTGCGTTGGACTCGGCAATGATCCTCTGCTGGAAACGTAAGCTCATTCCGTACCCACGTTTAACCATAATCACGAAATTTCAATACTACTATACTAAACGTTTCAATAAATTACTGCCTGGCTCTTACCTTGTGTTAGCTTAACGGAACTATATAATAAATAATAAATAAATCAACAAATAAATAAATTAAATAATTAATTATCATCGATTGCGTGTGGAACTCGCAGCGCGTTGACATCGTGGTACGTTCGTGCGCAGCTTCGATGTCTGAGACGTACCACCATGTGTAAGTGTAATCCTATATTCTCAACGACGTGGATAGCATTTATATGTTTTGTCAGACTTTTCTCGAAAACGCAATGACATTTTTATCTGAAATTCAGCATATAGTTAGGTTGTTAATAAACCAAGGCGCCTTTTCCTTTATTTTTTCGCATCCAGCTTTATATTTGTATTAATTAATTATCATAAATTGCGTGTGGATCTCGCAGCGCGTTGACATCGTGGTACGTTCGTGCGCAGCTTCCAAGTCTCAGACGTACCACCATGTGTAAGTGTAATCCTATATTCTCAACGACGTGGATAGCATTTATATTTTTGGTCAGACTTTTCTCGAAAACGCAATGACATTTTTATCTGAAATTCAGCATATAGTTAGGTTGTTAATAAACCAAGGCGCCTTTTCTCTTATTTTTTCGCATCCAGCTTTATATTTGTATTAATTAATTATCATAAATTGCGTGTGGATCTCGCAGCGCGTTGACATCGTGGTACGTTCGTGCGCAGCTTCGATGTCTGAGACGTACCACCATGTGTAAGTGTAATCCTATATTCTCAACGACGTGGATAGCATTTATATTTTTGGTCAGACTTTTCTCGAAAACGCAATGACATTTTTATCTGAAATTCAGCATGTAGATAGGTTATTAATAAACCAAGGCGCCTATTCTCTTTTTTTTCGCATCCAGCTTTATATTAGTATTAATTAATTATCATAGATTGCGTGTGGAACTCGCAGCGCGTTGACATAATGGTACGTTCGTGCGCAGCTTCGATGTCTGAGACGTACCACCATGTGTAAGTGTAATCCTATTTTCTCAACGACGTGGATAGCATTTATATTTTTGGTCAGACTTTTCTCGAAAACGCAATGACATTTTTATCTGAAATTCAGATTGTAGATAGGTTATTAATAAACCAAGGCGCCTCTTCTCTTATTTTTTCGAATCCAGCTATATTTGTATTAATTAATTATCATAAATTGCTTGCGGAACTCGCAGCGGGTTGACATTGTGGTACGTTCGCGCGCAGCTACGATGTCTCGGACGTACCACCATGTGCAAGTAGTAACCTAACCTCAACGAGGTGGAAATTTTGCATATGTTTGGTAAGAAATTGCTCAAAAACGCAGTAAGATTTTACTTTATAATTCAGCACATAGATTGGTTATTAATAAACAGAGGCGCCTCTGCTCTTATTTTTTCGCATCCATCTTTATATTTTTATTAATTAATTATCATAGATTGCGTGTGGAACTCGCCGCGCGTTGACATCGTGGTACGTTCGGGCGCAGCTTAGATGTCTCGAACGTACCACCATGTGTAAGTGTAATCCTATAATCTCAACGAGGCGGAAGGTTTGTATGTTTTTGGTCTTACTTTACGCGAAAACACAATGACATTTTTATCTGAAATTCAGCATATAGTTAGGTTATTAATAAACCAAGGCGCCTCTTCTCTTATTTTTTCGTATCCAGTTTTGTATTTGTATTAATTAATTATCATAGATTGCGTGTGGAACTCGCGGCGCGTTGACATCGTGGTACGTTCGCGCGCAACTTAGATGTCTCGGACGTACCACCATGTGTAAGTGTAATCCTATTTTCCCAACGACGTGGATAGCATTTATATTTTTGGTCAGAATTTTCACGAAAACGCAACGACATTTATAACTGAAATTCAGCAAATAGTTAGGTTCTTAATAAACCAAGGCGCCTTTTCTCTTATGTTTTCGCATCCAGCTTTATATTTGTATTAATTAATTATCATAAATTGCGTGTGGATCTCGCAGCGCGTTGACATCGTGGTACGTTCGTGCGCAGCTTCGATGTCTGAGACGTACCACCATGTGTAAGTGTAATCCTATATTCTCAACGACGTGGATAGCATTTATATTTTTGGTCAGACTTTTCTCGAAAACGCAATGACATTTTTATCTGAAATTCAGATTGTAGATAGGTTATTAATAAACCAAGGCGCCTCTTCTCTTATTTTTTCGAATCCAGCTATATTTGTATTAATTAATTATCATAAATTGCGTGCGGATCTCGCAGCGGGTTGACATTGTGGTACGTTCGCGCGCAGCTACGATGTCTCGAGACGTACCACCATGTGCAAGTAGTAATCCTATATCTCAACGACGTGGATAGCATTTGCATATTTTTGGTAAGAATTTCTCGAAAAACGCAATAGAATTTTATCTTGATAATTCAGCACATAGATTAGGTTATTAATAAACAGAGGCGCCTCTGCTCTTATTTTTTCGCATCCAGCTTTATATTTGTATTAATTAATTATCATAGATTGCGTGTGGAACTCGCCGCGCGTTGACATCGTGGTACGTTCGTGCGCAGCTTCGATGTCTGAGACGTACCACCATGTGTAAGTGTAATCCTATACTCTCAACGACGTGGATAGCATTTATATTTTTCGTCAGACTTTTGTCGAAAACGCAATGACATTTTTATCTGAAATTCAGCATGTTGGTAGATTATTAATAAACCAAGGCGCCTCTTCTCTTATTTTTTCGTATCCAGTTTTGTATTTGTATTAATTAATTATCATAAATTGCGTGTGGATCTCGCAGCGAGTTGACATCGTGGTACGTTCGTGCGCAGCTTCGATGTCTCAGACGTACCACGATGTGTAAGTGTATTCCTATATTCTCAACGACGTGGATAGCATTTATATTTTTGGTCAGACTTTTCTCGAAAACGCAATGACTTTTTTATCTGAAATTCAGCATGTAGAAAGGTTATTAATAAACCAAGGCGCCTATTCTCTTTTTTTTCGCATCCAGCTTTATATTAGTATTAATTAATTATCATAAACTCCGTGTGGAACTCGCAGCGCGTTGACATCGTGGTACGTTCGTGCGCAGCTTCGATGTCTCACACGTACCACCATGTGTAAGTGTAATCCTATATTCTCAACGACGTGGATAGCATTTATATTTTTGGTCAGACTTTTCACGAAAACGCAACGACATTTATATCTGAAATTCAGCATGTAGATAGATTATTAATAAACCAAGGCGCCTCTTCTCTTATTTTTTCGCATACAGCTATATTTGTCATAAATTGCATGTGGAACTCGCAGCGGGTTGACATTGTGGTACGTTCGCGCGCAGCTTCGATGTCTCGGACGTACCACCATGTGCAAGTAGTAACCTAACCTCAACGAGGTGGAAATTTTGCATATGTTTGGTAAGAAATTGCTCAAAAACGCAGTAAGATTTTAATTTATATTTCAGCACATAGATTGGTCATTAATAAACAGAGGCGCCTCTGCTCTTATTTTTTCGCATCCATCTTTATATTTTTATTAATTAATTATCATAGATTGCGTGTGGAACTCGCAGCGCGTTGACATCGTGCTACGTTCGCGCGCAGCTTAGATGTCTCGGACGTACCGCCATGTGTAAGTGTAATCCTATAATCTCTACGAGGCGGAAAGTTTGTATGTTTTTGGTCTTACTTTACGCGAAAACACAATGACATTTTTATCTGAAATTCAGCATATAGTTAGGTTATTTATAAACCAAGGCTTCTCTTCTCTTATTTTTTATTATCCAGTTTAGTATTTGTATTAATTAATTATCATAAATTGCGTGTGGATCTCGCAGCGCGTTGACATCGTAGTACGATCGCGCGCGGTTTCGATGTCTCGGACGTACCACCATGTGTAAGTGTAATCCTATATTCTCAACGACGTGGATAGCAATTATATTTTTCGTCAGACTTTTCTTGCAAACGCAGTGACATATTTATCTGAAATTCAGCATGTAGATAGATTATTAATAAACCAAGGCGCCTCTTCTCTTATTTTTTCACATACAACTACATTTGTATTTATTAATTATCATTAACTGCGTGTGGAACTCGCAGCGCGTTGATATCGTGGTACGTTCGTGCGCAGCTTCCAAGTCTCAGACGTGCCACCATGTGTAAGTGTAATCCTATTTTCTCAACGACGTGGATAGCATTTATATTTTTGGTCAGACTTTTCTCGAAAACGCAATGACATTTTTATCTGAAATTCAGCATATAGTTAGGTTATTAATAAATTAAGGCGCCTCTTCTCTTATTTTTTCACATCCAGCTTTATATTTGTATTAATTAATTATCATAAATTGCGTGTGGATCTCGCAGCGCGTTGTCATCGTGGTACGTTCGTGCGCAGCTTCGATGTCTCAGACGTACCACCATGTGTAAGTGTAATCCTATATTCTCAACGACGTGGATAGCATTTATATTTTTTGTAAGACTTATCTCGAAGACGCAATGACATTTTTATCTGAAATTCAGCATGTAGATAGATTATTAATAAACCAAGGCGCCTCTTCTCTTATTTTTTAGCATACAGCTATATTTGTAATAATTAATTATCATAAATTGCGTGTGGAACTCGCAGCGGGTTGACATCGTGGTACGTTCGCGCGCAGCTTCGATGTCTCGAACGTACCACCATGTGCAAGTAGTAACCTAACCTCAACGAGGTGGAAATTTTTCACATGTTTGGTAAGAAATTGCTCAAAAACGCTGTAAGATTTTAATTTATAATTCAGCACATAAATTGGTTATTAATAAACAGAGGCGCCTCAGCTCTTATTTTTTCGCATCCATCTTTATATTTTTATTAATTAATTGTCATAGATTGCGTGTGGAACACGCAGCGCGTTGCCATCGTGGTACGTTCGCGCGCAGCTTAGATGTCTCGGACGTACCAACATGTGTAAGTGTAATCCTATATTCTCAACGACGTGGATAGCATTTATATTTTTGGTCAGACTTTTCTCGAAAACCTAATGACATTTTTATCTGAAATTCAGCATGTAGATAGATTATTAATAAACCAAGGCACCTCTTCTCTTATTTTTTCGTATCCAGCTTTGTATTTGTATTAATTAATTATCATAAATTGCGTGTGGATCTCGCAGCGCGTTGACATCGCAGTACGTTCGCGCGCGGTTTCGATGTCTCGGACGTACCACCATGTGTAAGTGTAATCCTATATTCTCAACGACGTGGATAGCATTTATGTTTTTGGTGTTAGTTTACTCGAAAACGCAATGACATTTTTATCTGACATTCAGCATATAGTTAGGTTATTAATAAACCAAGGCGCTTCTTCTCTTATTTTTTCGCATCCAGCTTTGTATTTGTATTAATTAATTATCATAAATTGCGTGTGGATCCCGCAGCGAGTTGACATCGTGGTACGTTCGTGCGCAGCTTCGATGTCTCACACGTACCACCATGTGTAAGTGTAATCCTATATTCTCAACGACGTGGATAGCATTTATATTTTTGGTCAGACTTTTCACGAAAACGCAACGACATTTATATCTGAAATTCAGCATGTAGATAGATTATTAATAAACCAAGGCGCCTCTTCTCTTATTTTTTCGCATACAGCTATATTTGTCATAAATTGCATGTGGAACTCGCAGCGGGTTGACATTGTGGTACGTTCGCGCGCAGCTTCGATGTCTCGGACGTACCACCATGTGCAAGTAGTAACCTAACCTCAACGAGGTGGAAATTTTGCATATGTTTGGTAAGAAATTGCTCAAAAACGCAGTAAGATTTTAATTTATATTTCAGCACATAGATTGGTCATTAATAAACAGAGGCGCCTCTGCTCTTATTTTTTCGCATCCATCTTTATATTTTTATTAATTAATTATCATAGATTGCGTGTGGAACTCGCAGCGCGTTGACATCGTGCTACGTTCGCGCGCAGCTTAGATGTCTCGGACGTACCGCCATGTGTAAGTGTAATCCTATAATCTCTACGAGGCGGAAAGTTTGTATGTTTTTGGTCTTACTTTACGCGAAAACACAATGACATTTTTATCTGAAATTCAGCATATAGTTAGGTTATTTATAAACCAAGGCTTCTCTTCTCTTATTTTTTATTATCCAGTTTAGTATTTGTATTAATTAATTATCATAAATTGCGTGTGGATCTCGCAGCGCGTTGACATCGTAGTACGATCGCGCGCGGTTTCGATGTCTCGGACGTACCACCATGTGTAAGTGTAATCCTATATTCTCAACGACGTGGATAGCAATTATATTTTTCGTCAGACTTTTCTTGCAAACGCAGTGACATATTTATCTGAAATTCAGCATGTAGATAGATTATTAATAAACCAAGGCGCCTCTTCTCTTATTTTTTCACATACAACTACATTTGTATTTATTAATTATCATTAACTGCGTGTGGAACTCGCAGCGCGTTGATATCGTGGTACGTTCGTGCGCAGCTTCCAAGTCTCAGACGTGCCACCATGTGTAAGTGTAATCCTATTTTCTCAACGACGTGGATAGCATTTATATTTTTGGTCAGACTTTTCTCGAAAACGCAATGACATTTTTATCTGAAATTCAGCATATAGTTAGGTTATTAATAAATTAAGGCGCCTCTTCTCTTATTTTTTCACATCCAGCTTTATATTTGTATTAATTAATTATCATAAATTGCGTGTGGATCTCGCAGCGCGTTGTCATCGTGGTACGTTCGTGCGCAGCTTCGATGTCTCAGACGTACCACCATGTGTAAGTGTAATCCTATATTCTCAACGACGTGGATAGCATTTATATTTTTTGTAAGACTTATCTCGAAGACGCAATGACATTTTTATCTGAAATTCAGCATGTAGATAGATTATTAATAAACCAAGGCGCCTCTTCTCTTATTTTTTAGCATACAGCTATATTTGTAATAATTAATTATCATAAATTGCGTGTGGAACTCGCAGCGGGTTGACATCGTGGTACGTTCGCGCGCAGCTTCGATGTCTCGAACGTACCACCATGTGCAAGTAGTAACCTAACCTCAACGAGGTGGAAATTTTTCACATGTTTGGTAAGAAATTGCTCAAAAACGCTGTAAGATTTTAATTTATAATTCAGCACATAAATTGGTTATTAATAAACAGAGGCGCCTCAGCTCTTATTTTTTCGCATCCATCTTTATATTTTTATTAATTAATTGTCATAGATTGCGTGTGGAACACGCAGCGCGTTGCCATCGTGGTACGTTCGCGCGCAGCTTAGATGTCTCGGACGTACCAACATGTGTAAGTGTAATCCTATATTCTCAACGACGTGGATAGCATTTATATTTTTGGTCAGACTTTTCTCGAAAACCTAATGACATTTTTATCTGAAATTCAGCATGTAGATAGATTATTAATAAACCAAGGCACCTCTTCTCTTATTTTTTCGTATCCAGCTTTGTATTTGTATTAATTAATTATCATAAATTGCGTGTGGATCTCGCAGCGCGTTGACATCGCAGTACGTTCGCGCGCGGTTTCGATGTCTCGGACGTACCACCATGTGTAAGTGTAATCCTATATTCTCAACGACGTGGATAGCATTTATGTTTTTGGTGTTAGTTTACTCGAAAACGCAATGACATTTTTATCTGACATTCAGCATATAGTTAGGTTATTAATAAACCAAGGCGCTTCTTCTCTTATTTTTTCGCATCCAGCTTTGTATTTGTATTAATTAATTATCATAAATTGCGTGTGGATCCCGCAGCGAGTTGACATCGTGGTACGTTCGTGCGCAGCTTCGATGTCTCACACGTACCACCATGTGTAAGTGTAATCCTATATTCTCAACGACGTGGATAGCATTTATATTTTTGGTCAGACTTTTCACGAAAACGCAACGACATTTATATCTGAAATTCAGCATGTAGATAGATTATTAATAAACCAAGGCGCCTCTTCTCTTATTTTTTCGCATACAGCTATATTTGTCATAAATTGCATGTGGAACTCGCAGCGGGTTGACATTGTGGTACGTTCGCGCGCAGCTTCGATGTCTCGGACGTACCACCATGTGCAAGTAGTAACCTAACCTCAACGAGGTGGAAATTTTGCATATGTTTGGTAAGAAATTGCTCAAAAACGCAGTAAGATTTTAATTTATATTTCAGCACATAGATTGGTCATTAATAAACAGAGGCGCCTCTGCTCTTATTTTTTCGCATCCATCTTTATATTTTTATTAATTAATTATCATAGATTGCGTGTGGAACTCGCAGCGCGTTGACATCGTGCTACGTTCGCGCGCAGCTTAGATGTCTCGGACGTACCGCCATGTGTAAGTGTAATCCTATAATCTCTACGAGGCGGAAAGTTTGTATGTTTTTGGTCTTACTTTACGCGAAAACACAATGACATTTTTATCTGAAATTCAGCATATAGTTAGGTTATTTATAAACCAAGGCTTCTCTTCTCTTATTTTTTATTATCCAGTTTAGTATTTGTATTAATTAATTATCATAAATTGCGTGTGGATCTCGCAGCGCGTTGACATCGTAGTACGATCGCGCGCGGTTTCGATGTCTCGGACGTACCACCATGTGTAAGTGTAATCCTATATTCTCAACGACGTGGATAGCAATTATATTTTTCGTCAGACTTTTCTTGCAAACGCAGTGACATATTTATCTGAAATTCAGCATGTAGATAGATTATTAATAAACCAAGGCGCCTCTTCTCTTATTTTTTCACATACAACTACATTTGTATTATTAATTATCATTAACTGCGTGTGGAACTCGCAGCGCGTTGATATCGTGGTACGTTCGTGCGCAGCTTCCAAGTCTCAGACGTGCCACCATGTGTAAGTGTAATCCTATTTTCTCAACGACGTGGATAGCATTTATATTTTTGGTCAGACTTTTCTCGAAAACGCAATGACATTTTTATCTGAAATTCAGCATATAGTTAGGTTATTAATAAATTAAGGCGCCTCTTCTCTTATTTTTTCACATCCAGCTTTATATTTGTATTAATTAATTATCATAAATTGCGTGTGGATCTCGCAGCGCGTTGTCATCGTGGTACGTTCGTGCGCAGCTTCGATGTCTCAGACGTACCACCATGTGTAAGTGTAATCCTATATTCTCAACGACGTGGATAGCATTTATATTTTTTGTAAGACTTATCTCGAAGACGCAATGACATTTTTATCTGAAATTCAGCATGTAGATAGATTATTAATAAACCAAGGCGCCTCTTCTCTTATTTTTTAGCATACAGCTATATTTGTAATAATTAATTATCATAAATTGCGTGTGGAACTCGCAGCGGGTTGACATCGTGGTACGTTCGCGCGCAGCTTCGATGTCTCGAACGTACCACCATGTGCAAGTAGTAACCTAACCTCAACGAGGTGGAAATTTTTCACATGTTTGGTAAGAAATTGCTCAAAAACGCTGTAAGATTTTAATTTATAATTCAGCACATAAATTGGTTATTAATAAACAGAGGCGCCTCAGCTCTTATTTTTTCGCATCCATCTTTATATTTTTATTAATTAATTGTCATAGATTGCGTGTGGAACACGCAGCGCGTTGCCATCGTGGTACGTTCGCGCGCAGCTTAGATGTCTCGGACGTACCAACATGTGTAAGTGTAATCCTATATTCTCAACGACGTGGATAGCATTTATATTTTTGGTCAGACTTTTCTCGAAAACCTAATGACATTTTTATCTGAAATTCAGCATGTAGATAGATTATTAATAAACCAAGGCACCTCTTCTCTTATTTTTTCGTATCCAGCTTTGTATTTGTATTAATTAATTATCATAAATTGCGTGTGGATCTCGCAGCGCGTTGACATCGCAGTACGTTCGCGCGCGGTTTCGATGTCTCGGACGTACCACCATGTGTAAGTGTAATCCTATATTCTCAACGACGTGGATAGCATTTATGTTTTTGGTGTTAGTTTACTCGAAAACGCAATGACATTTTTATCTGACATTCAGCATATAGTTAGGTTATTAATAAACCAAGGCGCTTCTTCTCTTATTTTTTCGCATCCAGCTTTGTATTTGTATTAATTAATTATCATAAATTGCGTGTGGATCCCGCAGCGAGTTGACATCGTGGTACGTTCGTGCGCAGCTTTGATGTCTCAGACGTACCACCATGTGTAAGTGTAATCCTGTATTCTCAACGACGTGGATAGCATTTATATTTTAGGGCAGACTTTTCTCGAAAACGCAATGACATTTTTATCTGAAATTCAGCATGTAGATAGGTTATTAATAAACCAAGGCGCCTATTCTCTTTTCTTTCGCATCCAGCTTTATATTAGTATTAATTAATTATCATAAACTGCATGTGGAACTCGCAGCGCGTTGACATCGTGGTACGTTTGCGCGCAGTTTCGATGTCTCGAACGTACCACGTACCACACAGATTTTAATTTATAATTCATAACATAGTTTGGTTATTAATAAACAGAGGCGCCTCTTCTCTTATTTTTTCGCATCCAGCTATATTTGTATTAATTAATTATCATAAATTGCATGTGGAACTCGCACCGGGTTGACATTGTGGCACGTTCACGCGCAGCTTCGATGTCTCGGACGTACCACCATGTGCAAGTAGTAACCTAACCTCAACGAGGTGGAAATTTTGCATATGTATGGTAAGAAATTGCTCAAAAACGCAGTAAGAATTTAATTTATAATTTAGCACATATATTGGTTATTAATAAACAGAGGCGCCTCTGCTCTTATTTTTTCGCATCCATCTTTATATTTTTATTAATTAATTATCATAGATTGCGTGTGGAACTCGCAGCGCGTTGACATCGTAGTACGTTCGCGCGCGGATTCGATGTCTCGTACGTACCACCATGTGTAAGTGTAATCCTATATTCTCAACGACGTGGATAGCATTTATATTTTTTGTCAGACTTCTCGAAAACGCAATGACATTTTTATCTGAAATTCAGCATGTAGATAGGTTATTAATAAACCAAGGCGCCTCTTCTCTTATTTTTTCGCATACAGCTACATTTGTATTAATTAATTATCATAAACTGCGTGTGGAACTGGCAGCGCGTTGACATCGTGGTACGTTCGTGCGCAGCTTCCAAGTCTCACACGTACCACCATGTGTAAGTGTAATCCTATTTTCTCAACGACGTGGATAGCATTTATATTTTTGGTCAGACTTTTCTCGAAAACGCAATGACATTTTTATCTGAAATTCAGCATATAGTTAGGTTATTAATAAATTAAGGCGCCTCTTCTCTTATTTTTTCACATCCAGCTTTATATTTGTGTTAATTAATTATCATAAATTGCGTGTGGATCTCGCAGCGCGTTGTCATCGTGGTACGTTCGTGCGCAGCTTCGATGTCTCAGACGTACCACCATGTGTAAGTGTAATCCTATATTCTCAACGACGTGGATAGCATTTATATTTTTGGTCAGACTTTTCACGAAAACGCAACGACATTTATATCTGACATTCAGCATATAGATAGGTTATTAATAAACCAAGGCGCCTTTTCTCTTATTTTTTCGCATCCAGCATTATATCTGTATTAATTAATTATGATAAATTGCGTGTGGATCTCGCAGCGCGTTGACATCGTGGTACGTTCGCGCGCAGCTTAGATGTCTCGGACGTACCACCATGTGTAAGTGTAATCCTATTTTCTCAACGACGTGGATAGCATTTATATTTTTGGTCAGACTTTTCTCGGAAACACAATGACATTTTTATCTGAAATTCAGCATATAGTGAGGTTATTAATAAACCAAGGCGCCTCTTCTCTTATTTTTTCGTATCCAGCTTTGTATTTGTATTAATTAATTATCATAAATTGCGTGTGGATCTCGCAGCGCGTTGACATCGTAGTACGATCGCGCGCGGTTTCGATTTCTCGGACGTACCACCATGTGTAAGTGTAATCCTATTTTCTCAACGACGTGGATAGCATTTATATTTTTGGTCAGACTTTTCTCGGAAACACAATGACATTTTTATCTGAAATTCAGCATATAGTGAGGTTATTAATAAACCAAGGCGCCTCTTCTCTTATTTTTTCGTATCCAGCTTTGTATTTGTATTAATTAATTATCATAAATTGCGTGTGAATCTCGCAGCGCGTTGTCATCGTGGTACGTTCGTGCGCAGCTTCGATGTCTCAGACGTACCACCATGTGTAAGTGTAATCCTATATTCTCAACGACGTGGATAGCATTTATATTTTTGGTCAGACTTTTCACGAAAACGCAACGACATTTATATCTGACATTCAGCATATAGATAGGTTATTAATAAACCAAGGCGCCTTTTCTCTTATTTTTTCGCATCCAGCATTATATCTGTATTAATTAATTATGATAAATTGCGTGTGGATCTCGCAGCGCGTTGACATCGTGGTACGTTCGCGCGCAGCTTAGATGTCTCGGACGTACCACCATGTGTAAGTGTAATCCTATTTTCTCAACGACGTGGATAGCATTTATATTTTTGGTCAGACTTTTCTCGAAAACGCAATGACATTTTTATCTGAAATTCAGCATATAGTTAGGTTATTAATAAACCAAGGCGCCTTTTCTCTTATTTTTTCGCATCCAGCATTATATCTGTATTAATTAATTATCATAAACTGCGTGTGGAACTCGCAGCGCGTTGACATCGTGGTACGTTCGTGCGCAGCTTCGATGTCTGAGACGTATCACAATGTGTAAGTGTAATCCTATATTCTCAACGACGTGGATAGCATTTATATTTTTTGTCAGACTTTTCCCGAAAACGCAATGACATTTTTATCTGAAATTCAGCATGTAGATAGATTATTAATAAACCAAGGCTTCCTCTTCTCTTATTGTTTCGCATACAGCTATATTTGTATTAATTAATTATCATAAATTGCGTGTGGAACTCGCAGCGGGTTGACATCGTGGTACGTTCGCGCGCAGCTTCGATGTCTCGAACGTACCACCATGTGCAAGTAGTAACCTAACCTCAACGAGGTGGAAATTTTGCATATGTTTGGTAAGAAATTGCTCAAAAACGCAGTAAGATTTTAATTTATAATTTAGCACATATATTGGTAATTGATAAACAGAGGCGCCTCTGCTCTTATTTTTTCGCATCCATCTTTATATTTTTATTAATTAATTATCATAGATTGCGTGTGGAACTCGCAGCGCGTTGACATCGTAGTACGTTCGCGCGCGGTTTCGATGTCTCGGACGTACCACCATGTGTAAGTGTTATCCTATATTCTCAACGACGTGGATTGCAATTATATTTTTCGTCAGACTTTTCTTGAAAACGCAATGACATCTTTATCTTAAATTCAGCATATTGTTAGGTTATTAATAAACCAAGGAGCCTATTCTCTTTTAACAGCATCCAGCTTTATATTAGTATTAATTAATTATCATAAACTGCGTGTGGAACTCGCAGCGCGTTGACATCGTGGTACGTTCGTGCGCAGCTTCGATGTCTCAGACGTACCACCATGTGCAAGTAGTAACCCAACCTCAACGAGGTGGAAATTTTGCATATGTTTGGTAAGAAATTGCTCAAAAACGCAGTAAGATTTTAATTTATAATTCAGCACATAGATTGGTTATTAATAAACAAAGGCGCCTCTGCTCTTATTTTTTCGCATCCAGCTTTGTATTTTTATTAATTAATTATCATAGATTGCGTGTGGAACTCGCAGCGCATTGACATCGTGGTACGTTCGCGCGCAGCTTAGATGTCTCGGACGTACCACCATTTGTATGTGTAATCCTATAATCTCAACGAGGCGGAAAGTTTGTATGTTTCTGGTCTTACTTTACGCGAAAACACAATGACATTTTTATCTGAAATTCAGTATATAGTTAGGTTATTAATAAACCAAGGCGCCTCTTCTCTTATTTTTTCGCATCCAGCTTTGTATTTGTATTAATTAATTATCATAAATTGCGTGTGGATCGCGCAGCGAGTTGACATCGTGGTACGTTCGAGCGCAGGTTCGATGTCTCGGACATTCCACCATGTGCAAGTAGTAACCTAACCTCAACGAGGTGGAAATTTTGCATATTTTTGGTTTGACTTTTCTTGAAACACAATAATAATTTTATCTGAAATTTAACTCATATTTACATTATCGATAAACAAAGGCGTCTCTTCTATTATTTTCTCGCGTACAGCTTTTTTTTTAATTAATAATTTTCAAATTTTGCGTGTGGATCATACTGCGCGTTGCGATCGTGGTACATTCACGCGCACCTTCGATATTTTTGACGTATCATAATGTGCAATGGATTTGAAATTATTTAGTTATAGATTTATTTTACGTAAACAAATATTTGCGAGTATGCTACTATGTAATTCAGCTCAGATTTAGTCGATAAAGAGAATGCTATTAATTTCGGGTAAATTATTAAACTAATTATTAAAAATAAATTTTTGGATTATTAAAAATTTGTTCATCATTATTGTTAATTTTTAATTGTCTGCCAAGTTCGCGTTCTATGCATTTCAGTCGTTATTTAAACGATTGTTGTTTATTGTGAATAAATAATTATATATTAATATTGCACAAACAAATTTTGTTTAGCACTTTCATATCAGTATTGTCGGTCACAGCATTTAATGTGTCAGTTGCTATCTGTTCACGCTGCACTATGGAGCCACTCCTCGTGGCTCCCGATTGCCGCGAATCTGCAGGCGCGCATGCGCATAGCTCGGTCTTGATCGCGCGTCTCCATGTGGCTCAGCTGGTATCCTGCTACATGCTGATATCCTCTTCGCCCGGACATCGCAGCTGCTACTTCCTACAGGTAAGAATCTTGTGTATAATCTTCGCTTGTCAACTAATGGGTACTGCGCTTAGTATGTTTCAGGCGTTACGTCGACCGCGCTGCGCCGCCCCCGTCGTTACCCGGAGCCGCCTCTATCCTGCTTCTCTTAATGACGTCGACCACCAAAGTTGTCATAGCTATCCCATGTATTGCTTCAGGTAATTATTTATATCTTGGGCTTGCGCTAGATTGCGTCTTCATAAATTTATTATTTGCATATCTGTTGTACATAGTTTGTAAACACTAACATAACCTTACTTCAGCCTTGTCTCTCCTACCATACAGCTGTAATATTAAGATACGGCAGTAGTGTTAAGATACATCTGTATGTGCTCCTTTTATCCTTGTCCTCACATACTACTAGCATACACTAAAATAGATGGTATTATTTCTACAGTGAACTGGCTACATGCATGCTGACTCCGGATACTCTGAATCAAGGGTAGCTCTCTTCGCCCTGGCTATGAACTGCTGACAGCTTCCAGATCAACTTCTCCGTGCATGTCAGGCTATTGGAAGCCCCTGTGTTTGCTGCTTTATCAACATTCCTCAACAGGTGCCTAGACGGACCTGAAGATAAGCTGAGTTCTGCTAGGTTCATTCCACCTTCCGGATAACATGTATTGGCCAGTGTGTTTTAGTGCGACTTGGGATGGGCTATTAAAATTGTAAGGGTAGGTAGGATTTAGATACAGTACGGGTAGACAGATATAAGGAAGGGCTTTAGTTATATGGGTAGGTAGGTTAAAATAGGTAATCCATTAGTTATTCCGGTAGGTAAGTATTTGCTGCACCTTCAGTATGTTTGAATTTCGTTGATATGTGCAACGCTTCATTGTCACAATTTTTACATACAAAATAACATTAAAAAATTGTGAATCATGTCATGCTTAAATATTTTTAAGATATATTAAAAAAACGTTTTAGCGTAAGTTTTAAATTAATTACCTTTACAAACCTATGCAATTAATTTGATACAAATGGTAACAATTAACTTGTTGAAATACATACGTACATTATTTTTTAAAATAATTTTAAAATAATTTTTCTTTTTAAAATACATTAATGAATGAACAATAATTTTTTGTAGTATTACAAAATAATTCATGTATATTCAATTATAATAGACTAATAAGTAGCATTGTCACAAATTGTCTTCAATACAAACACTGCACAATGCGATTTACGCTCAGTTTGTTTTTTAAAAATTGCAAATATACCTTATGTATAAAAAAAATACTTCGAAGCGCGGGTGACAGATTAGTTTCAACTCAACGAGTATCTTTCTCGCTTTGCTCTAATGATAAAATTTATACTCGTTCGAAAAACGATTTTCGCACCATTATCGATAAGTACTATATTATTACCAACTCATAAGAGTATTAAATCCAGATAGTAGGATTTGGGTTCAAAATAGATGGCTATAATTGTTTGATAATTGATGTATTCAATTATGATATACCAACTCATGAGTATTTAATCCCATTTATTTGATTTCGGTGTAAAACATAAAGTTGAAAATTTTTATTATTACCAAACTTATTATGAGTATTATTATTATTACCAACTCTAAATATGAGTATTATTATTAATATTATTGTATATATTGTTATTATTCTTAGTCAAATAAGTTATAACCTATTAGTATACTAATAGCGCCATCTACGCATTGAATATGAAATAGTAAAATTATATACGTATGATGGCGCTACTAGTACACTGCAGATTACTGAATTGTCTCCGCTTTGTCGGTAATTTTTGAGTATGGCACCCCCTTAAGACTATTGCAATAAACATTGCGGACATTTTGACCTGTTTTCAATCTATCTCTAGAAAAGTCAATATGTCCTGATCAATTAAAAACAGCAGAAGTAATTCCAATTTACAAGGCAGGAAAGAAAGATGAAATGAGTAACTATACAAACCCATATCCTTAATATGCAACATTGCCAAAATTTTTGAAAAAATAATGCATGAGAGGATTACTGATTTTATATACTGTGACGCTGCACTGGGGATCAGGGTGCAGGTCAATTAAGAGGGGCAATTGATTAAAATAATAAACGTATTTATTAATGAGATAATAATGATCGGGGTGGGCGCCAGCCGCGTTGATTCGCGACACTACCGATTACTCGCGGGTAATCGTAACAAACAATTGATATACGGCAGTACACTCGCCGTGTCGAACCGTAGCCGAGTTTCTGCTGCTCCGAGATACGCTGTAAGGAGGGAAAGGGGAAGGACGGGAAAAGTACGGGAGGCTCGCACGCACTTATTACGGTACACGGCGGTACCGTCAGCAGAGAGAAGAACAATCACCAACCTTTATGGAGGATCCGGGACGCTTAACCAGGACTGTGTCTCTCTCTCTCTCTTTCTCTCTCACTCTTTATGGCACTCGCACGATTTCTTAGGGAGTCGTCAGGTCGGGCCGACTGTCCGTAGAGCTCTGGCTCTCGGCGTGCTCGAGAGCCCCGTGTTCGTACCGAGCGCCTGCGCAGTACGTACTCGTGCGCGACACCTCGATCTCGCGTCGTGCGAGCGTGTCGAGTGCCGCAGTGTTCAGGCTGTATCGTTACAAGTCAGATGTATGGCGTTTGTTGACCTGGTGCAGTGTACCTCTCGGCAATGCTGTAGGACTTCCTCCTGGGTAATTATGACGTCGTTCCGTCTTGCTTATCTCAACTAATTGGTACGGCGTGAGTTTCAGGTACGAAGCTCACCCGCCGCTGCATTGCTGCCCGACGCCGCCTCGATCATCTCTCCACGACGACGACGTACCAGAACGACCGGTCCCAGGTCTTCAACTACTCCAGGTAATTCATTCAGTGTTGGGGTCACGCTAGTGTGCGTGTTCAGGTGTATAGTATTTTACAAGGTCTGCTGTACACGTTGTTTGTGTACAGCAACCTAACCTCTTTGTCCTATACTTTCCTTGTACAGCTGTAGTGATTATATACAGCTGTACACTTTTCCCTTGTCTTTGTCTTCTGCCTATGGCTATTCATCCTCTTCCTTGCTCCTTACCCTATTGCTGTGTTTTTGTTCTTATAAACATCTCTTTTACAGCTGTATCTTGCTTGGCGTTGGAGGTTCTTCGGCTTCCTGCCTGGGTACTATCTCATCGCCCTGACTGCTGCACTGTAGCGCTGAGGAGTGTCCTCTCGGCTCATTCATCGACAGCCTCCCTTGATCCATCTATGCTGCTGAGTTAGACCCGACGGAGCCTTCCTGATTTCTATGCTCGCCCAGCACTTCCTCGCCAGGATCACCTAGTGCTTCGGCTGCATGTGTGTGTTGCGCTTGGGGTGGGGTTATTAGACTGTGAGGGTAGGTAGGATGTAGCTGATGTGCGGGTAGGTAGCTAGGAAGTAGTATATGGGTAGGTAGTATAGCTAGGGACTCGTTTAGCTTATCCGGGTAGGTAGGTGTTTGTCATGGGTTCAGTCGCTCGCTCTTGACATGTGCAAAGCACATTGTCACAATACAAAAGCAACATACTGAGTAAAAAACAATTTGGATTTATTAAAAATATAAGAACAAAGGATGCATTAAGCATTATAACGAACTCAATACACGAGAAACTTGATCAAAGTAAACCAATTGCCGTTACCTTCCTAGATCTTGCTAAAGCTTTTGATACCGTAGATCATAAAATATTATTAAAGAATGTATATGCATACAATGTGAGAGGAAAGGCTCACGATTTGATTAACAACTACCTAAGCAGCAGGAAACAAAAACTAAGAAATGGCACGCAAGAAAGTCACTATCAAATAATTAAAACAGGTGTTCCTCAGGGATCTATCCTTGGGTCTCTACTTTATATATTGTATGTAAATGATTTACTAACGAAGATGCCAGATAACTCCATACTATCATATGCTGATGATACAACTATCACTGCCACAGGAGTAACATGGAAAGAGGTTGAAGCAAAGATGAATGAATATCTAGAAAAGGTCTCCATTTGGCTTAGATGAAACAAACTAACACTAAACATACATAAGACTGTTTATATCACCTTTTGGAATGATTATGATAGTGCTTTAGACAAAATAGATGTTAAGATAAACAATAAGTTAATAAAGCGAGTAACGGAGACCAAATATCTGGGTATACATTTTGATATGAACATGAAATGAAATGAACATATTGAATACTTGATGAATAAAACAAAGTATCTTATTTTTGTATTCAGCAAAATAACTAAATTCTTGGACAGTAACACATTGAAAATTATATGCTATGCTCTATTTAACACTGTGATTAACTATGGAATCATAGCATGGGGTGGAGTATGTCAAAATAACTTACAACTATTATAATTGGTACAAACAAGGATCCTAAAAATTATGAACAAAAACACTTTCCAAATTATAAGCCCTTTAAATATACAAAAATCTTTCTCTTATCAATGTCTTCTTTTTTACTATAACGGTCTCAAAAAATAAATTTTAAATTCAGAAAGTAAAACAAGACGGAAACTTATAATTAAGCCTAAATTCAGTAAAACAGTGAGCACAAAAATTAGTTAAATAAAAGCAATAGACACGTTTAATAACCTGACAAGAGATTTAAAAGTGTTAGATATTAACAAGAAAAGTAATAAAAAGAAAATAAAATACTGGATAAGAATCAATGAATAATAAAATGAAAGCATCAAATATTGATTGTCAGCAGTTCAAGATTTGGCTTTTAAATATACATGCACAAGAGATCTTAAAACTTACTAGTGATACTATGAAAGTACAAGAATTATTACATACCGTTAATCTAGATATAAACAAATACACTAATCTTAGAACTGACCGCGCGGGGTTTCCTGTTCCCGTATGTGGCGCGTCCCCCGGGTGGCGGATGGGGGAAAGCTCGTCACGCTTGCGTGAAGGGTAGAGGTGAAACAAAATAGCCTCCGTGGACCAAACAGTTGAAGAAGAATGATGAGCAAGCGAATGGAATACCTACTACCCCAAGCGGACAGCTCCAAACTAGGAGTCAATCCCGTCGTCGGTTCCGATCGGGTGAAAGCCCCGGTGGCCGGCGCTGGCTTCATGGATTTTGGGGGAGAGAAAATACGGATGTTGAGTATTGCATCCGCAAGCAGGTTACGAAGCGACAGCGTTACCAGCCTTGGTAGTGCCATCAGTGGCATCTCTGCCTATAGTAAGGAATCGCAAGAGGAGATGCAAATATTCCGCAAGGAATACGAGAAGGTAGAGAAGGCGCAAGAGGAGATTGACTCCACTTACGACCACCTAAAGAGCAAACTCCAGGCTATGTTGGCTGCTTGTGCAAAGCAGCCTAACATCTCCATGGTCGTGAAGACAGGGCTGAAGACCGTAGACACTCTTGTACAAGAGTTCTACGGGAAAACCAAAAAGATGTTTTCGGCAGCCGACGATTACAAGTGCCAAGTCGAGGATTATCGAGTTGGTCACGAGAATCGTCGGCGGCCTAAGAGAAGAGGCATAATAGCTAAAGCCGTCTTTACGGCTACAGCTAGAATGCAGGCTCAAAAGAGAAGTAGAGAGGGCCCCCAAAGCCCCCCCCCCCGCCCAAGGTCTCTAAGAGCCGAAAGAAGAAGAAGCCTCGAGAGGAAGTACCACCACGTGGCATGGACAAGGAGCAATCCAAGTCAGTGGCGGGAAAAAAGCCGTCAGGCAAGTCGGGACAGGCGCCTTTTGATAGGAGAAAGCGCCAGATGGCGCCGGTATCCACCCTGATGGTCACTGTCGCGAGGGACCGTACGTTTGCTGAAGTCTTGGGGAAGCTCCGAAAGGAAGTCAATCCGGACGACAGCGGCACCCAGGTTCTGAGCGTACGGTTGACAGGGCAGGGAGATGTCCTGCTCCGGCTGGGCAAAAAGACGGACGCAGCAGCATTCGCGGAGAAAGTCCGCGTGACTACTAAAAGTATGGGAGAAGTTAGGATCGGATATCAAAGGCTGACCCTAGAGATCAGAGACCTAGACGCACTCACAACGAGGGAGGAAGTTGTGGCGGCCCTAAATAAAGTTCTCGCATCTCCGCCTGAAAGTCGTGAGGTGAAGCTTTTGGGTCCCAGCCACAATCAACAAAAGACAGCCATCGTGAAGCTAGATCACGAGACCGCTGACAAGCTAAAGTCGATGCGACATATTTGCGTCGTCTTTGTAAGCTGTCGCGTTCGGGATCGAATTTTGGTCGAGAAGTGCTATCGGTGCCTAGACTTCGGCCACATAAAACGGAAGTGTAAGGGAGTGGACAGGTCCTCGTCATGCTACAAGTGCGGCGAGCCTGGACACAACCTTAAGAATTGCAAGAGTGCTCCCCAATGTTTCCTTTGTTCATCAAAGGATGCTCAAGGAGTATCTCACATGGCGGAGTCCGGAGCCTGTGCCATCTTTCGGCGCGCGCTCGAAACCGCAAGAAAGGCCGTTTCACGATAAATGGCAGTCTCAACGAGGGACGAAAGAATAAGGAACGAATGACGCATTCACAGACACGCCTCCCAGCTTGAAGTAATGTGAAAAACAGTTCCGGGTTGGGAGGTGAAAGCGTTGGGTTTGGAGTTTTAGCCGGTAAGAATCCGGGACTGTCGGCGAGTGCGGACCCTCGTCGTCGTCTTATGAAAGATTTCCCCAGTTTCCCACGAAAAAAAAATCTTAGAACTGAAATTAAACAAAGTCTGTCGTCATCTCACAATATAATTCTAGATATAAGAACTTATATTTGTGCGAATGGTAAATGCAATCATAATGTAGATCGTAAACGTCGTCGAATTTCAAATTATAACTACAATAAAATGAGTAACTTCTTTCCAAAAACAAATATAAAACTGAATCATATCACTGAAGAAATACTGTATATATGGATGAAGGAAAGAAAGTGAAAAAAATAACAGAATGACTAAAAAATTTATAAAAGAGTATGCAACAAATATAGAATATAAAAGAGTCACTACTATTCAAAGATATAAGCCCATTAAAACTGTTTTGGATATGATATATAGTAAGGCTAAAAAATAGTAATAATATAATGAATAATAATTCACCTACTGCACCTGGAAACAAGATAAAACAAATAAACAAGCACAGAATAACGTATGGAGACATTAATTACCTAGGAGGAAATAAAGCACTATTTCATTTTTACAGAGGCATAAGAGGAACTCAGACTTTCACTAATTGTATGTATTCACTAAAAAGCCAACCACCATACAAAGATACAATAATAGTAGATGATATAGTATTCACATCATCTTGTAAATGTAATTCTGTACTCCAACACAAAGAAATGTTTCCGCACTATAATGTCACCTGTGCAATATAGGACAACGGGCCCTCCCAGACTTAATTGTTATGAAAAAATCGCATATGCAAGAAGCAGAAACGCGTCAACAGAAACTTTTACGACTAGTAAGATATTGGTAAACTAGTTTCTAAAATAATAATAATAAAAACAATAAAGTAATAAATAATGAGAACATAAATTATTTATATAAAATAACAACCAATAAATACAACTAATTGAATCTTATAATATAACATAACTCGTTCTTCCCACATGAAAGCTTGGTCTCCAGTCACAAAAACAGAATTGGAAACTTTTCGAGGCCTTTCCATTCTAATCGGACATGTCTGTAAAGGCAATTTACAAAGTTATTGGTCCACAGATCTTTTGCTATACACTCCAATTTTTGGCCAAATAATGCCTCGCGATAGATATATTCACATCCTACGATGTTTACATTTTCATAATAATGAAGAAATCGAAAATCATCCTTTAGTGAAAATAAAGCCAGTAATAGAACACGTGCAAAGCAAATTTTCAGCAGTTCTTACTCCAGGAAAAAATTTGTGCATAGATGAAAGTCTATTATTATGGAAAGGTACGGGACGAGACGGGATTCGTGTTGGGTTTTATTGTTTATACTGGCGCAAACACTGATTATCAAAATTTGATTTGGGTGTTACTGGCGATATTGTAGCTCACTTTTTACAATCTTATTTTTATAAGGGTCGTGTTGTATACATAGACAATTGGTATACATCTCCCACTTTGGCAGGTATGAGTGATACAGTGAATGCAAATAGAAAGGGAATGCCAAAGCTTAAAAGCAAGTTAGTTCGAGGTGAAGTACAAGTCTCTCACAACGATGTCTGGAAGGCAGTGAGGTGGGAAGATAAATGTAGCGTTCGTATGCTTACAACTGTGCACAAACTTGAATTCTGTGCAACTGGAAAAAAATATTACCTAACAAATAAAGATATTATAAAGCCAAGGTGTGTCCACGATTATAATCAAAATATGGGTGGTATTGATAATGTTGATAGACAATTATCTATAACAGAAACAGTGCGAAAAACAATGAAATGGTATCGAAACCTTTTTTTCATCTTATTGATCTTTGTCCATCCTATGCTCATGCGTTGTATAAAATGAGAAACGTGAAAGCTATATCATTTCCTTCATTTAGATTACAGGTTGCTAGATCATTACTGAAACTTGATCATTCTGCAAGCATCTCTCCTTACAATGACTCTCTCATTCGATTAGTTGGCCGCCATTTCCCGAGGCAAGGTACAAGTCAAAGATGCCACTTGTGCTCTTTGCGTAAGACTTTACGTAGAACGACATACATTTGCCCTAGTTGTGAAACTCCTCTATGCGCAGCACCATGCTTTGAAAAGTACCACACAAAAGAGACATTACCGTAGAGCCAATCATTCCTACGTGAGAGGCGAGGGGACTCACGGAAATTAAGCACCCCGAAACATGAGAGGCAAGGGGTCTCACGGAAATCAAGCACCCCGAAACGTGAGAGGCAAGGGGAATCACGAAAATCAAGCACCCTAATGGGATCACCTTTTCGCCACGTCCACGCCGTTGATCCTGGGATATGCTAAGAGCGAATGTCAGAATATTTCTTGACACCTTGACAAATGTAGCAGAAGTTTGTTGCACTTGTTTTAGAAGTGAATGCGACCTTAAATGTAAATTTTTAAGATCAATGATACCTCAGCTATTTTTCTCAGAATTTTTTTTTATTCAGTCCATGACACTATGTGCGAAAATCTTAAAACAATTCTATCTCTGCTAGAAAAAAAATTTGACCTTGAAAAATAGATTTTCAAGGTCAAGAGTATCTCGAGGATTTTTTTACTATTTTTTCATATTCAGCGCGAGAAATTACGTAGAAATACCCTTTAGAGTTTTCTTGGAAAATGAGCAAAAATTTTACATTGTACTTTACGTTGCCTGCGGGGGTGGTCGATTTATCGACCAGCAGTCAGGGTGGGGACTCTACCTGAAATATCCAATGATCTCATGTATACATTTTGCATTTTATAAAAGGTCATTTAGTACTAAAATTTTCCCGCAGCCAAAAGGTTAAATCACTATATACTGATGTATCTGGTTATTATCTTAAATTGCCTGAACTCTTATGTTTAGAAGTCAATAAGGGTTGTGACAAACTTCTATTGGTTATAGTTCACACTTATGAGGATACTTTATTAGCAGAATTTTCTACGTACACTGATCTTATAATTATGGGTGATTTTAATATTGATTCTATAGAAAATCTTTATGAATCTTACCACCTCAAAGAATTAATAGACTCAACTAACTTGGTTTTGGTTTTAATAATTCATTTTTTTTATTTAGGTAACGCGGTAAAGATTTTTAATAAAAAAATTACAACTTGTCTTGATATTCAAACATCTCTTAAACGAAGCATCCTTAAAAATGCTAGACAGACACCGTGGGTCAATTCTCATATCAAGAAATTTATGAAAGCTAGAGATAAGTCCAGGAGGATCTGGAAATGAACGAAGACAGTCTCTACATTCTCTATTTTTAAACAGCTTAAAAATAAAGTAAATAAGCTCTTTAGGGCAGCGGAGATTGCACATTATAAAATATTATTTGTTGAAGCTAGGATTAATAATTCCACCTGGCTACTCTTTAATAAGATGGGTATTATCAAGGACAGAAATAGTAAAGTAGGTTTAGTAGTGCATCCTGAAGATTTTAATACATTAATTTCTATCTGAAGTAGGTTCTGACAGCATAACTGATCTGGATCCTTATCTGCCGGATGGAATCTGTTAAATCTAAACAACATAAATTTGATTTTCATAAGCCTACTCTCGATGAGATTAAAGTAATTACAGTAGCATGGATTTAATGGGATTTCAATAAATTACTTACAGATGGCTTTACCAGTGATCGGAAATTTTATGCTTCGTATTTTGTCTCTATCTCTAGGGACTGGTATGTTCCCAATTGTTTGGAAGAGATCTTTAATCTGCCATATTCTAAAAACAAAGTATCGTAACTCTGTTATAGATCACAGACCAACTAGTCTTCTATGGTCAAGATCGAAAATTCTTGAAAGAACTGCAGCCGCTCAAATAAATGTATATTTAGAGACAGCAGATTTTCTTGATAATTTTCAATCTGCTTATAGGAAAAATCATAGCACGCAGACGGCCTTTATTAGATTGCTTAATATAAACAGAACATCTGCTAAGTAAAGGAAAATTACAATAGATTTTTCAAAATTTTTGACCTTGTCGTACATTCTAAATCTAGAGCCATTCTTCAAAGGCTTAACTTCTCCGAAAACTCCCTAAGGCGGGTTAAATTTTATTTATCAAATCGCGAGCAAAGTGTTAAAATGGCAGACAATACAAATTCTTCTTGGAAATCTACTACTCACGAAGTTTCTCAGGGTTCTGTCCTTGGTACTCTCCTCTATTCTCTTTACATTATTTTTTCAGGTATACGCTTCACTACTGTGAGTATATCTACGCTGATGACATCACTATTACATTGGCATGTGATCCAAAGAGGTTAATGGACGGCATCCGAAGAGTAAATGAAGACATATTACAAATAATTGAATGGGCCAAAAAACTTGTGACGGAAATCGTCACATAATCGCGGCGAATGAAATAATTAAATTCATAATATTTGTAAGTCGTGTAAGCCTTTGGTATGTAATATTTCCGTAGATATGTTGCATGACGTTTTGGAAGGTGTGTGCATGTATATTATGACATTGATAATACATGTATTTATTCTAGAAAAACGATATTTTACTCTGGACAAACTGAATGCTATTATACAAAATTTTTCATTCTGTTAGATAATTATCCGATAGATTTGATTAATACAGTGATTGAAGAGAGAGTGGATCAAATTTATAATAGTAAATTAAAAATTAGAGTTGATATTAAAAATGATGCATTTGTTGTTATACCGTATGTTAGAGGTTTATCTGAAAGAATAAGAAAAGAATTTAAAAAACTAGATAAGATGATAGATCTGGAGTTGTTTATACAATAAATTGTATTGATTGTGATAAATGTTACATTGGTCAAACTAGTAGATATTTGAAAAAGAGAATTTATGAACATAAATATATAGATTGAGGAGTGTAACTGTCACATGAGGTTTGAAAGAGCATTGTTTAGATTTTGTTCATTCATTTGATTTTTATAATGTAGAAATTTTAGAACAAAATATTATGAATAAATTTAAGAGAGAAAGTCTTGAGAATATTCATATATTTAAGACTGATAAGAATGTTAATTTAATGTTAGAGTCAACTAAATTAAATAAGATTTATCATCCTATCTTAACTTAACTTAGTTTATTGGTGTGAATTTATTTAGGTGTGGGTCCTTGGAGTGGGGAGGCTTTTTTGAGGGTGTAAATATCGTGTGGAATAGTTTTTCATTTCAGTCCCTGATGAGGAGCAGCAGCGAGCGAAACGTCGGACAGCATATTTGGGGTTAGTAGATTTTTGGTGCAGGGGGGCAGTCAGATTGCTTTATTAATAATTTGTTTTTATTTTCAGTTAGTGTTTGTATTTTTTATTTTTATTATTTTTATAGATTCTTCGGGGATGATTATAAGTAGGGACAATATTAATTAATTTAATATATTAAACAAAAATATTAATTAATTTAATCTTTCTTCTAATTCTAATTTTTTCTTGCTGGCGTCGCGGTTCATCTTGCGACAGGCGTCTAAGGTAAGATCTTCAGTTCCTTACTGAGGAGTCCAAGTTGGAGATCGAGGACGAAACGCTTTTAATTGTTTTTAATAAAGGCCGTGCTCTGGGAAATTGCACCAACCATAGTGGACAAAGAGTACAATGAGCCTACTTTATTCTAAAAGTAAATTATTTAGTTCGGTGTGACCGACAATATATACATTGCGACGAGACGTCGTTGCAATGAAATAAATAATACTTAATGTATTATATTATTCCGTATATATATAGAATATTGTAACTTAAAATCTCGCACGTTGTTATTGTTTCAAGCGTTGCCTCTTCAAGGCCACGAAACACGCGTGTTTATGTCGACGACCGAGGATGTGTGCGAGCATCCGTATATACGATTGTTATTGTGTGTGTGTGTTAGATACTTTTCGGGAATGCGACAATTCCCGAAAAGCTCAGTACGCTGCCGGTCTTGACCGCGACAGCATTATCCTTTACATATCGTCACGTTTAGTTTCGCGCGCCACGGGAAGTACCGGACCGGTTCGTCCGTGCTCCGGGAAGCCGTACGCGAGTGTTCGTGAGTTCGTGTGAGTGCAGTGCGAAGGACCAGATACCTCGGGTTGAGTGTTCCCCGAGGTAGGCGAATCGCCGCGGCATCAGGCCGCACCTGCATACCACCGTCGAGGACGACGGGAAACCGGGCCGACTCCACCGGCCAGCAGACGTCGGGGCGCCGACGTACACCAGGGCCAATGGACAAGCCAGCCCGGTAAGTACCCGACATTGGTCGGTATATATTTAGAGCGTGTTGTGTGCGTGTGCATGAATGTTTGTTCGGTAGCACACCGGTGCTACCGAAACCGATTGGGTATTGCGCGGGGCGAGCACGGGGGCAGCCCCTGCTTGCCGCGTATATACCACGCGACCGGAAGAACGCCCCGTTAATTATTGTCGGGCACCTCCGTGTAATTTATTAAATAAATACTTATTTGTTTATTTTAATATAACGGTCGCGTTAATAATTTTAATTATACTTTAACCCGCAAATAACCTTCCGATTCCCGATTTTCCCGCCACGTGTGTCGGTATAGAGGAGATCGTCCTTTCTCCGCTACCGTGTCCCGGCGGGTTAATTTATTAACCCACGGCGACGATAAAGACGCGTTCTTCGGGGCCGTCGTCCCTGTTTAAATTAATAAATTACTTGTAACTATGGTATTAGGACGAAATACCACGTTACAAATGGCGACCGTGACAGGACGGTAGTTGTACCGCCTGCGTGTCGAAGATTTTCGGGTCGGCAAAATTTTTCTTATTTTTTTAAAATAAGTGCTTATTCTGGGTGCAGGTTTACCTGTACTTAGATAAGAAATAGCGGGTTATTTATTATTAAAATTTTCGCTTTGCAAGTCGCGAGAGAGAGAGAGAGATTGATTGATTTATTGGATTTGCAGCCTTTTGGGTATAACCCTATCTGGCTGTGTAGATTTACAAGGTAAGATTTACAATGTAACAATTTCAAAAGCAGTACAGTTTAACGCAGTAAATGGTCGGTGTAGTAGACTAGTAAGTACAATATAATGAACCATCTTGATAACAAAGTACAAAAAATATTCTAAATAATTTCTTGAGATTTAAGATTATGGTAAAACTAAAACTATTAAACTATAATACTATAATACTATGCTATGCTCTCTCTAATAACCCGTTCCTCCCAATCATCTTTATCACGCTGGAACAACTCGTTTTTTAAGCAACTTTTGAAAACATTTAGCTTATCAACGTCAAAAACAATTTCATTGAGGGAGTTGATAATTTTGGACGCGGTAATCAGAAAAGAACGGTTCCACGCCTCGGTTCGAGGAGGTGCATACAATAAGAATTGAGGCTTTAACCTGGATGAACGGCGTACTATATTCAAATCAACCTCTCTAAAACGTGTAACGATATAATTCGGATTTGAGAGGCAAATACACCTAAAAGCTAGAGTACCGATAACGTACTCGCGAGCGCGCCCAACTGAGAGCCAACCCAATTCCAATCGGTACGGAGTCACATGACCACGAAAGGGTATGTTCCCTACAACGAATCTGACACATGCGTTCAGTAATCTCTGCAGTTTGAGATTGCGGGTAGCGTCGAGGTCGTGGTACACTGCGCACATGTAATCAAAATGAGGGAAAATGAGAGCTTCGACTAGGAATTTTCTCATCTCACGCGTCAGCCTACTTTTGTTAAACCTGAGAATACGTAAGGTTCTGTGTACTCGCAAGGAGATTTGCCTAATCTGTTTATCCCATTCAAGAGTCGGCGATAACCAAAGACCAAGACTAAGGACTTCAGACGAATATTGGATAGGAACACCGTTTATAATAATATTATCAGGTTGACTAACATTCAAAGAATTTACGTACTGTTGACTGCCTAATAATATCACTTTGCTTTTCCGAGCATTAAGAAGCAGCCCATTTGCGTTAGCCCAATTACAAACCGCATCAATATCTCTTTGCAAACGATTTATGCTATGTGCAATTTCACTGGGAGCAAAATGCGCATAGATCTGGGTGTCATCGGCAAAAATCATATATTTACTAGACGACAAGACACCAGGTAGGTCATTTATGAATAAAGAAAAGAGTAAGGGACCCAAAACACTGCCCTGAGGAACTCCTGAACGGGTATTTCGCCAATCAGATATATTGCCGAAGCCATCCGTAACAGCTTGGCGACGTTCGTGCAAATAACTAAAAAACCACCTAATGACTGAGTCTGAGCAATTGATCTGCCTGAGTTTGACTAACAATTTATCATGTGGCAACATATCAAATGCCTTGGAGAAGTCAAGAAGAACAAGAATAGTAATCTTACGCTGGTCAATGGCCTCACGGACGTCGTCAGTGATACCCAGCAGGGCCGTTTGGGTACTGTGACCTTTACGAAACCCAGCCTGTCTATCAACAAGTAGGTTATTACTCTCTAAATAATCAGAGAGTTGTTTATGAATAATTCTTTCAAAGAGTTTCGATAGCTCAGGCAGTTGAGCGATAGGACGAGTGTCGTTAGGTGTTTCAATTTTGTTAGTCTTGGCAATTGGTAGGAGTAGCGCCTGCTTCCAATGTGATGGAAAAGTGGAGTGGTGAAGAGATAAGTTGAAGAGGTTAGCAATTCGTTTAATGAGAAGCGGTGGTGCAAATTTCAGCATTTCGATGGAAATACCATCTATACCTCTGGACCTAGATGAAGCGCGCTGAAGGGCAGACAGAACATCGGAGTCAGTTATAGTGTTGAAGTCAAATTGTGAAGTGCAGTTAGGATTAGGTGGGATTTTCAATGCCTCTTCAAGGTCAATAAAGCAGAGATATGAACCTTGGTGGCTATTATCAGCATAATGCTGATTTAAAACGTCAAGCGAGAAATGATTAAGCGGCGATGTTTTTGTTTGGCCGATAATACCCATTTTTTTAAACTCGCGCCACTTGGTCTGGGCGTCAGGAGCACTTTTTAATTTATTTTCAAAATGCTCATTTTTCTTAGTGTCTAATTCATTCGAGATCTCTTTACGGAGTGCTCAAATGAGTCAATGTCTACGTTTCTCCCGTAGAGAGAAGCTAATCTAAACGCCTTATCACGAGCATTCATTTTGAGGCGTAGATCATGGGTGACCCAAGGTTTTTTCTTTTTACCTATTGTTAGTTTCTTTTCGGGTGCATGTATATCGAACGACTTTAGTATTGCATTTTCAATGTTACAAAGTTCGTTATTTACAAGATTTTCATTATTACTAAGACTAGGACTAGAGTTACTATTTACATTATTGATTAAGTTTTCTAAACTACTAACAGTCTTAACTTCAGTGGGACAATCCCCGAGCTGACGAAGGTAGTTACTAATGTCATTTTGGAGTTGACTAGCATTAATGCGCTTGAAGTTACGTGCTAATATTGATAGAGGTGGTCTTGATGGGATATTTAAGCTGTAATCCATCTCTATAAAATCATGTCCAGCTGCGAAGGGAGAACTGGATTTGCGATAGTCAATTACAGCATTTAAGTCCCTTAAAATAAACAAGTCGAGCCAGGTGTCGGCAGTTCGAGAACAATCACGGAATATAGAGTGATGCGGAGGTTCAGAGGGAACCAGATTAAGTGCTAGTGCTTCGAGCTGAGCCCGCATGAACAAGGTGTCACAATTTGTAGCACTCATATTGATGTTGAAATCACCAGTTACTATGATATGAGAGTAAAGAGGTAACTTTGTTTCGAGCATCTCAAAAAAGTGGTTGGGATATGCAGAGTGAGGTCTGCGATAAACAACAGCAAAAAGGATTTTAGTACAGATGAAGTTTATTTCAACGATTATAAATTCGGGTGTATTATCAAATACAGGGTCACTTGTACAAACGATCCTACCAGCATATTTATCTTTTATGTATACTCCAACTCCACCCCCGGATTTGCCGACTCTATCAAGTCGAAGGAATGTATAACCGTCTAATTTAACCAAAGAATCGGGGTCTAAGTCAGACAGAAAAGTCTCGGTTACACCTATAACATCGTAATCATTTACGGCGCACTTTGCCTCCAAAGAATTAAAGTTAGTTTTTAAGCGATTTATATTAATATGACCGACTACAATATTTTTCTTTACACTCGCCGCCCGTGGATGCCCTGCTCTGTCTCATAATTCCATAGCAGGCGTCTGAGAGTTTGATTTATTGTCAGATCGTAGTGAAGGGAGGGAAATGAGGTCCTGCTGACTGCGTATCTGAATAAATGGTGACTTTATCGACTTACGCACACATACGGTTAGATTTCTAACTACCGGTCTCAAATAACCCTTAAGAGAGAGAGAGAGAGAGAGAGAGAGAGAGAGAGAGCATATAGGTTTATAATGGCATGGATGCATGCCATTATGATTGAATTGTGTGTATGAGTGAGAGAGAGAGAGAGCGAGAATAAAAATTGGAAATTTCGAGTTCGCGTTAGAGTAGGGACGCGCGGGTATCCCTAGCCGTATATTGTGGTTGTGAGAGAGAGAGAGAGAGAGAGAGAGAGTGAGAGAGAACCAGTGCGTGCGAGAGAGAGAGAGACATTGCGTCGCGGAGTCGTGTACTGCTGAGTGAGCACGAGTCCGCTAGTGGGAGAGAGAGAGAAAATCCCAACTAGCCGGCGTTAGACTCGCGCGGCGTAAGTGTAACGAGTATCGAGAGAGAGAGAGAAAGAGAATATACACTATACGGCATATACCGCGCGGCTATCCTTCGTTGCTACGCAAGAAGGAAAATTTCCCCCTCTGCGCGACCGTAATTTCATTTTTAATTTAATTGCATGAATTTTGTTAACTCGCTTTAAAAGCGAGTTTAACAATTTGTGTGTGTGTGAAATATTTTTGAGTTCGACTCACTGATTTAGTATCAGTTCGAGACGACCAATAATATTTTTATTGATTATAATTATTAATTTTATTATTATCATTATTATTATTATTATTAATTTGCTTTTGTTGTAAAATATATATACTTTTGAATTGATTTTTCAAAGATATTATCACGCTGTTAGTCAGCTGATAATTTTGAAATTATACAATAATTTTTTTTGTTGTGTGCTAATAATTATTAATATTATTAAAATCAATTTTGACATTGTCTGATTAGTCAAATAAGTCAAAGTTGATTAATCTTTTTGTATTACCGTCGCGATTTTGGCTCGCATTAGTGCTGAGACACATCGTGATATCGGTGCTACATTTATATTTATTGTTAATATTAATATTATTTCGATTAAGTGTTTGTCACTTAATCATTAATTCTGCTGACGGGAAAATTTCTTTGATTTATTTTCTTAATTTTTTTTTGTTTCTTCTCCAAATTAAGGAATATTGCAATTAATTTGTTTGTCAAATTAATTGCATATTTATATTGTTAATTTTTATATAATATAATATAATATATATAAAATTAATAATAAATAAAATAATTAAATTCTCTTAAAAATAAATTAAATTTTTTTTTGGGAGGTTAACAATAAAATTAATTTTTTTTGTGTGCTTTAAATCAAATTTAAATTTTTTTTTGCGGTTTTAATCACTTTTAAATTTTTTCTTGTGAGATCTTGTTTTGAAAATTCTTTTCTTTTGAAGCTAATTTTCACAAAATTTTCTTTTGCATGAGATTCACATTTTGTGTAAAATTATAATTATTTTGTTTGTCAAAATAATTATATTTGTGGCTTCCACAATTTTCTTTTAATTTCCTTTAATATTTAATTTCTCGTGTCAGCGAATAAAAAATTTTTTTTTATTACTTTTGTTTGTAAGTTGCAATCGATGGCAATTTATTTTTAAATTGTTACCAAATTAATTTGTTTGTCGAATTAATTCGGTCTTGGATTGGTCCAAGTATCTTTTGTAATTTTACTTAGGTTTAAAGAGAAGATCGACAACAAAAATTTTTTTTTTTGATCCGAAAACAGATTCGATTAAGCTTTCGAATCTGGTGGCAAACAAATTTTTTTTTATATAGATTAAATTAATTTACATTAATTTTTCATGCTTTTATTTACATTTTTTATTATTTAATTAGTTTGCCAAACTCGGATCGGAATTTTTTTTTGTGTGATTCTTCTCTCTTTATGTAAGGTATGCCCTCTCATATAGAGTAGTTTTGTACTCTATATTTGAATCTGGTCTCTGAGCTATCTCCTCAGTTGTCCAAACTTTACAGGGCATACGGGGAAGCAGTTGGTGTGCCAGCTGAGAAGAAATCCCCAGGTGCACAACGCCGTCTCTGCCTTATCAAAAAAAATTACGATGGGCAGCTACGAGACGCGTATGTGCAAAATACTTAGTGACTCGCGGGATGCGAGGCACATTAAAAAGGACATCAGATCACTTCCTTTGGAGGATATCTACGCCCAGCTCGATCGTTTGCACCTTAATGCTAATAGCGAAGAGTTTGAGTGTAGAGAGCGCCTCCTGAGACATAGGATTAAGTGTTATGATCCTCAAATTGACGTGCCTTGGTATCCCAATTACGACGAGGATACTTCTGCCCAACCAGCGACGAAGCCCTTAGCTTGTCCACAGTTCTGGCAGAAGCACCAAAAGCGCTACAGAAGAGGTAGTGTGATCCCTTCTGGTACCGACAGGTCTATAGAGTCTGGGTTGTCAGACGATAGACCAACAAGTGAGCACATAACCTCCATTCAGGAAGAAGAGGGAAATGTGACTACACATAGTAGAGTGCCCACGCCGACGGGTGAATCGAGACCGCTTTCTGATAATGCAGCTGGCATTAACACAGAAGCGGCGATTCCGACGGCTAACTCACCACCTTCGAGACAAGTGACGGTGTCGACCGCCACATATACTGGTCTAGGTGAGACGCATGCTATAAATTCATCACATGCGTCACACCGGGATCAGCGTAACTCGTTGGTTGGTAACCACAACCCAGTGGAAAAGGGCACCATTCGTCGTAACGATTTTGGACTGAATTCCGATGCACATGGACGGTCTACTCCCAGCCATTTTAGTAGTTCTGGAGCTATTAAAAAGCGCGCTTCGGAGATTCAGTCAGATAAGTCGCGGCAACAGACGAGCAGGGATTATGAACTCCCTTCCAACGATCGCAGGCGGTCTACTGATAATCGGAGGGAAGCTCCAGATTATCGTTCACATAATCGCGATCAATACGGTACCTGTCAGAGGAAGGTTAGTTATGACAAGCATAACAACAGGACCTCCTCACACAGATATACGCCAGCACCAGAAGAAGCAGATGATGAATTGTTCTCGGAAGGTGAGCGCTATCACAGGAGGATCGTAGCCAAAGGACTTACACTAAGAGGGAAGCCTCTACACAGTGTGACAATGGTTACAACAGATCCCGCGAAACGAATAATGATCCCGTCGAGCACGAGCGAGCTGTCGCTAGACGCGATCAAGGTACTCAAACCGATTCTAATCTTAGTAACTTAGATTCGGACGAATATTACACTACGCATAGGGAAGATGCAACCGCTTACTATGCGAGTAGATATCGCAAGGAGCGCCTCCCTAACAGACGTAGCAGAGTACCATCGCCGAGTCGAGATGTCCACCGGCGTGATACGTATAAACAAAGTGAGGACATGGGTGCATTAGTCCCTTTGGGATACAACCAGCCACCAGTGAGAGATAGAAAGGATCGGCCTGGTTGTGCAAGAGCCCTCAGAGACTGGGGTCTGTCGTTCGATGGGGAGACCAACGACGATGCCGAAGAATTCCTAGATAGTTTACAAGACTTCAGGAATGACGACCAGTTCTCTGACCGGCGTATTCTCAGCGCATTGCCTTGCGTGTTTAAGAAGACAGCCCTATTTTGGTATAGGGCCGTCCAACCTTCTTTACGTAACTGGTATGACTTCGAAAATGAATTTTTGAATGAATACGGTCAGGAGTTGCGAGATCATTGCTTTAAGGCTATTGTGCGGAAATTCCGCCGACCTCCTCCGCTGCGCCAACAAGTAGAGATGGCATATTCTCAATTGAGACCGGAGTGCCGCAAGTTTATGTCCTCGAGATCCATAAATAAATTCGAAGACATAATGAAGTTCGGTAAAGAATATGAACAACACTTGGTATGGGACAAGAGGTTTGCGGAACCCACACCAAGAGAACAAGTTCATATCCCACAAGCTTTCCCAAAACGGAGTTCGTCCAAAGTTTCGGGGAAAGTGGCCTCATTAGTTGAGAATAAGAAGAGCCAACCGGTTCCTCAGCCATCTCCACCACCGAAGAAGAAGACGTTGAAAAAGAAAAGGAGCAAGAAGAATAAGAAACATTCTTCTAGCCCATCTTCAAGTGATTGTGAAGTAGCCAATCTGTATGGTACTCGCAACACTAGTCAACGTCAGTACTTGCAACAAAACAAAAATTTTGTGGGTGCACAAAATATTAATAATGCAAGACAATCTTCGGGAAATAGACAGACAGGGTCAAAGCAGCAACAATATAACGGTGCTAGGCCGAAACAATACGTTGCTCAAGCTCAGACGACACCCGTCTATACGCCTCAACGTAGACAAAGCACGGTATATGATCGTACTACGCAGAGGCAGACCCAAGACGCTGGTTTGCATAGGAATCCGAACAGTCCCTTCTTTGGCATATGTTTTACATGCCACAAAGTAGGACATCGATATTCCGATTGTCCCAATCAGACTTGCCTACATTGCGCAAGTATGGGACATACAGCGGACCAGTGCCCGAACGTGGCAGCGCCCATTGAGTGTCAGGTGTGCCACACAACTGGGGTAACACTAGATAATTGCCCAAAGTGTGAGCATGTACGGCAATATCTGGGAAACCTAGCGGCAGGGTACCAGAATCGCCCCATGGGCCCTGCACGCAATTAAAAGAGCGTAATAGCTCTAGGGGGCAAGAGATACGGGTTGGTGAACCCGCGAGGTTGTTTGTTAAGAAGGACAAACACCTCACTGACTTCGCTGAACTGCCAAACGGAGAGCAAACAAACGTTCAGAAGGTAAGAGAGAATACCTCTGAACATCCGAATTTGCCGAAATCTGCTGAGTTATCTATGGTTAAGGCTGAGACTCCTTCCAAGCTAACTCCAACGTTCGAAGCGCCGAACAAGGCAGATTTAGAACTTCTAGAGATCAAGAAAAACAAAGAGTCTTTCTGGTCTGAAGTACTCCGTAGGCAGGCTGTTAACGAACACAAACGGTTACTGAAGGAAATAGAGAACGAGAGAAAAACTCTAAACTTGTGTAACCCCACCAATGAGAATGATGATACTCGTTACTCATTGTCACCCCAACCTACGATCAAAGAAAAGAGTATAAAACAGTCTAATGAGAGTAAAACGACTGTCTCTCTTGATCAGGTGATGAACAGTTCAAAATCGTTGCCGATTAGAACAGTTCAGGGGGGGGCAGGAGCCGTCCCGAAGACGTCCAGAGAGACAAGTTCGACTCCAGCTCTACTTGACAGTCAAGCCGAAGACATGGTTGCGGGAGTGCAATCCGAAAACCGTTTGTTCTTCTCGGTAAGACTTGGTGGCAAGGACTTTAAAGCATTGTTCGACCCAGGAGCAATGGTTTCACTTATACGCGTTGACGTAGCGGAATGCTACAGGGATAAGTGGAAACCGGCCAAGTTAGTCGTGCGGGGTGTCGCAGGACCGGCACTGAAAGTCCTAGGTTTGTTAGATGTTCTATTCGGAATTGAGGGATTAGATGGCAACATCCAACTGAGAATAGTCGAGAGTATGGAACACTCGATGATCCTCGGTATGGACTTCCTTCAACATTGGAACATCGAGGTTAAAATTGGCGATGCCCTCTGGCGTGTTGGCGCCGGAAAATGGCAGTCTTTTGTCAAGGATGGAGTCCGAGACGGAGACACGAGGATTCTCGCAGAGTGTGCAGGTATCATCGAGATTAACGATGACCAGCGAGAGAGGGTAAGAAAGTTAGTAGAGAACTTATTACCACCACCAGGCGATGTGCATGGTTTTACTACGTTGATCGAACATCACGTGGAAGTAGAGCCAGGTGCACGACCAGTACGTCACAAACCAAGACGTATGTCGCCTAAAGTCCTCGAATTCGCCCAGCAAGAAGTCAGAAAAATGTTTGAGAGAGGAATAATTGAACCGAGTGCAAGTGAATGGTCTGCCGCTCCAGTGATAGTCCGCAAAGACGAAGGTAGCTATCGTTTTTGCATAGACTTCCGAGATTTGAATGCGGTAACAAAACGTGACTCATATCCAATACCGAATATGGATTCGATTCTGGATAAGTTACATAATGCCAAATTCATCTCTAAGATCGATCTTAAGAAGGCATATTTCCAAGTGTTAATGTCAGAAATTAGTCGACATTACACCGCCTTCGCTGTGCCTGGGTCTGGGTTGTGGCAGTTCACACGGATGCCGTTCGGACTGATGAATGCACCCATGACATTTGCACGGTTGATCGATGCTCTATTTGGTCCCGAAGTTGAACCTCATGTTTTCGGTTACCTGGACGATTTAATCGTTATAACCGAAACTTTCGAGGAACATTTAAAATGGTTGGAAATGGTTCTAAGGACACTAGTGGACGCAGGGCTAGAATTGAACAGAGAGAAGTGTCAGTTCTGTTGCTCGAGCGTTACGTTCCTTGGGTACCGCCTGGATGGTGATGGACTTCGACCCGATGTGGATCGAGTGGCTCCTGTCCTAAATTATCCGACCCCAAGAAATGTTAAACAACTTCGTTCCTTCCTTGGCATGGTCGGTTGGTATTCTCGTTTTATAAATCGAGAGTCGGATATTAAGATCCCTCTCGTGAGATTACTCCGTAAGGACCAGCCATGGGAGTGGGGACCAGAGCAGGACGCGGCGTTCCGTGAACTCAGGTTAGCTCTAGCCGGCGCGCCAGTGCTTGCTCGACCAGACTTCTCTAAGCCTTTCTCGGTCCAGAGTGACGCGAGTGATTACGCTATTGGGGCTGTGTTAACCCAAGAAGATGAAGATGGTTTCGAGCATCCGATCGTTTACGTCAGCCGAGTGTTGAACAAGGCGGAGCGTAATTACATGACGACGGAGAAAGAGTGTCTAGCCTTAATCTGGGCAATTAAGAAACTTCGGCCATATATTGAAGCGTATCGTTTCAAAGCTGTGACGGACCACAGCGCGCTCAAATGGTTGAAAACTCTTAAAGAGCCCACCGGCAGACTAGCGCGCTGGGTGCTTGAGATGCAACAGTGGGACTTCGAGATTGTGCACAAGAAAGGTGCACTACACTATGTTCCCGACGCACTCTCTCGCGCTGTTAACCTGGACTCGGACGAAGTTGAAATAGCCTCCTTTGACGTGATTACCGACCCATGGTACATCGCCAGATTGGACGATGTGAGGTCCAGTCCTCAAAAGTTTCCGCAATGGAAAATTGAGGATGAAATGCTTTATCGATTCACGACCGATAAGCTGCTGGACCCAATCACGGGTCAAGAGGAGGGATGGAGATTGGTTGTGCCCATTGAACATAGGACGCGCGTACTAGAGGATTCGCATTGCCCTCCATCGTGTGGTCATTTAGGAGTGGAGAAGACCTATGACCGAGTGGCAAGAGACTATTATTGGCCGGGTATCTATCATGATGTCAGGCAATTCGTTGTGCAGGGTATAGACTGCCAACGATATAAAGTCTCACAGGCGGGCCCTCAAGGTTTGATGGGCAAGCGTAATATTGAGAGACCGTGGGCTGTGGTTGCGGCAGATATAACGGAACTGCCTCGTAGTAAGAACCAATACAAATATATACTGGTCTTACAAGATTTGTTCACGAGGTGGGTTGAATTAAAACCGTTGCGAGCTGCTACCGGTAAGTCGGTTGCGAAAGCATTTGAGGAACTCATACTGTTTCGTTGGGAAACTCCTGATACAGAGTTCGTCAATAATAAGTTGACACAAATGCTTGAGGATTACGGGATAAAACAGATCACGACCCCTCCTTACCGACCGCAAGCCAACCCCGTCGAGCGAACAAACAGGACATTAAAGACGATGATCGCGGTCTTTGTGGATTCCGATCATCGCAGCTGGGATGAACATCTACATGAATTCCGTCATGCTATTAATACGGCAACGCAATCAAGTACGAAGGTTTCCCCAGCTTTCCTCAATTTTGGACGTCATCCTCAACCTGTAAAGAGTCTGCGTAGAGAGGTTGAGAAGAGGGAATTTAAAATTCCTGTCGATCCCGATTTGTGGATGGATCGACTCAAACGTCTTGATGCCCTTCGAGATCTAGTGCGGAAACACATAGATGAAGAGCAGAGCCGTCAGGAGAAAGTCTATAACAAAAATAGACGTGTGGCTTCCTTCCAAGTAGGTGATTTAGTCATGAGGAAGTGTAGAACGTTATCGCACGGGGCCAAAGGTATTTCGGCCAAATTGGCGCCTAAGTACGACGGACCCTTCGAAGTCAAGGAGATACTATCACCAGTAGTCTTAAGACTTGAAGAGTCTGGACGGAAAAGGTCTGAAGTACACGTATCTGATTTAAAGAGATACGTTCCGCCAAGGAAAAAATCCTAGGCCAGCGATGATCGGCTCGCCACGGAAAAATTAGAGCGAGTACACAATAGCGGCATCCCAACCTTCAACGTCTGGGACACAGGAGAAGTCCGTGTCCAAGAGGGCCAGACAGAGAGGGAGCCGCAGTAAAGCGAAGAAGCAGCGGGTGGAAGAGACCACCGTTGCATCGGTCCGAGCAACTTCGGTGGGTAATGTGGACGCACAGCCCCAAGAAAACCAACCATCCTTTGCGTCCGGAGTTATTGCTCGACGAATCGAGGAGGCAGACCGCCGACAGGCGGCAGGGTTCGGTCTGCACCATACCGGGCCGATTGAGGAGGTGCGACGCGCCTTGGGCGAGCATGCTCAAAGGCTGGTGGATCGACGCCGTAGGGAATACCAGGACTCCCTGGCCCTTCCTCCTACACCGCCTCCTCCAACGATATCTGGCCAGCAAGAGGCCGAAGAGGACAAGACCCGTGGACGAGAAGAGAGCGTAGCTCAGCCAGTCCACGTCGAGCGGATCGAGGATGTACCCCCGCATGAGACGTTTTTACGTCACCTGGCGCAGGGTTTGGGAGTACCAAACTCTGGACCTTTGGATGAGGTGCAGGCGGGCCTCAACAACGTGTTCCGACAAGTAGGCTACCCAGCGGAGTTGTCACTACTAACTCCGTACCCTGCACCACCGATTCCATTGGTCGAACCGCCCTCCGTTCCGACCAGGATGGACATGACGTCGGGGATGAGCAGCAACGTCATCACCAGGCCATCGAGTCAACCCAACAACGACGCTGACCTTCTTCGGGAGTGTCGCTTGTTGTTGGAAACGGTGGCAGGAGACAATCCCGCAGCGAGAGACGTCGTCCTGCGACTGGTGATGGCCACCCTGGAGAAGAACCTCACCACCCCTCGACCCTAGTTCGTCTAGGCGAGGAATTTGATTGCGTGCGTGTCATTATTTATTTCATTGCCCTCTTTTCAACTCTCACATCAGTAGGATGATGTGGAGTTTAGTGGGGGGCTTTGCGACGAGACGTCGTTGCAATGAAATAAATAATACTTAATGTATTATATTATTCCGTATATATATAGAATATTGTAACTTAAAATCTCGCACGTTGTTATTGTTTCGTGCGTTGCCTCTTCAAGGCCACGAAACACGCGTGTTTATGTCGACGACCGAGGATGTGTGCGAGCATCCGTATATACGATTGTTATTGTGTGTGTGTTTGTGTTGTTATTGTGTGCCAGAGGGGGAAACGCCGATGGCTGAAAGCGTAGGCTTCAGCGTCTCGGTAGGCTAAATCGCAGCAATGGGCATTGGTCGGTTGGAGAGGTGGCCGGCTGGTGCTAAGACGCAAACTCAGGGTAAACGTATCTGCGACACGAGAAGGCAGTGCGCCAAGCAAGGGAGGCAGTGAAAACCCATAGCCCGACGGGAAGTACTATGAATACCTGGATGTAAAGAGGGTACATCATATAAACCGGGAGTACCAGGGCCCGGGCTTTCTTCGCCAGTTAGTCGGGCTGCCCTGCAGCAGCGTGTGTAAAAATTAAACTTGCTGAGGTTGCTCCAGGTGGCACCTGGAAGGGAAGCAGCACTCGGAGGTTTAAATTGTATTTGACGAGGCCACGATATGTTTAAGGCTCACGGTCAAACCCGTCAAAACGACAACTGCTAATGGGTGATCACCGAATAACTTGCTAGAGTTTACTGCGTCGTGTAATCTAGAGGATGCACAAAGTATACACTAATATAATATGAAAAATGAGCAAAATCAATAAACACTCAATGGTGCACAGACCAGAAAATATAGGGGTTCCCAACCCCACAGAAACCACAGCAGCCGCAACAACAGGCAAAGAAAAAAGTACTCACAAGAAAACGGGTAAGCGTGGCCTGTCGTCTTCCTCGGAGGGGGAGTCGAAGGACCAAAAGAGATACAGGCCAGGGACTAGCAAAAAGGCCGAGAACAGTTCGAGCTCCTCTTCGAAATCGGAAATCGAGACAGAAACTGAGGTCCGTCCTGAAATTAAGAAGGAAAGGCATATATTGGAAACACCAATGTATGTGATGCAGCAAATAGAAACGATAAAGAAATATATCGTCAAGAAAAACAGCGAGAGAGCGCATACGGCTCTCCACAACATACACGCTATTATGTCAACCTTAATAGCGAAAAGTGCATATCTGGAAGGGCAGATAAAAGCAATAAATGAAAGAGAGAAAAGCAAACAAGAGTCGTATGCAGGGGTCGCTAAAAGACTTGTCGCGCCGAAAGAAACGGCAAAACAAGTAAATATTAAGAACCCGAAAAATCACAAACTAGTGATAAGACCGAAAAACGCTGAATCTTTCAGAACAGAAGAAGAGATGAAACAAAAATTTCAGGCGGACTTCAGGCCGAGAATAGAGAAAGTACAGATCAGAAGCCTACGTACAATTAATAAGGGCTTGCTGATAGAAACGGAAAATGAAGAATCGCTGCAAAAGATTCTCAACAAGAAAGAACTAAGGGCTAATTTCAAAATGACAAAACCAACAAAACAGAGACCGAGGTTGATCATTTATGACTTACCTAAGAACATAAATGAGAAAGAAATAGTCGAAATTATAGTTGAACAGAACCCATGCACACAAGACGAGGCCAAAAGGCAGATAATCCAGAAATTCAAAACAGGGAAAAAAGAGGGAACTAGGACGAACTGGGTAGTAGAAGTGACACCTGAAATGAGAAGTAGGCTGTTAGAAAAGAGGAGATTATTCGTAGACTACCAATCTTGTAAAGTGCAGGACTTCGTGCTAGTCTCCAGGTGCTATAAGTGCCAGGGTTACGGACACATAAGCAAGGTATGCCATAATGAGGTGTACTGCTCTCATTGCGCTGAAAAAGGTCATTCCTTTGATAAATTCCCGAACAAAAATAGTCAGAAAAAGTGTATTAACTGTGTAAAGGCCAAGAAAAAGTCTGAACACAACGTCCTAGACACAAAATGCCCATGTTATGTTAAGGCATTAGAGAGGCTTGTCAACAACACGGATTACGGAGAATAAGAACAGGTTATTTGTAGCTCAACTTAATGCCAGGCGATCGAGAAGGGTAGTACCCGAAATCAGGCAAAAAGCGTATGAAAATGGCATACAAGCTTTAATGTTACAAGAGCCATACACAAGATCGAACAAGGTGATGGATTACGGAATGGGAATAAGAATTGTCTCTGGAAAGGAAAACCCATGGGCTGCTATAGCTATAACAGACCCGAACGCAGTAGTTTTGCAAATATCAAATCTCTGCATGACACACTTTGCGGTTGCAGAAGTCTCGATACCATATAAGGTATATCTTATAAGTGGATACTTCCAACTAAAGGATGATATCGAAGTGCATCTTAACACGCTGCAAACAATTATTAATGCACTGGAAGGAAAGAACTTTATTATTGGTATCGATTCTAATGCCCGATCAGCCTTATGAGGTCCAGTAGACACAGACGCAAAAGGAGAAAAGCTAGAGGAGTTCATATGTGATAAATGACCCTAATAGCATAGCAACGGTCGCAAGTGAAGTTGGAGAAGGACATGTAGATGTAACAATAGCCTCACCTAATATGATCGAGAGAATACATAACTGGAAAGTTCAAAAGAACTGGACTTCCAGCGATCATAGGACTATAACGTTCGAGATAGGAGAAATGGCTGTAAGCGGGAGATACAGAAACAGCGAAAATAAGAGGCGTTACATGATTAGCAAGGCTAATTGGGGTTTATTTGTACACACTCTAAGAGATAACTGGAAACCGATTCCGAACTATCACGATACAGGCTCAACGATCGCCGGCTTGAGAAACATAACCAAAGGCATAAGGATGGCATGTGACAAAGCCATACCAACAAAGAATAAATCAAATAGGAAAGTCCCGTGGTGGAACGAAGAACTGACTCAGGCCAAAAAATACACAAACAAACTGAGACGGCAATTTCAAAAGGAAAGAAACCCAGAACAAAGAGAATATAAGAAAAGGGTTTATAAGTCGGCCAAGAGACAGTATACAAGTGTTCCCCGAGGTAGGCGAATCGCCGCGGCATCAGGCCGCACCTGCATACCACCGTCGAGGACGACGGGAAACCGGGCCGACTCCACCGGCCAGCAGACGTCGGGGCGCCGACGTACACCAGGGCCAATGGAGAGCCAGCCCGGTAAGTACCCGACATTGGTCGGTATATATTTAGAGCGTGTTGTGTGCGTGTGCATGAATGTTTGTTCGGTAGCACACCGGTGCTACCGAAACCGATTGGGTATTGCGCGGGGCGAGCACGGGGGCAGCCCCTGCTTGCCGCGTATTTACCACGCGACCGGGAGAACGCCCCGTTAATTATTGTCGGGCACCTCCGTGTAATTTATTAAATAAATACTTATTTGTTTATTTTAATATAACGGTCGCGTTAATAATTTCAATTATACTTTAACCCGCAAATAACCTTCCGATTCCCGATTTTCCCGCCACGTGTGTCGGTATAGAGGAGATCGTCCTTTCTCCGCTACCGCGTCCCGGCAGGTTAATTTATTAACCCACGGCGACGATAAAGGCGCGTTCTTCGGGGCCGTCGTCCCTGTTTAAATTAATAAATTACTTGTAACTATGGTATTAGGACGAAATACCACGTTACAACATATAGACATTTACGAACGATAGATTCATTTTTCAAATAACCGGCGACTAGGTCGCATACGTCGCACTCTGGCTGGTGGTTTTTCCCACCACCAGATGGAGACGACTATATCTCTACACTCGTTGTAGAGATCGTCGTCTCTTTTCTATATATATAGCCGCAGAGCATCTTGCTGGCGTCGCGGTTCATCTTGCGACAGGCGTCTAAGGTAAGATCTCCAGTTCCTTACTGAGGAGTCCAAGCTGGAGATCGAGGACGAAACGCCTATAGATTCTTTGGGGGTGATTATAAGTAGGAGCAATCTGACTGCCCATATAATTGACTGTAAGACCGATAAAAATATTAATTAATTTAGTTATACTACAGTCGACATATATAAAATAGATATGTAAAATAACAGTTGCAGATTCCTTGTATCTGATTGTAGAAGATAAAACTAAATTTAGGATAAAAATTAATAACAAAAATGATGTTAAAATAAAAAAAATTTCGGAAACTGGCATTAAAGAAGAGTGCGCTTTTCACAAGATTAATGATTTTCATATTTGCGAGAATATTTCCGTAGATATGTTGCATGACGTTTTGGAAGGTGTGTGCATGTATATTATGACATTGATAATACATGTATTTATTCTAGAAAAACGATATTTTATTCTGGACAAACTGAATGCTATTATACAAAATTTTTCATTCTATCCATTTCAAAATATAAATGTACCACCTGTAATATCAATTAACACACTTAAAAATAAATTATAATAAAAAATTTCCGCAACTGAAATGATCACTTTGGTTAGATTTTTGGCTTGTTTGTAGGAGATTTTGTGCCAGAAGATGATAAACATTGGTTACTTTATAAATACTTGCGTCAATCACTCGACATCTTACTGTCGCCTCGAATTATTCCTGCGAACGCTAAAACATTAGCCGAACTAATAGAAATGATAAATACGTTATTCATTGAGTTAGAATTAAAACCTAAATTTCATAATTTTATACACTACCCAAATATTTTACTAAGTCATGGTCCGATTATACGCTTTTGGTGTATGCGATTTGATCGCGTCATCGTTTATTAAAATTTGTAGCTACATCCACGAATTGCAATAAAAATTTATTACTTACAATTGCTACAAAAGAGATGTTAAAAATATGCAAAATGATGGATTCAGTAAACTTTTCAAGTAAAGTTAAGTTTGGCTCAAGTGATCAACGTAAAGTGACAGAGCTATATTTTCATGACAAAGAAATATGTGAAAAATGCAGTTACTTTACGGAGGTTGATGCTTATGGTTTTTCTTATAAAATTGGATCCTTCGTTGTAATTAAATATAGAAAGTATTGAGGCAGAATTTGGCGAAATTTTAAAAATTATATAGGTTAATGATGAACTACTTTTTCATTTGAACATTTTTGTAGAAGTCACTTTTGATGATAAGTACCATTGTTACATAGTCGAAAAATGTAACAAAAAAATACTAAAAACATCAAAATTTTGCCTTACATAGCGCCAGCATTTGCGATGGAAAAAAATAAGACTGTGTATATTAGTATAAGTTATGGTTTGTGATTAATAAAATTAAAGAAATAAAAATTATTATTTATTTGTCTGTTTGTAAATATTATTTATATATACACACATGTGTTACCCGATTAGACATGTCAGTTAATAAGTTACTTTAATACGTATTAACAAGGCGAGAGATTAATACGTATTAACAAGCAGGACCATTCCGAGGGATACGGAAAGCGGCTACTCGACGATTTCGGGCTGCTGCTGCCCGAAATCCGTGAGTGCCTTGAATGAAATGAAAAGTGGCGCTGCTAGACGATGAATCGTGGATCGGGTGCCCGGAGGTGTTTTCAGTGTAATTATTAATTAAATTTTCATTGTCAATTAATGAAATTCACATTGATAATTACATTTTTATTTTCATTTATTTAATTAATAATGAAATTTTCATTTTCAATTAAATAAATTCTCATTGATAATTAAATTTCTATATTTATTTATGTAATTAATAATTAAAATTTCGTTTTCAATTAAATACAATCTAACTGATTATTAAATTTCAATTTTTAATTACATTATATCTAATTGATAATTACATTTTTATTTTCATTTTTTTAATTAATAATGAAATTTTGATTTTGAATTAGATATAATATACCTTAATTAATTCAACGATAAAAACAAAATTCCCCCTCTTCCTACTCCCACATCCCCCCTCATACCCACCCCACCTTAACACATTCACCCCTTTACCTTAATTAATTCAACAATTGAAAAAAATGTTTACCCCCATGCCTCCTCGCCACTACCACCTGCCTCCACCTTAACCCCTTCACCTTATTATTATATCATCTTATTATATGACATATATGTGTATAATAACACGGACGAATGACAGCTGACACCGGACGCTGGACGCCAGACGCCGAAAACTTTTTGAGGAAACATTTTAATTATAGTAAAGATTAAATATATTGTAATTAAAAATGAAAATGTATCTAATTGAAAATGAAAATTTAATTATCAATAAGAATTTATTTAAATGAATTGAAAATCTAATTATCAATGAGATACAATGTAATTAAAAATTGATATTTAATTATCAATTAGATTATATCTAATTCAAACTCAAAATTTCATTATTAATTACATAAATGAAAATAAAAATGTAATTATCAATTATTTATTATGTAATTAAAAATTGAAATTTACTTATCAATTAGATTCATCATAATTATAACTTAATTATCAATTATCAATGGGTAATTATTTTTTCAACACTGGTAAAAAGACATGAGCATATTATACCGTACTTGGAACAGTTAAACGTCTTTTAACACGTTTAAAAGGAAACTAACTGGATCTTCTTGAGAATCATCAATTACTTGGGTAAGTCCAAGAAACTATGCCCAGGAAACATTAATATTTCATAGATTTAAATTTTTGAGAAATTATTAAGAAATTGTATAAATTTTATTTTTTTTTTATTTTTGATTATATCCCTCTTGAAAAAAAACATGTGATATTTTTACGTGAAAAATACACGTAAAATATTACGTGTAATTCGGTTCCAAATATGCACATGAAAAGTACAGGTGAAAAATACACGTGAAAAATATACATGAAATATACACGTATCAAATATACTTGAAAAATACACGTGAAATAAGTACGTGGAAAATACACAAAAATAACCAAGTGAATTGTTCGTAAATCTGCATACCTGAGTGTTCTTATCCTGTAAAAGTATCTTCTTAAAAGTCTTTTTTTAAATATTGTTAATTTAAATAAGATAAACATTTTTCTTATATGGATTAACGCTTAAATTATAAATATTTGCATTCGCATGAGTTTGACCAAAAATGGGTGCTTGAAATGAACTGAACATTAAAAAAAAATATATATAAGAAAATACCTTAATTTATTTAATAATGATACAAATTTGGTACAGCACATAAATACTCGCAATTATCAGTTTTGACATTGACGACATTGACGCATATTTTAGTATTTTACTAGTCGAAAGAGATACAATTCGAGATGGTATATTAACAATTTTTTTAATGTTAAAAGAATGAACTACATTTTCTACATTTACAATCTTACATAATATATATTCTGTTAATGTGGGTCGATCAATTATAAAATCTCTTATTATAACATATGTACCATCATCTAAGATAGCAAGTGAATTGTTAGATCTTAACCTGCGTCGTTTGCAAGATGTATATAAACATTTATTGTTAATAATTTTTTTGTATGTTTTGTGATATTTATTTGCACTTCAATTACTAATGTATATGAATGATAAGTCGATCTGATATACGCGAGGAAAGGAGGAAGAAAACACAATTCTTTCCTTTTTTTGCACAACGTTTCGTTGGCTTGGCCTGCCAACATCTTCAGGCGCCTATATTCAAACACAACAATTATTTAAAAAATTTTCAAAAAATAAATACATAAATTACAAACAATACATACACTATATTAAATATACCTTTTAAATTCGAATTAACAGTGAGTTAAAGAGTCGAATGAACAGTGTCAAACATTGAAAGATGTAACGTGTATATATATTGTGACGGTCCAATTTATTCACATAATAAAAAATAAGAGAGAAACTCCCTTTTTTGAATTTCCATCTTATTTAATTCATCGATCCGTGGAGGGTAGAGATATTATCCCATCCAACAGCAAATCGATGAATGAGCATTTATTCGTCGAGTTGATTTGTTATTGGAAACTACTTATAATTGCGATACTACTTCAATTCAGTGACGTAGTTTAAAGAGAAAACATATTCTCTTATCACGCGTCACCTTAATGCCATTAAGATCCTTAAGACTTAATAAGAGGTTGCCATATATAGGTAATTTGATAGAAATTAACATTTAATAATTAAAAGAAAATCAATTAAAATTAATTAACAAGAGTTCATTAAATATTCATTTTGGGTGTTGGAGAAACCCCTTTACATGAACTTGCTTGCGGAACTGACAGTTAAAATTATATGAGTCTGTTCAGTCCTCGACGAAAATGCTACTGAGGCAGCGAGAGCCGCTGGTTTTGTCAAGGCTTGGCGGTGGTGGGGGAAACTCTCCCGTTTCGGTAGACTCAGCTTGATTTTGCCGAGGATCTAAGTCCCTCACCATCGGCATCTCATTTACACGCATCGATATGTGTTAGCCTGTGACGTCGTATGTTGGCTGTTCGTCGATATTCTTTTATAATGAATGATAAATGTATTAATAATTATATTGTTTAAATATAATAAACGTAGTATGATGTTTTACAGAATGCATTATTTATGCATAAATATAGTTTCGCTAGTGCTATATTATTATAAAACTTACAATTTCATTGAAAATTGGTTTGATGCCAATTTTCATTGTAAATTGTAATAAATAATAATTTCAAATGTTATATTTTAGTGTGGTTTCACTCAAAATATTTAACTGAGTTTTAATACTTAATAAAAATTGTTCAGTTAATTAATTATTAACAACTTTGTCATTTTTATAATTTAAAAATGGATTTATTATTTACTGACACTTCAACTTATCTAGTTGTTAAGAAAAATCCGTTAAAAACTTTTCAAAATTATAGTGCGAAAATTCTAAGATATTTAAATGATAATGAGTTCGATAATAAAAAATACCATACTAACGCTCTTACTTGTTCGAATACTAATCTTGCTAAAGCGTACGGTTTACCCACAATACATAAAATAGATTGATGGAGGACTAGGTAGTGGCAGCAATAAAAACAACACTTCTCTACACTTCACCCAGTTTAATATAAAACAATATAATACCAAAACTACAAAATACAAAGCGGTTCGCGAGGTCACCGAATATAACCTGCACGGATCGGCAGCCGAGCAGAGAGTGAGTCCTTCGACGGACACCGCGCTCTTCTATTTTCTTAAGGTGGTGGGGGGAAATCGACAAGGGCCGATCGCAATTCCATCACTCCCTCCCGATCGGACCTGGAATCACTTACTGTTTCCTGAAATAAACACAAATCACACATATCAAGTACAATATATACGCATCTCTTTATCCATTCATTATCTTGGAGGTTAGTTTATTATGTAAATCAAAAGCCAACGGCTTCGTAAATATATCAGCAAGTTGTTCTTTAGACTTAACCCACATCACTTTAACAAAACCCATTTTAACACATTCTCTTACATAATGTTCTTTAATTTCAATCATGTGTCGTAACTTATTGCTACCTGTCATTTGGGTGGCTGCACCAGCAGCCTTATTGTCGTACCACAAAATCATAGGTTTAAAGTCATCAATTAGAATCAATTTTAGAGAATTTAACATCGAAATTTTATATTGACACGCCTCGCTCATTGCCACATACTCAGCTTGACAGGTAGATAGTGCGACATATGATTGCTTGTGCGTCTTCCAAGACACCGCATCTCCAAATAATTTAATTACAAAACCACTAGTTGTCAAACTATTTTTACAATCGGCAAAACTTGCATCAGAATAGGTTTGTATATCATCAGTATTGCCAGTATATTTCAGACCCAAGGACGCACTTCCCTTTAAATATCTAAAAATCCTTTTTATCATTTCCCAATCGTCCTCATTCGGATTTATTTGATGCCTACTGACAATATTCACTGCATAAGTGATATCAGGACGCGTCACATTTGCCAGATATAAAAATGAACCCACGGCTTCTCTATAGGGAACATTCAGTTTGAGTTCGTCACTTTTGTATTCCGATTCTGTCTCATTCTCTTCGCGATCGCGTCTCTTACGATTTGCTACCTGGTTTGTAATCATCGGAGTCCTTTGCGGATGCATCTCACCAAACCCAAATCTCTGTAACAATTTTAATATATAGTTTTCTTGTGACAATGTCAACGTTTTATTCACTCTATCCCGTATAATCTTAATTCCTAGAAAGCATTTCGGTTCTCCCAGATCAGTCATTTCAAATTCTGATTTTAATTTAGTTTTCACCTCGCTTAGTCGGACTTTATCGTTGCTAGCAATTAACATATCATCAACATATAAAACCAAAAACAAGAATTTATTCCCCTCTCGCCAAGTAAATAAACATGGTTCGCTATCATGAGTGACTAGACCTATTTTATTAGCAGCTTCCGTAAACCTTTCATTCCAACGTTTCGGACTGATTTTTAAACCATACAGCGCTTTCTTCAATTTACAGACCTTCTCTCGCTTCTCTTTGCTCGTCACATTCATGCCTTCTGGCAATTCCATGTATATCTCTTCGCTTATAGTTCCGTTCAAGAAAGCGGTTTTCACGTCCATTTGATATACGTCCAAATCATATTTATTAATTATAGCTAGAACCGATCTTATCAGGGTTAACCTCGAAACAGGTGCGTATGTTTCAACCAAATCATATTCGTTTCTATCCTTGAAGCCTCTTATGACAAGTCTCGCTTTATATTTACACGTCCCTTCCTTTTCCATCTTTTTCTTCAAGACCCACCTAGAATCAATTATATTTGGTTTAATTTCGCCTCTCATAATTTCAGATCGTTCTACCAGTTCCCATACTTCATTTTTGTTCATTGAGTCTAATTCACTCTGAATTGCAGACAACCAATTTTCTTTGTCGTTTGAACTCAATTATTATTACGTACCTAAGGTACATGTGAATCCGGATTCTGTTGTAAAAATTATTTTGTTCTCTAGAAGGTCTAGACCAACCTTTTGCCCGGGAAACCTCTTCTCAAACTTTAATAACTCATACTGTGTTCGTAAGAACAGTAGCAGAGTTAGTTCATCTGCAATTAATTACACGTGTCAATTCTCAATTTTTAAGAAGCGCATCACTTTGTTAACGTTAACTTTAATTTAATATTCTCTTAAAGTCGCTTAGTCATTTGTTGGACCGGTCTTGTATCACATGCGGTACGAGAAAAGAAAGAAAAGAAAGAACAGCTGATATGAATTTTGCGCGCAAGATCCTGCCTACCTAGCCTTACGTCTATCCTACTTCGCGCTTCTTTGCCTAAAGAACGCCCCGCTCCGCGCTCACCTAGTCTCGCTCGTTTCCTTACTACATACGTACGCCTCTCCGTTCTCTTTCCCACTTCGCGCGCGCCCGAACTCGCGCTTCTCCCGTACTCGCCCTTCTCTCTCCTTCTCGAGTGTTCCCGAGCTCGTTCGGCCGCTCCCGCTTCGCGCTCTCCCTCTCACTCGCACTCTCGCTCCCCTTCTTACTCGCACTCTCGCTCTCCTTCTCTGTCGCACTCGCGCTCCCCTTCTCACTCGCACTCTCGCTCTCCTTTTCTCTCGCACTCGCGCTCCCCTTCTCACTCGCACTCTCGCTCTCCTTCTCTCTCGCACTCGCGCTCCCCTTCTCACTCGCACTCTCGCTCTCCTTCTCTCTCGCACTCGCTACGTCGCTCACGTGTTCCCGCCGCATGCAATACCCGGTATAAACAAATGCCGCGCTCTGACCTTTCGAATGTCTTGTTCCGCGAATTTTTATGAAAAGACAAACACGTCTATGAACATTTTTCTGTTCTCTCAACACATTTTTCTCATTACACTTTTCTCATCACACTTTTCTCATCCCGTTAATAGTAGATTAATAATCTGTTCACTAATCAAATGATAATTATTAAAAGTAATACCGGCCGGTGAATTTACATACCGCGTCTTTTCAGGATCGCATCGCACAACGATATCGTTATAAGTAAAACAAAAATCACCGCGTCGCTCTCAAATCGATTTTTACTTTATTTTCACTTTATTTTTATTAATATTTTCACCTACCCTTGGTGATGCTGCTCGACGCTTTCTCTCCTTGTTCCGACATCCTTGCACCGTCCGTCTCTTACCAAGACAAAAAAAGAAAACAACCTCTCTAAGGTCCCCGCGCACAAGGAAGCGGTGGTGGGCCGATAACCTGATGGAGGACTAGGTAGTGGCAGCAATAAAAACAACACTTCTCTACACTTCACCCAGTTTAATATAAAACAATATAATACCAAAACTACAAAATACAAAGCGGTTCGCGGGGTCACCGAATATAACCTGCACGGATCGGCAGCCGAGAAGAGAGTGAGTCCTTCGACGGACACCGCGCTCTTCTATTTTCTTAAGGTGGTGGGGGGAAATCGACAAGGGCCGATCGCAATTCCATCATAGATGCACCTTTAAGACCTATTATTTCTCTTGTTAACAGCTCAACTCATTTTTTAGTTAAAATAGTATATTTTGAAATAAAACCATTATTAAAAAATCCAAATTCTAACATCAACAATAGTTTTGAACTTAATAAAAACACTTTTTTTTTTATTTTAACGTCGCTCTTTTTATGCTCCCAAACCGATGCGTATCAGCGACGGAGGTCATACGATGTCTTGGTGAAGAAAGCACTTGGTGAAAATACATTCGCCAGTGGTGCTTGTATCAATCGGCCGGGGCCGGGAATCGACCGAGCCATCGCAGGCCTCCTTAATAAAAATTAAAAGATATTAAATTAAATGATGAATATGTTTTATTATCCCTAGATGTTAATTCACTTTTTACAAATGTGTCATGCGATTTAGTTTTGAAAAGTTTAGAAATAATAGTTTCTCTTTTAAATAAGTGCAAAATGCCGTTCGAGGTAATTATAAAATGTACTAAGTTTCTTTTTGATAACACGGTTTTTGTGATCAACAATTGTTATTACAAGCAAATTTATGGTTTACATTACATTAGTCTCTTCAAACTATATTCATAACATTTCTATATTGACGTTTAAATGTTGAGTATCTTCCATTCTGTTAATCGTCGAATTATGATGATTGATATGTAACATTTCCGAAATGAGTCTTTTTTTATAGCAAGATTCTTTATCTATTATTTTTGTATCTGCCCAGTTAAAACTGTGATTTACGTTATTTAAAATGTATGCAGTAACAACTTCTGGATTTTTATTGTTCTGATGTTCTTTTATTCGATTTTTTAGGCAGCGTTTTGTTTCTCCAATATAAATAGCCGGGCATTTAATACAAGATAACTTGTAAACTACCCCTGTCTCCTCCCATTTTGATGTTTTATCTTTGCCTAATTTTATAATAGTATCAAGTTTGTGATTAATTAATGGAATAGTATTAATATTATATTTTTTTAGCATTCGGTAACATTTATTGAAAAACTCTTTATTCTAAGGTAGTGATATGGTAGATATTGGGATTTTTTTTATCTATTTTAACATTGTTTTTAATTGTAATATTGCGTTTTCTTTTATTTATTGCTGTGTTTATAAATTCAATAGGATAATCATCGCTTTTTAGTATTTCTGTAATAATATTTAGATTCTCTTTATGAAACTGTTTTTGTGACAATATCATTGCCCTATCTACTAAATTATAAATAATATTACGTTTCTGTTGTATTGTGTGATTAGAATTAAAATTTAATATCCGGTTAGAATTAGTTGGTTTTCTATACCAATTTGTAATAATACTATTGTTTTCTTTGATTAATGTGAGGTCCAGAAAATATATACAATTATTATTTTCTATTTCATATGTAAATTTGAGGTGTTTATTATAATTGTTAAAGATATTGAGAACTGTGTTTATAAAACTTTTTTCCACGCATAAAATTGTGTCATCCACATATCTATAATAAAAAATTGGTTTGCAATTGTGTTTACTTTTTAATTCTTTTAAACAGTGGGTCTCAAGATCATCCATTACTAAATCCGCAAATAATGGTGATATAGGCGTTCCCATTGGAGATCCGAATATTTGTTTGTAAATGACATTATTGAAACTAAAATAAACATTATTAAATACAAATTCTATATTTTTGCAGATATTATGGAAGGGGCTTGTCCATTTATATTGAATATGAATAAAGCGTTTATCTAAACTATTGAGAACCTCATATCTTGGGATGTTTGTAAACAAAGAACTAACGGCTAATGATATCAAAACATAACCGGTTGGTAAGTATATATGTACAAGCTTTTCTTTTAAATCAAAACTATTATTTATGTGTGATTTTGGAACTGGTATTGCTATCGTTATAAATTATTTTTGCTAAATAGTGTGTAGGACTGTTTATTGTCGAAATTATTGGTCTGAGTGGAAAAAGTGAACGCCTTATTAATAGACAATAATACATACACGGTGTCCTAAAAGTAACGATACACCCAATAAATATTCCAGGTCTTAAGTAACTTTTTACGACGAATCCAGTGGTGAACTTGGATTTGACCTTCAACTTGTCATTCAAGGTCATTTCAAGGTCAACTTTGTTTTTTTTAAATGGGAACCCCTATTTTTGACAATAGCAATCGAAAGAGCGAGAAATTTTACGTCTTAACATGTACTCAGATCATAGGTCAAGGTGACCTTGAACCTTCTGCTGAAGGTTATTAAGTTTTAGGTATGGATCGGCTCCGATCTGTACTTGTTTGACTTAGGGGTATTAAAAAGGTCAAGTGAATTCTTGTAATAATGGTATTCAGTGTTGTGAAAAATAGCCGTTTTTATTAAAAAAAATTTAACCTTCGAATGACCTTCAAGGTCTAACGCTAGGTCTAATCCAAGGTCACCATTGGATACCATTATTACAAGAATTCCCTTGATCTTTTTAATATCCCTAAGTCAAACAAGTACAGATCGGAGCCGATCCATACCTAAAACTTAATAACCTTCAGCAGAAGGTTCAAGGTCACCTTGACCTATGATCTGAGTACATGTTAAGACGTAAAATTTCTCGCTCTTTCGATTGCTATTGTCAAAAATAGGGGTTCCCATTTAAAAAAAACAAAGTTGACCTTGAAATGACCTTGAATGACAAGTTGAAGGTCAAATCCAAGTTCACCACTGGATTCGTCGTAAAAAGTTACTTAAGACCTGGAATATTTATTGGGTGTATCGTTACTTTTAGGACACCGTGTATGTATTATTGTCTATTAATAAGGCGTTCACTTTTTCCACTCAGACCAATAATTTCGACAATAAACAGTCCTACACACTATTTAGCAAAAATAATTTATAACGATAGCAATACCAGTTCCAAAATCACACATAAATAATAGTTTTGATTTAAAAGAAAAGCTTGTACATACATACTTACCAACCGGTTATGTTTTGATATCATTAGCCGTTAGTTCTTTGTTTACAAACATCCCAAGATATGAGGTTCTCAATAGTTTAGATAAACGCTTTATTCATATTCAATATAAATGGACAAGCCCCTTCCATAATATCTGCAAAAATATAGAATTTGTATTTAATAATGTTTATTTTAGTTTCAATAATGTCATTTACAAACAAATATTCGGATCTCCAATGGGAACGCCTATATCACCATTATTTGCGGATTTAGTAATGGATGATCTTGAGACCCACTGTTTAAAAGAATTAAAAAGTAAACACAATTGCAAACCAATTTTTTATTATAGATATGTGGATGACACAATTTTATGCGTGGAAAAAAGTTTTATAAACACAGTTCTCAATATCTTTAACAATTATAATAAACACCTCAAATTTACATATGAAATAGAAAATAATAATTGTATATATTTTCTGGACCTCACATTAATCAAAGAAAACAATAGTATTATTACAAATTGGTATAGAAAACCAACTAATTCTAACCGGATATTAAATTTTAATTCTAATCACACAATACAACAGAAACGTAATATTATTTATAATTTAGTAGATAGGGCAATGATATTGTCACAAAAACAGTTTCATAAAGAGAATCTAAATATTATTACAGAAATACTAAAAAGCGATGATTATCCTATTGAATTTATAAACACAGCAATAAATAAAAGAAAACGCAATATTACAATTAAAAACAATGTTAAAATAGATAAAAAAAATCCCAATATCTACCATATCACTACCTTAGAATAAAGAGTTTTTCAATAAATGTTACCGAATGCTAAAAAAATATAATATTAATACTATTCCATTAATTAATCACAAACTTGATACTATTATAAAATTAGGCAAAGATAAAACATCAAAATGGGAGGAGACAGGGGTAGTTTACAAGTTATCTTGTATTAAATGCCCGGCTATTTATATTGGAGAAACAAAACGCTGCCTAAAAAATCGAATAAAAGAACATCAGAACAATAAAAATCCAGAAGTTGTTACTGCATACATTTTAAATAACGTAAATCACAGTTTTAACTGGGCAGATACAAAAATAATAGATAAAGAATCTTGCTATAAAAAAAGACTCATTTCGGAAATGTTACATATCAATCATCATAATTCGACGATTAACAGAATGGAAGATACTCAACATTTAAACGTCAATATAGAAATGTTATGAATATAGTTTGAAGAGACTAATGTACACAAACTATGACGTATATAGTTTGTAAACACACACCTACTTTGTTTTTGTATAAATACTCGTTGATTTCGTATCAAATGTTATTTGACGAAGCTCACTTGAGCTGTAACATCATATTCATTATTAAGGTAAAATTTAATTTTTAATTCACAAGTATTGTAAAATTTGATATAAATATTTATAATTTTGTCCAATAAATTCAGCACCTGAAGATGTCTGCAAACATAGCAGACGAAACGTTGTGCACATACATAAATAAATTGGATTTATTTAATATTGACCCTTAACAGTCGACTATTTACTAATTCAACAATGGAGGGTGAAAAATACAAATTAAACTTAATTACTAGATCCACATGTTGCTTTTTTATACACATTATCGTATCCTCTACATACCTATAATAAAAAATTGGAAAACATTTATGAATGGTTTGTAACTTATTAGGACATTCTTTTACCAAATCATCCATAACAATATCAGCAAATAACGGTGATATTGGTGAATACATTGGTGTTCCATAAACTTGCTTGTAATAACAATTGTTGATCACAAAAAACGTGTTATCAAAAAGAAACTTAGTACATTTTATAATTACCTCGAACGGCATTTTGCACTTATTTAAAAGAGAAACTATTATTTCTAAACTTTTCAAAACTAAATCGCATGACACATTTGTAAAAAGTTAATTAACATCTAGGGATAATAAAACATATTCATCATTTAATTTAATATCTTTTAATTTTTATTAAGGAGGCCTGCGATGGCTCGGTTGCTAGGGTGTCGAGCTCGTAATCTGGAGGTTCCAGGTTCGATTCCCGGCCCCGGCAGATTGATACAAGCACCACTGGCGAATGTATTTTCAACAAGTGCTTTCTTCACCAATACATCGTATGACCTCCGTCGCTGATAAGCACCGGTTTGGGAGCATAAAAAGAGCGACGTTAAAATAAAAAAAAATGTTTTTATTAAATTCAAAACTATTATTGATGTGGGAATATGGATTTTTTAATAATGGTTTATTTCAAAATGTACTATTTTAGCAAGATTAGTACTCGAACAAGTAAGAGCGTTAGTATGGTATTTTTTATTATGGAACTCATTATCATTTAAATATCTTAGAATTTTCGCACTATCATTTTGTAAAGTTTTTATTTTTCCAACCATCCAATGCAGCAAAAAAGATACATTGTTTCTAATCTTGTTGATAGAGCTTGTTTGTTGGCAGATACAAAATTTTACACAAAAAATTTTAAAATTATAAATATATTACTGATTAGTAATAATTACCCTATTACATTTATTAGGCAAAACATACAAAGTAGATTAAATTATTTATTACAAAGGAAAAATCAGATTTTCAAAAAAAATAATAGAAAAGGAAATCGTTTAACCTATGTTTCTCTATCTTATTTAGATAATTTTGATAAATAAGCAAACATTTTATTATCTTACAATATTCAAGTGTTGCCGTTAGTTAGAAAACATTTAAATTTGGTAATAAAATTAGGTAAACTAAACTAAATTTGCTACCAACAAACGGGTTCAACAAACTTTGTTTATAAATTCTCATGTAAAAATTGTTCAGCTTCTATCTGTCGGTGAAACCAAACGTTCTTTAAAAACCAGAATCAATGAACATGTGAAAAACAATAATCCAGATTCGGTTGTAAATCAACATGTAAAAAAACTCTAACCATGAATTTAATTGGGTTAATACAAAAATTTTAGATGTAGAAGTGAATTACAATAAAAAACTAATTTTTGAAATGATTCATATAAAATGTGACAGTAATAATATTAATGCAAAAGATGACATAAAGTTTTTGAATAGTACTTACTTCCTATTCTTAGAAATTTAAAGTGCTGATACATCTGACGTATTATTATGTACGTATGTCTTTGGCAGTACTCGTGTTTATATATATTTCCCTTACATCTTTCAATGTTTGACACTGTTCATTCGACTCTTTGACTCACCGTTAATTCGAATTTAAAAGGTATATTTAATATAGTGTATGTCTTGTTTGTAATTTATGTATTTATTTTTTGAAATTTTTTTAAATAATTCTTGTGTTTGAATAAATTAAGGCACCTGAAGATGTTGGCAGACCAAGCCGACGAAACGTTGTGCAAAAAATAAAGGAAAAAATTGTGTTTTCTTCCTCCTTCCCTCGCCTCTATCAGATCGACTTATTATTCATATATAAATTTTTTTTATGTTACACTTTCTCTCGATAATCGTAACTTATTAATCTAACTTTAATCGGTAGACTTACATTGGCCGAAATATCTTATACCTACAATTTGTAATGAATTCTGAAATTTTCTATTTTCAAGATGATTAATATAGGAATGAAATGATGAATATAATTTAGTAGTCATATATTGACGTAATAAACATTCGCTTTGAACTACATTGATTGATCTGCATATTTGGTGAATTACTCCTTTTGCAGCATGTAACTGTTTTTTGTAACAGTGGACCATTGCCATTTTCAAAAGTATAACCAGTATGCGCCCATAACGATCCCCAATTAAGAACACTCTGCGATAAGTGCAATAATTGGTGAATGTTATACGTCATGGCATTTTTAGTATAATATACTTCTGCACAAAATACAAATTTTTTTAATAATTCATGAGCAGTTTCTACGAAAGCACGATTAATGATATTTTGATTTAATAAATAAAATGCTTCTACTAATTAAGACCAATGTTGGATATAAATTAACAGACGAGGAAAGCTTAACATTACTGAAATGCTGTAGAATAAAATCCAATGTTCCCATTCACATGCTTTCCACCAATTTCTCTCTATACTCCTCGGGATAATCGAGTTAATTGATTTGAAACTTTTAGGTGTATAATTATATTATTAATAGAATTAATTTCTTCCTCACACAACGAATATGACATGTTTTTATTTTAAATTCAATATGATAAGAATTGTCTGTCCACGCCAAGAGAAAGGCAATGCATGTCATCGGGTACAAATCCATCAATAATATTAAAATTGTTGAGAAGTATTAAACGTGAAGGACTTTTCACTCCATAAACGGGAAGTCGACAGGTTAAGCTTTGTTCCATATGTTGTAATGTTTCATTTTGCGTTCTTTTTCTTGGTAAATTATTTTGTAAGGTATGTTTTACAGTACCTCCTCGCATTGTTTCAATGTATTCGCCAGGATGTAAACACCAGTTGCATCTATAGTAACCATTAAATTGTATCAATCCCTGAACTTTCAAAGCTGTTGCAAAATTTCTCCTTTTACCCTGAGGTAATGACCTTAAAAATTGTTTATATAACAAACCGTCAGTAAAATCTCCAAATATATTTATATCTCTTATCCTATCTTGAAATACCTCTTTTAAATGCTTTATATTTTGCTGAAGTAAATAAATTACATCATTTTCAATATTTATAATTGTAAAAAAATCACGATATAAAGGACTTTTCAATAAAGTAACTTCATCACAAACATTACAGACGAGACTTCGATCCGTGTGGGTATATGGTTGTATATATGTTTTACAATATGAACATATACCATGATATTCTATTGCTTCTTTTGAAGTAAACAATTGATCAAATAAATAACGCGATTCTGGTAATATTTTCTATTGCAAAATGCAAGATCAGCTGTTCCTGACTGACTTAATTCATAGGTATCACTATATTTTAGAGCAGCATGTAATAAATCAGATTTTTTAAACAAAATTCTTATGTTAATATAATTATCGCAGCGGATAACCTCTTTCAATTTTTTAAAATGTACACCTTCATCAGAAGAACTACTTGCATCACTGCTATTCCAATCACAAAATCGACTTGTGAAGTAGCATCATCTGTACACCATTCATCGTTAAAATTATCAGTTCATTACGTAGAAGACAAATCCTAAACAAAAATTGTAGCTAATTTTACTAAATTATAAATGAATAAATAAATTAATATATATATATATATATATATATATATATATTATAACGGTAAGCGAGTTACCGATCAGGTGAGTAACTGAAAAGAGTATCGAGAGTGATGCGCGCGCATGGAACGCGCGCGAGAATCGTGCGCGAGGGGAGTATCGTGATAGATTTCGCGCGCGCACGACAACAACAACGTGTTGGTGTACGAGATACTCGAGTTTTTACGGGATAAACGAGCGAAAGACTAGCGAGGGTTCCTCCCCACCAACCTCCACATCGGCGTGCAGAGTAGCACGTCTCACGGGCAGTGAGAAAGAAGGAAGAAGAGTCGGCCGCCTTCCCGACCGTAGGAGTGAGAGAGAGAGATAGTCCCGAGGACGAGCTGTCTCTCCTTTACCTAGTCGTTTCCCGCCGAGGCGCGATATATATGAGCAAATCCACAGAACCTTTAATTTTGGGGAAGCGGGTAATATAGTAGTAAATAAGCAGACCTAGCAACATTATAACAACGGTTTCTGGTAGAAAAAGTAATTCGATGAAGGGTCCTTATCATTTTTTTAAAGCTGTTTTCATTAGCTTTTTGTTAGAGGCTTCATAAAGTTGCATTTTTGCAAATTTGACGATGGAAGTAGTACTCATCTTCTATTTTTTAAGCTTATAGAAATTATAATTCTTCACCAAATGTTACAGAAATTTTTTTTGACAACCTACACCATCTACCCTATTAAACTAAAAGTGTTAGAATAGTGTGCCTTCATGATACAGAAAAATAAAAATCGCAACTCTTGAGGAAGTCAGTTTTTGTAAATTTAGGAAATTTTAGAATTTTGATATTATACAAAGATAAGTTTTGTTTATAGCTATTGTGACTAATATTGCTTTTTTCGATTTGCAATAAGGATTCTTATTCTTTTTTGTGCTTAGCTGTGCCTCTTTTTCTTTACTAGCAATTCTACCTTAAACTTTTCAAAATCTCGGGCCCCTAGTCTTCCAAATTTTCATTTTCGCATGGCACACTCGACATTCACAAAAAAAGCATATATAAACTATATCTCTTTACTTTTTAGTAGATTATTGAGTCATCTACGTAAAACCTCAATTGAATTTTTTGTTAATTTAGATAATATAAGCTGTATAAAAGTATAAAATTTTATACCTTTGAACTGAAGTCCAAATTGACTATACGAAATAGGTTATTTCAACAGAAAAGCTAATATAAATACGCACACACACACACACACACACACACACACACACACACACACACACACTCCCGTGCCGGGTTTTGCTGGTCCCGCATCGTGGCGCCTCCCCAGGTGGTGGATAGGGGAATGCTTTCCAGATATGGATGGTACCGAAAAAATCAAATATTCGGGGCGAACCAAAACCAGATAGGGGAAGGCACCCCGAAATAAAACCAAGTATGGATAGTGAGCTGAAAACAACACTACCCCAAGCGGGCATGGCAATCCTGTCAAATCCCGCCACTGATTCCGATCGGGTGAAAGCCCCGGTGGTCAGTGCTGGTCCCAAGGATTTTGGGGGGGACCAAACTCACACCGTCAAAATGGTAAATGCTGCGGAGGTTGGTCACTCGGCCTCTGTAGCATCTAATGCTACGTGTGACCTGCCCTCGACTGGGATGTCGAGTGACGCTGACAGAGCTTTTCTCCGTCTGCGTGAGAAGGTAGATACCCTGGTGGAGTTTGTTCTTAATAAGAACAACATCCACAAAGAGCTGAAGAGTATGGCGAGAGCAACCAGCAGAGCTCTCAATGAATACGCGCGGGTGAACAGTGCTGTGTGTTCGACAGCGCCGAAAATTAAAATGGCGGATGCGCGTAGGGATGGAACGTGCCAAACGTCGCCCATCTTCCGCGCTGAAGAGCGTCAAAAAAGGCCGGTGGAAAGGGAAAAGCCCTCACCACCTCAGCAACCCCCGGAGAAAAGGAAGAAGGGGTCGAAGCAGCCCAATAACAAAAATGGGCCAGCAGATGCTTCGCCATCCGTACCTAATACGAGTGACAACCAGTCAAAAGTCCCTGACTGGGTCACAGTAGTGAAGAAGGGCAAGAAGAAGAAGAAGATGAAGAACAGCCAGCCGAAGCAGCATGAGCAGCAGAAACGTGCCAGCAAACCGGCCAAAGGCACGGCAGAGCCTCTTCCTACGCTGACATTCTCCGGAAGGTCAAGGCTGCACCGGAGCTAAAGGCACTAGGAGAACGGGTCACGCGGATCAGGCGCACCAGGGCTGGAGAGCTCCTCCTCGAACTGGGGCGACCCGGAACGGAAACGGCGGAGCTGAGGACAGTGGTCTCGTCCACACTGAGTGGGTCAGCAGAGGTCCAGCTGCTGACTCACAAAGTGTCCATCACCATCAGGGACATGGACGAGTCCACGACAACAACGGAGGTGGCCGCAGCGATTGCGGCAAAGATCGGGCCAAATGTGGTATCCCCGGATAATATTAAAACCAGGGGATCCTACAGTGGCACCCTAGCTGCGACCATCCAGCTTCCGGCAGTAGCAGCCAAAAAACTGCTGCAAGACGGGAAGCTCCGGATCGGATGGGTCAATTGCAGAGTTCGACTGCGAGAGGTATCCTCGCGCTGCTACCGATGCCACGAATCGGGACACATCGCGAGGGAGTGCAAGAGCGCAGTCGACCGGTCAGCTCAATGCTATCGGTGCGGCCAAGAGGGCCACAAAGCAGTGGACTGCGAGGCCAAAGCCAAGACCTCGCATGAGGAAGGAGCACACATCAAAAATGATTAAGGTGCTCCAAATAAACCTCAACCACTGCGCTGTGGCCCAGGACCTGCTGTCCCAGCTGGTCAGAGAGGAGAGAGCGGACGTAGCGATCATCAGCGAGGAGTTCCGGGATCTCGAGAAGTCGAACTGGGTAAGGGATGCCACGGGCAAGGCGGCCATCTGGGTATGTGGAAATATACACATCTCCAGAAAGATGGTCGCCCCCCTTCCCAGCTTCACCTGGGTGGAGGTGGCGGGGGTACGCATGTACAGCTGCTACTTCCCACCCAGCGATCCCACCGAGGACTTTGCGAGATCTCTGGATGCAGTCGTCACCAGTGCTCGGTCCTCACGGCTACCGGTCGCAATCGGTGGGGACTTTAATGCTTGGGCGACGGACTGGGGCAGCGCCAAGACCAACGCGCGTGGTCGCGCACTTCTCGAGGCGTTCGCTCTACTAGGGCTGGAGATCGCTAACACAGGGACAACCCCGACTTTCACCAAAGCCGGCAAGTCGTCCATAGTCGACCTCACCTTCGTCGATCCAAGATTGATGGGGGGAGGGGGACTCGGCTGGAAAGTTAGCGATCGTTACACGGGTAGTGACCACCAAGCACTCGTGTACCAGCTCCAGCTGACCAGCGGGAGGACAAAGAGAGCAGGAAGAGGAGCAAGAGAGAGATGGGCACCAGCCACGTTTGATCGTGAGACGTTCCTCTGCTCCCTTGAGGGGGAAAAAGTGGAGGGAACCGCCGAAGAAAAAGCACGAGGCCTCACGAATGCCCTAACAGCGGCTTGCGATGCCTCTATGGCCGTGAAGTTTAACCCTCGCGGCCGCCCACCGATAATCTGGTGGAGTGAGGACATTGCAGAAAAGAGACGTGAGTGCCTGCGTGCCAGAAGGCTGCACCAAAGAGCGAGGGGAACACCGCGGTTCCAAGATCGTTCCGCAGAATACGAACAAAAGCGGAGGGATCTCAAGGTGGCCATCAAGACTGCCAAGAGAAGGTGTTGGCGGGAGCTCTGTGAGGAGGTGGACCACGACCCCTGGGGCAGACCGTATAAAACGGTTATGAATAAGATCAACCCCGGGGGAGCTGTTGCACCCACCGACCCAGTTTTTCTGGATGGAGTCGTCCGCCACCTGTTTCCAGAACATCGGAAAAGGGCAGTAGAGACGGGCCTGATGGCCACCATTGGTGCAGCCGAGTCGCCAGACATTAGTGAAGCCGAACTGAGGATGGCCGCTAAGGGTATTTCCGTACGTAAAGCTCCAGGGCCTGACGGAATACCTGGCCTGGCCGTCAAGACAGCGGCGATGAGTGCTCCGGGCTTGTTCCTGGACGCATTCAACGCATGCCTAAGAGAAGGTTGCTTCCCGGCCCAGTGGAAGACGCAGAGGCTGGTACTCCTACCAAAGGGAAACAAACCCCCGGAGGAGCCATCATCTTACCGCCCGCTCTGTCTACTGGATATAGTTGGGAAGCTCCTGGAGCGGGTGATCTGCGCCAGGCTTGCAGAGGCCATCGGTCGGGCCGGAGACCTCTCCGACAACCAGTTCGGCTTCCGAAAGGGTCGATCGACCATGGATGCTGTAGGCAGAGTTGTTGGCATAGCCACAAACGCCATCAATGCTGGTCGGAGTGCAAGGCGGATGTGTGCCATCATCACCTTGGACATCCGGAATGCCTTCAACTCGGCCAGATGGGACGACATCATGCTGTCCCTGCAGCACTTCCAAGTGCCACTCTATCTCAGGGAGGTCACCTCGAGTTACCTGACTGACCGTACTCTGCTCTACGACACCGACGACGGTGTGCACTCCCACAACATCACGGGAGGCGTGCCGCAGGGTTCGGTCATTGGGCCCCTACTCTGGAACGTTGTCTATGACGGCCTGCTTAGGCAGCAACTTCCGGAGGGTGTCTCGATGGTGGCTTTCGCGGACGACGTGGCGCTAGTGGTGGTCGCAAAGAGTGTCGAAGAGATCGAATATCTCGGAGACGTCTCTATAGAAGTGGTCGCCACTTGGTTGAGAGACCACGGACTTAGTCTGGCGGCGGAAAAAACGGAGGCGGTGCTCATCTCTCGCACAAAAAAGGAGAGGACCGCCACCTTCACGGTAGGTAAAGAACGGATACGGTCGGTGAAAACCTTGAAGTATTTAGGGGTCACACTAGACGCGCGGCTGTCGTTCAAACACCATCTCGCGAACGCGGGCTCAAAGGCGGCAAGGGTGGCCCGTGCGCTGGCGGGCATCATGCCCAACATCGGGGGACCCCAGCAACCGCGAAGGTCTCTCCTTGCCTCGGTGGTGAGCTCCGTAATTTTATACGGAGCTCCTATCTGGGCTGATGCCCTGAACAGGCACAAGAGCTTTGGTGCTCCGTGTCAGAGAGCCTGCAGGATAGCTGCGCTAAGGGTGGCCCGGGCGTACCGAACCGTATCTGACATTGCGCTCTCGGTGATCGCGGGGACCGCCCCCTTCGACCTCCTGGCAGCCGAGAGAGCTGAAAGACACCGTGAGGGTGGGCGACGCGTAGAAGAGAATCGCTGCCATAACCGATGGTCATTGCGGACCGTAGAGGAGTGGCAGCGGAGATGGGACTCAGCCAGGGACGGCCGCTGGACCTACCGCATAATCCCGCGGATCCAGGAGTGGGCGAGCAGGAAACACGGCTTCGTCAGTTTCCAGCTTACCCAGGTGCTGACCGGGCACGGATGCTTCCGTAGCTACCTATTTCGTATAGGGGTCTACGGCAGCGCAGAGTGCCCGGCTTGTCCAGGGGTGGACGAAGACGTGGAACACGTCCTCTTATGGTGTCCTCGTTTCAGGGAGGAACGGGACCAGTTTCAAGTTACTTGGAGCGGTCCCCTCACCCCTGAGGGCATCGGGGCGTGCCTGCTTGACTCCCAGGAGGGATGGAACGCGGTAGTGACCCTCTGTACGTCCGTAGTGGACAGGCTGGGTCTCATCAGAAGAGAAGAGGAGACAGGAGTTGCGATAGCAACAGTAGTGGGCTAATCTAGCCGTGCCTTCCCCCGCGAAGTAATGCCTTGCGGCGGTTTCCGCGGGGGAATAAAGGTAAGAAAAGAGGTGGAGTTTTAGTGGGTATGCCTATCGACATCCTTCGGTAGGAGAGTCCCACACACGGGGAGTCTCGCATGGCTCCAGTCATGGTGCATTAAGCATTTCTCCACCTCTTCGGAAAAAAAAAAAAAAAAAAAAAAAAAAAAAAAAAAAAAAAAAAAAAAACACACACACACACTCACCCGCGCGCGCGCACACATACACACACATATCATTCAGTCAAGTAGTTTGTTTACCATTAAAGAGAAGTATGCGAAAAGAAAATTATTTATCATGTAATGAATGTTTCAAATAATTTGCCATGTACTCATTACCAATTGAAACCTTCAAGTTGGAAGATTTATGGAGCAAAAAATGAAATTCCTGTTACAAGTACTCAAACAAAAAAAACCATTGTTACTAGGAAAAGAAAATTACAGTACTGTAACGGCACTTGAAAACATCCTTTTATATGAAAAATTGTTGTTAGATATTTTAATTTTTGTTAAATAAGAGACTTAATTATGTTGTTATATTCATAAATTATAGAATAAAAAATGTTCTGTTTATTTACGAAGTGATTTTTTATAATTTACCCTATGATACCCCTCATTAATATTTTAATCGTTAATTTCTTAGATAAGTCTTGAAAAGAAATAGGGGCCCTCATATTTTCATTAAAATATCTAATTAAAAATCTCCATTAAAATCAATGTGCCTCCCAAAAAAAAAAAAAAAAATTTTCAAATGAAAATCAAAGGTTCCGTGGATTTGCTCATATACAAGCGGTAAGTGGTGCACCACACTTAGACCCGCGTGTCTATTTAATATTTCGCGTCCCGATTTACCTGGTACGGTCCAGGTGAGGAAGCGTTCCTCCTTTCCCCCCTCTCGTGACAATACCCGCACGGATAGAAAGGTCGGTGGTTCGCGGGAGCCACTTCACGAGAGAAGGCGCGCGTGACGTAGTAAGCTTCTACGTAAAAGCTCTCTACGTCAGAGATTCATACGTCACACGGTGTGACGTATGCCACCAGGTTAAGCAGCCGATCATATCCGGATCGGTTGCTCGTAATCTACTGTTAAATAGATTTTTAACTGATTCTTTTCGCGCTGACCTCGGGGGTAGTCATCAGTACGACTCCCCGTAAATTGATAAAGTTCATTTATTGTTTATTTATTAATATTTATTTGTTAATTTAATAAATTGACTCGGCGAGACCATCTTTCTCGCCGATTAACAATAATATCACTTGTTGATAATATTTTACCGGTTAACGTCCTATCCTACGAATACCGCCCTCTCCGGTGTTTATCCTAGTTGGCAATTTTGGGCATAGGGCCCAACACACGGTATATAAGTCAAACGGAGTGTTTGACGTTGTTAACGGCATTGCACGGGAATCAAAGGGATTCCCGGCCGCATCGTGGGACTGCACACTTAAGGTTGGTAAGTTGGGACAGATTGGGCCTAACCGTGGGCCTTACATATCCCCAGTACCCACCCCGTTACAACTGGCGCCCAATACGTGTGGATTTTGGATACAGGACATCGGAAAAATCAACAAGCACAATATAGTTGTTCAATTGTTAATAATATTGTTAATTAACAATTGTTTCCCACACACAATTAACAACACGTTTCCCCTCGAGACGGGATTTGTTTATTAACAAATAGAATTGTTATAAACAAATAAAAATTTTTTTATAACAAATAAAATTTTTTTTTTTTATTTTTGTCGTCTCGACTACTTAGTAGTAGACACAGGAAATAGGTTCCTGGTCGAACATAGGTGGCGCCACTAGAAAAAGGTCGCACAAATAGGAATTTGGTGGGTTTTCGAACGGAATCGATAGACCGACCAACGTTACTTGGAAATTGGGTAGTTTGGACCAAACCAAGTAACTAGCGCCACCTAGAGGAACGAAAGAACGCGACACAGCGCGACATAACCTGGTGGCAATTAATCGGTCTAAAGAAATTGTTTGTAAGTGTATGCAAGGTTTAACTGGTTTTTGCTGGCACAAAACAGGAAGCTTATAACCTGGCTCAGACCTTTACAAATTGTATTATAGGTTATATTTTTGTAAGAGGTCAAGCGCGCGGTAACTTTAATTATTTTATTTATTTATTTATTGATTTATTTATTATTTATTATATAGTACCGTTAAGTTAGCGCAAGGTAAGAGCCAGGCAGTAGTTTATCGTAAATTTATTAGCAAATTTGTTAAAAATAGTTTAAACTCGGTAGTGCTTCCTGATCAAAGTAAAACAGGACTTACTTTTGGCATCCGGTTTTGTGCTTTAGCGGTTAGCGTAGGTAGAAGCAAAACCCAGTTACGCGGATTGGACATTTGGCAAGTAACGACAAAATTAAATATTCGACAGCATATAACCTTGCACACACATAGTACGTCAAGACAGCGAGGCTACTTACTGTGAAACGTATAAACGACGCTACAACTGAAGATGGCCGCTCAGCAGAAAGACGTCGGTAGTCAAATCGATGCATGGATCGAGACGCTCACCAGGAAGCAAATCGAACTACACCTGGACGCCTTGAACCTAAAATCGGCAGGCTCGGTTCATAGGAAAGCCGAGCGACTCCACCAGTGGCTATTAGGAAATTATTCGGCCCAGGAGTTTAACCAGGAGGAAGACGAAGCCACAGCAGTTCGCAGCCGTCTCCAACGGAGAAATAGGTGGCTGCAGATGCTAGGTGAACATCAAGACGAGGAGTCTGATGAACCTAGCCCAGATCAGGAAGTGTATCTGGTACTGCGGGAGAACGCTGCGGTAAAAGATAACCTGCACAGGACGGTGCAGGATTTCGATGACGTCGAGCTAGATGAAACGACGTCAGCCGCGACCAACACAGAGCCTCAACCCGAACGAGAGGAAGAATGGCTGTCATTGGTCTCAGAAGAGGGAAACATTTTTAAAATCCCTCGATCGTTCTCCCAGACCTTGGTGCAGCTTATCAAAAAAGTGAATGACCTCACTGTAAAGGTAGATAAGCTGATGTCCGAGCGCACTCAAACCGCTCACAGCACGAGATTGAACGGTGCCAACCAATCTCACCATGTGCAATTCCAGGACACATATACGTGTTATGGTCCTGATGTGAGTGAGATAGGTGAGGCGCAAGTAAATGGCGAGCAACAACGCGCAAGCGCCCCTCAGTCTAAGCCTGATGGAGCTTGGAAGGGGGGGAATGCGCGCGAATCCCAGAGGATTCCTCAAGCGCGCAGCTCACCAAACAAGGATCGGGCATTTTCAACACCAAGCTTCTCGACGTCATCGAGGTTGAATGGGACACCTCGAGACGTCGGCGGCATTGTGAGGAAGTGGCAGGTCAAGTTCTCTGGCGACAAGAGCCAGAGCATCGACGCCTTCCTGACCAGGATCGAGGATTGCAGGATCCTGGCTAACCTGTCAGAGGATGAGTTATTGCCGTCACTCTCGGAACTTCTGACAGACACTGCCGCCACGTGGTACCAGAACGAGAAACACAAGTGGCACTCCTGGCAAGATTTCGTGACTTCGGCTAAACGTTGGTACGGAATGAGCCAACGTTTCCAGCAGAGGATCATCGCCGAGTCCAACGCACGGACTCAAGGACCCGATGAACCGGTTAGGGACTATATGACGTGCTCTATCGCAATAATGCGAAAGATAGTCCCTACGCCGACTGAAGCGCAGCAGCTCGATCATTTGTATCGGAACATGCTGCCACAGCTTCAACGGCTGTTCAAGAGAGCGGAAGTGAGCTCAATTGAGCAAAATGCTGGACCTCGCCACGGAAGCGGAGCAGACGATAGAAGGTGAAAAAGTATATCGTCCACCACCTACGGAGGAAGGGTCTCTGCTTCCCGAAATGGCGTATAAGCCGAAGCGGAAAAAAGGTTCGCCGAAGGCTAAGGTAGCGGCCGCTGAGGTAAGCCCGGCCAAACCAAGCGAGCCAGACATCGTCGACCGCATCGCAAAGATGCTGGAGGATGCGCTGCGGCCCATCGTCTCCCAATTGGCGTCGACGACCCGACAGTCCCGTAGGAGAAGCCCATGTTCTGGCTCTCCTAAGAAAGGCACGCCTGCCAACCGATCTCCGAAGAGTAGGAGGTCTGGCAGACCTAATGGCCCGAGTAAGAGCTTCGGACACCGGCAGGAAAAGAAGAGTGCTAGTCCACAGAGGGAAAAAGTGAAGGAACAGCCGAAAAACAGAATGGGCTCAACTTTCGATCCGACTAAGCCTCTTACCTGCAAGGGCTGCGGAAAAATTGGATATTCCCTCAGGTACTGTCCGGTGTGCTCGGGAAACGCCAAAGGGAGCGGTTAACCGGGACGAAAACCGCGACCCAAGAGCTTGAGTCCCCGCTGTCCCAGGTGAGTTCGGGACAGACCCGCTCCGTCCGAGAGTATGGTCCAGAGAGGAGCGGAAATGGGCCTCAAAAGGAGGAACGGTCCCAAGAAGCCAGCAGACCAACCTCATCTTATAAACCAGAGGATGAGAGTCGTTGGTGGCTTCTCGTGGAGATTGAGGGCTTTCGTATAAGAGCCTTATACGATCCCGGAGCCTCCACGACCGTGATGGGACCCAGCGGTCTGCAAATCGCCGCAGCATTGGGCAAGGAGCTCATTGTGGCGAACGCCGGACGCGTCAAGATGGCGGATGGTAGTTACCAACCGCTAAACGGTCATGTGATTTTACCTTTCACTGTCGGGAAGGAGACGCGTGAAATAAGGGTAGCGATCATACCACATCTTGACGCCGAATGCTACGTAGGAGTAAATTTCGTACGAGCATTCAGAGCCATATTGGATCCGGATAGCGACCGCCTGTTCCTCAAAGACAGCAAGCAGCAGATCCACCTCGAAGTTGCTGGAATAGGGGGTATGGCCACCCTCTCGTCCGCTGGGATAGCGGACGCAACCGAGGCTGAAAGGGAAGAGCTGCGAGAGCTTGTAAGCAAAGTGCTGTCTAATACTTCTCCCAAAATCGGGCGAACCCAACTCATCGAGCACTCGATTGACGTGGGATCAGCTCGCCCGATAAAGCAGAAGTATTACCCGGTGTCGGAGAAGATCCAGGAGGAGATGCACCGCCAGGTCCGAGAGATGCTAGATTTAGAGATCATAGAGCCCTCGGACAGCGGTTGGTCAAGCCCAGTGGTGATGGTACGCAAGGAGAACGGATCACGTCGGTTTTGCATTGACTTTAGGAAAGTCAATGCGCTAACGAAACCAGACGCTTATCCCCTCCCGTTCATGCAGGATATCTTGCGCAAGCTGAAGAGATGTCGGTACATTAGTACTCTGGACATGAACTCAGCGTATCATCAAATACCTCTCCAGAAGGAATCGCGTCCTTATACGGCTTTCACAGTCCCGGGAATGGGACTGTATCAGTTTAAGCGGATGCCGTACGGATTGGCATACGCCGGCGCGACCTTCCAACGCATGATTGACCAAGTGGTTGGTCCTGATCTCGAGCCCAATGCCTTTTCTTACCTCGATGATATCATTATAGTCACCGAGACATTTGAAGGGCACAAGAAGTATCTCGAGATGGTGCTGAAAAGACTGACCGAAGCTAACTTGACAGTGAATAAGGACAAGTGTGTCTTTTGTCAAGATGAGGTGAGATATCTTGGCGTGCTGGTCAACAGGGATGGAATTCGTCCCGACCCAGCCAAGACAGAGCCTATAAGGGTTTATCCGGCTCCCAAGAACCTCAAACAGCTTCGACGATTCCTCGGCATGGCGTCGTGGTATCGGCGTTTTATGCCGGATTACGCCACGATTGCCGAGCCACTTACCCGTCTAACAAAGAAGAACCAAGGGTATGAGTGGTTAGATGAACAGGAACAAGCCTTTCAGCAACTGAAGGCCCTGTTCATGACTGCTCCAGTTCTTCAACGTCCCAGTGCAGATGGACTGTTTAGCCTGCACACGGACGCGAGCGATACCGGCATAGGAGCCGTGCTCGTCCAAGAGATAGACGGAGAGGAAAGAGTCATTGAGTTTGCCAGTCGCATTCTCACAGCAACCGAGAAGAATTATAGCGTTACGGAGAGGGAATGCTTGGTCGTGGTCTGGGCTATTAATAAGTTCAGACCTTACATCGAAGGGTACCACTTCAAAGTGATAACGGATCACAGTAGTCTTCGCTGGTTGTGTAATATGAGAAATCCAACCAGCCGACTAGCGAGATGGGCTTTAGAGCTTCAAGCTCATGACTTTGTCGTCGAGCACAGAAAAGGAGCTCTGCATCACGTTCCCGATGCCCTATCTCGCATGTATGAAGACGACGAGCCTACAGTAGCAGCAATGTCGTGGGCTCAAACTACTGAAGATCCTTGGTACCTAGACTGGATCAAGAACGTTTCCGACAGACCCCGTGATTTGCCCGACTGAAAAATAGTTGGAGTAAATCTATACATCTACCGCCCCGACAAGGAGTTAGAGGAAGCGATGGATGATGAGCAAGCATGGAAGCTGGTCGTACCCGTAGAGAATCGTCACTCTATTCTGAGAGAGTGTCACGATGACCCCTCAGCTGGCCATCTCGGAAGGGAAAAGACATTCGCCCGCGTGGCCCAAAACTATTATTGGCCACGGTTCTACGCAGAAGTTGCGGATTACGTCAGGCGATGTCAAGTGTGCCAGCAATGTAAGGTCGAGCAACGTGCTCCCTCAGGGTTAATGGGTCACCGCCAATCGGACAGACCATGGCAGGTGGTAGCAGGAGATATCACTGGCCCACTTCCACGCTCTAGCCGAGGATACGAATACATCCTAGTATTCCAGGATTTATTCACGCGCTGGATTGAAGCAATCCCGATACGAAAATCTAACGCAAAGACGATAGTCCGCGAGCTTCACGAACGAGTGATTAACCGGTTCGGCACCCCGGAAGTGTTTCACTCGGACAACGGGACCGAGTTTAAAAATAAACTCGTAGACGAATACCTTGAATCTAAGGGAGTGTATCATTCGACGACACCCCCTTACCACGCACAGGCCAATCCTGTCGAGAGGGCCAATCGGACCCTTAAGACAATGGTGGCGTCGTATATCCAGGATAAGCACAGCGACTGGGACGACAAGCTGCCAGAGTTAGTCTTTGCACTAAACACAGCAGTGCAAAGTTCTACTGGATGGAGCCCGGCTATGCTGAACTATGGTCGCCAACCCGAGGCGCCTAGTACAGCTCGTCGAGAGCAAGACCGGCTTGCCCAGCAACAGTTTGAGTTCCGTCGACTGCAGGATTGGAACGACAAAATCAAACAGTTGCCAAGACTGCACGAGAACGCAAATCGTCAGTCGGCTGCCAGTAAGGCCCGGCAAGCCGAAATCTTCAACTCACGACGAAGGCCAGCGGAATTCGAGGTAGGAGATCTGGTGTGGAAACGCAACCGGATCCTCTCGTCCAGCGCACAAGGTATCTCGGCTAAGCTTGCTCCGAAATATACAGGGCCATATCTGATCATCAGTAGGAAAGGCATGAATACCTACGTTATACAAGATGATCAAGGGGGCCAAGAAGTATCTCATATAGAGCATCTGAAGAGATACGTCCCCGAAGATGATGCTGAACCAAACGATGAGGAGCAACCTACGAGATCTCAACCGTCGAGGGATCAACAGGTGAAGTGCGACCCACCTGTAGCGAGCGAAGCCTCCCCTGCGAGGGAGTATAATGCGAGCGAGTCACCTAGCGAAGGGACTCGGTGTAAACCGCGTAAGACGTCGCGTACGTCCTTAGATAGGGCCCCCGCTACCAAACGACCACGTGGTCGTCCCCGGAAAGCGATTGCGACCGTGCGACGCCGATCCCCAGTAACACGGCAATTAGATGCGCAGCCAGAAACTGTTCCCCTTAGACGAGGACGAGGGCGTCCTCGTGGATCGAAATCCAAATAAAGAACAGTGTCGTTTGAAACGATGGGCCATAACCTGAGATCGTAATTTTTGTTGCAGATGATCATCGAGGTTGAGCAGGAAGCCCTGGAGTTCCTCCTCGCCAGGATGATAGACACCCTGGCCAGCCACGGCGAGATGCAGACGGCGGAAGTCCTGTCTGCTGTAGTTGCTGCCGTAGATCATCGGCAGCAACAGCTCCAGGAGGAGCATCGCCGTGGCCAGGAGGATATCGCCGCCGTCGTCCTAGAAGAGGTCCTGGAGGACGGTCAGGGCCAGGACACGGCCTATGTAGCGACCCCTGCGGACCGCTTAAGACAAGCGAAAGGGACGATACCCATGCCCTCTCCGCCGAAGCCAGCACCCGCGACTGAAGAGCGGATGGAGAAGGAGGGCAATTCGGTATCGGATCGTCCGCAGGGGAAGACTGAACCGGAACCGGCCAACACCAGATCCCAGCTCCGTCGTCCCCACTCCCACGGGTCCCAACCCGCAACCTCTGCGGTGACAGAGGAGGGGCGACCCAAGACACAGGAAGAGGAGTGGCAGGAGACGGAGGCTGCCCTCAGGCACATGAAAGCCCTGAGGGTTCAGCTACGGGCAGCCGAACAAGAGGCCTTGGCAAAGTTTGATGCTTTTGCCGAGGCTCATCCGACGGTTCCCATCACCAAGGGTGTCTGGGGTGAGCGAGTTCAGGACCTCAAAAGGGAGCGAGAGGTCCTGGCAACGTTCCGTGCTCAGCAGCGAGAGGCCATAGAAAAGGCGGCGGCGGAAGAGAGGAAGCGCGAGGAAGAGCGCCAGCAGCGGCTGAGGGCTGAGGCAGCCTATAGGCAGGCTGCTGAAGAGCACCGGCGTCTCCAGCAGAAAGCGGATGACGCTAAAAGAAGAGCCGCTGAGCTGGAGGCGCGGCTGCAGTTTCAGCCCTCCACGAGCGGAACGAGAGGTTACAAGGAACCGAAGTGTCCGCTCTGCCGCTGCAAAGGGGTCGTTGACCCAAAGAAATGCCCTCGCTTCAAGGCGCACGCCGAAATCAAGGCGGGGCGCAGGAGGCAGGGCTGAGAGCCATCAGGAGACAACGGCCCAATCCTCCAAATGTATAGATACTTTTTGTTTTTTATTAAAGTTTTATAATAAAAAAATAAGGTGTACCTCCTGATTATTTATCCTCTTTCCTGTTCCTCGCGGTACAGAGTCCACATACAGAGTATGCGGAATCTGGAAGGGGGGTATAACGGTAAGCGAGTTACCGATCAGGTGAGTAACTGAAAAGAGTATCGAGAGTGATGCGCGCGCATGGAACGCGCGCGAGAATCGTGCGCGAGGGGAGTATCGTGATAGATTTCGCGCGCGCACGACAACAACAACGTGTTGGTGTACGAGATACTCGAGTTTTTACGGGATAAACGAGCGAAAGACTAGTGCATTTTTTGTGTGTGGGTGCGAGGGTTCCTCCCCACCAACCTCCACGTCGGCGTGCAGAGTAGCACGTCTCACGGGCAGTGAGAAAGAAGGAAGAAGAGTCGCCCGCCTTCCCGACCGTAGGAGTGAGAGAGAGAGATAGTCCCGAGGACGAGCTGTCTCTCCTTTACCTAGTCGTTTCCCGCCGAGGCGCGATATATATACAAGCGGTAAGTGGTGCACCACACTTAGACCCGCGTGTCTATTTAATATTTCGCGTCCCGATTTACCTGGTACGGTCCAGGTGAGGAAGCGTTCCTCCTTTCCCCCCTCTCGTGACAATACCCGCACGGATAGAAAGGTCGGTGGTTCGCGGGAGCCACTTCACGAGAGAAGGCGCGCGTGACGTAGTAAGCTTCTACGTAAAAGCTCTCTACGTCAGAGATTCATACGTCACACGGTGTGACGTATGCCACCAGGTTAAGCAGCCGATCATATCCGGATCGGTTGCTCGTAATCTACTGTTAAATAGATTTTTAACTGATTCTTTTCGCGCTGACCTCGGGGGTAGTCATCGGTACGACTCCCCGTAAATTGATAAAGTTCATTTATTGTTTATTTATTAATATTTATTTGTTAATTTAATAAATTGACTCGGCGAGACCATCTTTCTCGCCGATTAACAATAATATCACTTGTTGATAATATTTTACCGGTTAACGTCCTATCCTACGAATACCGCCCTCTCCGGTGTTTATCCTAGTTGGCAATTTTGGGCATAGGGCCCAACACACGGTATATAAGTCAAAAGGAGTGTTTGACGTTGTTAACGGCATTGCACGGGAATCAAAGGGATTCCCGGCCGCATCGTGGGACTGCACACTTAAGGTTGGTAAGTTGGGACAGATTGGGCCTAACCGTGGGCCTTACATATCCCCAGTACCCACCCCGTTACAATATACAGGGTGTACTGAAATTCATTCCGTTAATTTCGCACACATGTATAGCACGAAATTCTAAACGACTTTTCTATCTGACAAATTTTGATTTGAAGCATATTTTTTAAGATATTATTAATTAAACATTATTAATTCGAGCCAATCAGAGCGCGCCAGTCGGCGATGGGCGGTGCAGTGAGGCCGAAAGCGGTGCGTGGAGGGAGCGCCCGGAGAGGGGAAGCATATTGGTTGATTCATTTGTTATTCAACACGTTAATATGCGACAAAATTAAGAGAATCGGGAGATTAAAAAATGGCCGATAAGGAAATGCCAAGCCTTATTATTTCATTAATAAAATATTACTTATGTCGACTGTAGTCTAACTAAATTAATTAATATTTTTATCGGTCTTACAGTCAATTATATGAATAAAAATATTAATTAACTTATTATTTCATTATTTAATTATTTAATTGTTTAATAAATGAATTAATTATTTAATTATTTAATAAATGAAACAGAATTTTGTAATTAAATTCGAAATGTTAATGTTAATTATTATATTAAAAAACTAATTATTTAGCTGTTTATTAAACAATTTTTTAATTTTTCTGAATAACTTGAAAAGTATAATTTTTTTTTCTATATTATAACACAGTCTATTTCATTTAAGTGGATTAAAAATGTTGAAAAGTTACTGTTAAAATATTAGTCTATTCGATGAAATTGTTGCTGGAATACCCTATCTATTATGGCAAAAAACTCAGGGTATAGAGTCTCTTATAATTAATTAAAATAGTACCCTAGTAGAAATCTGACAATAAATGTAACAATTTTCAGTCAGAAAATAGCCAATTATCATAAAATACCCAATAAATGCCCTATTAATGGCAACATTAGATTTTTTTAACCTTAAATGTTACATTTTTACTAGGGTTATGCTACATATAAATTGGCCAAAAAAATTAAATTAGAAGTTAATAATAAGTAAATTGGTTTAAAAAATTAAAAAATGCTTTTACTTGTTATGAAAACAATTATTAGTTAATAATATTGAATTGTTTTTCCAATTTTAACCGAGGCTTATCCGCTTAATCAAATAGATATTGGTGATTTCACGACGAGTGTACATAAATTTTAAAATGGCTCATGTTTTTTAGATAGACTGATAATATAATCCATAATCTGCAAGAAATTTTATTTTAAAATATTAATTTGTATCAGAGTTATGCAAGTTGTAACAACAGTTTTTTCCTTTTTTCCAATTTTCACCATATTGGAAGTATACTTTAAAATACTTCAAAATAGGTCAACTTTTTGTATTACATAAGGTAAAAGTACCAGTGCCGGAACGGTTTTTTACTAGGTATGTAAATTTTAATTATTTTTAAGCAAAATAAAGAGCTATACTATTACTTTTTGTTAGCTTATGATAAATTATTAGCGTTCAATTCATATTTTTTCGAAGTTAATAATTAATATTTTTTCATATTAATTTTATTTTTTTATGCTTATGTTGACTCCAATTATTAAATATGAGATAAAAAACTGTCAATATGAATTTATAAGTTGGAACATTCAAAATAATTTTGTTGATTAGAATTGTGTTTTTTAAATAATTTATTTACTACACATAGTTGACTTATCGAAGATGATGTAAAATATTAAAATAGTTATTAGTTAACGATTGCTAACAATTAGACATTTAAAAAATGTAAATAAATATTAAATATCTTAATGTTAAATGTGTTCCACGAAACGGACGAAAATGATGTACATATTTTGGAACAGTATAATTTATGAATTAGATATAAATTTTAATTTTAGTGTACATCATATGAAAGTATAGCTTCTATACATAATATTATGTTTGTAAAGCATAATGAATTATGTTTAAATAGCTTTAAACAAGGCATCACAAATCAGCACTATTTGTCATCAAAACCTTCCAAATTATTTGACTTTTGAACCTTTTATATTTTTTTCTTGATTACATATATTATATGTTCTTATATTTATAAATCTACATTTCTTAATTTATTTGAAATATGATTTATTTTTTCCATTTATAAAAGAGTCAAAGTTTTGTTAAAATATAATAATTTAATACTATATGTTCCACAATACGGCACTGTTTCGCAATTGGTACTTTTACCTTATTAAATGGGAAAAAGTTTAAAGCGCTCAATATAATTGTTTACCATTTTTACAAATACCTAATTTGCAGTAATAAAATTGGCTATCAAGTAATTTTGATTTTGGACTGTACGACAGCATCAATATGGCTCTGATTGAAACAGGTTATTCTTTGAAACAATAGCTTTTCAACAAAATTTGTATTAATATGGGATTTTGATGCAAACCAAAAATATAATAAATCAAAGATATTGTATAAGTGAAAATTTTGGAAATAGACACTTTTAGCACTCGGGTACCCATGTCATACTATCTAACAGTTCTATTCAACAATTATTACCCTGGATAACACTTTTTTCGTCTAATTATTTGGATTCTATGTTTATTTAATAATATTAACTTATTGAACTTATATTAAATGTGTATGAATATGTAGCCAATGAAACTTGTGAATTGGATTTTTATAATTTTTTCACCAAATAGTGTTTTCTTAGGATTTTATTAATTAGGACAGATCTCAGAAGATTTAAATTTAATTAATTATAATTAATATTACTCATCAATAATACTAAAAAAGACAATTTAGTGAAAAAGATATTAAAACCCAATTAACAAATTATATTGGTTACATTAAACTTATCTTAAATTAATAATTTACTTACATTTTCTTAAAATTAATTTTTGTTAGGTATATAATGATAGTTTTGTAAAATTTCATTAATGACATTAAATAAACATTGTATAATTCAATTAGTTAGGTGATAAAAAGTTTATTCAGGACAATAATTTTTGAATAAAAAAATTAAAATGTTAGTTCTATGAAATGGGTACTCAAGTACTAAAACTGTCTATTTTCAATTTTTTCATTTATACAATATTTATACAATACCTTTACTTTATTATATCTTTGATTTGAATCAAGATCCCATATTAAATCAAATTTTGTTGATAAGCTATTGTTTCAAAGAATAACCTTTTTTTTTTATTTTAATGTCGCTCTTTTCATTCTCCCAAATTGGTGCTAATCAGCGACGGAGGTTATACGATGTCTTTGTTAAGAAAGCACTTGTTGAAAATTCATTCCCCAGTGGTACTTGTATCAATCGGCTGGGGCTAGGAATCGAACCTGGAACCTCCAGATTACGAGCCCGACGCCCTACCAACCGAGCCATCGCAAGCCTCACAAATAATAATATTTCTTAATTTTTTAAACCAATTTACTTATTCCCTGCTAGAAATCAGAAAATTAAAAATCGGCAAATAATAGGTTATTAACTAAATTAACGTATTTTATAGCTACTTCTGCTAGCTTGTTACCAATGTTAAATGAAACGCTTTTTCCTCTTTAATTCGCCCATTTCTTAGAATCAAACCAGCTAATGATTACGATATGTTCATTTAAGTCCTTGTTTCAACCCATAAAATATCGGATTATTTGATAAAATGGACACCGAAACTATACCTATTTCTTAGCTATTTAAATAACACTTTAAATAATTAAATTTGGAAAATAAATTGGAAATATTGTAAATTTGAATGATACTTTAAAATGACTGGTTTAATTGCAGAATTAAGAGTAAATTAGTATTAGTATTCGAGTAAACGATCCAATTTGATTAAAAATTTGGAGTTTTAAGTACATGTATGGCCAGAAGGTGAAGTGAAAATATTTGGAGGTTACGGCAATCTATTCAGTGAGAAAAAGCGTTTCATTTAACCTATTAACTGACTACTTTTAATTCCTAGTTTTTAGCTTCACATTTCTAGCAGGGTTATTAACTTTTAATTTAATTTTTTTGGCCAATTTATATGTAGCATAACCCTAGTAAAAATGTAACATTTAAGGTTAAAAAAATCTAATGTTGCCATTAATAGGGCATTTATTGGGTATTTTATGATAATTGGCCATTTTCTGACTGAAAATTGTTACATTTATTGTCAGATTTCTACTAGGGTACTATTTTAATTAATTATAAGAGACTCTATACCCTGAGTTTTTTGCCATAATAGATAGGGTATTCCAGCAACAATTTCATCGAATAGACTAATATTTTAACAGTAACTTTTCAACATTTTTAATCCACTTAAATGAAATAGACTGTGTTATAATATAGTAAATTGGAAAATAAATTGGAAATATTGTAAATTTGAATGATACTTTAAAATGACTGGTTTAATTGCAGAATTAAGAGTAAATTAGTATTAGTATTCGAGTAACGATCCAATTTGATTAAAAATTTGGAGTTTTAAGTACATGTATGGCCAGAAGGTGAAGTGAAAATATTTGGAGGTTACGGCAATCTATTCAGTGAGAAAAAGCGTTTCATTTAACCTATTAACTGACTACTTTTAATTCCTAGTTTTTAGCTTCACATTTCTAGCAGGGTTATTAACTTTTAATTTAATTTTTTTGGCCAATTTATATGTAGCATAACCCTAGTAAAAATGTAACATTTAAGGTTAAAAAAATCTAATGTTGCCATTAATAGGGCATTTATTGGGTATTTTATGATAATTGGCCATTTTCTGACTGAAAATTGTTACATTTATTGTCAGATTTCTACTAGGGTACTATTTTAATTAATTATAAGAGACTCTATACCCTGAGTTTTTTGCCATAATAGATAGGGTATTCCAGCAACAATTTCATCGAATAGACTAATATTTTAACAGTAACTTTTCAACATTTTTAATCCACTTAAATGAAATAGACTGTGTTATAATATAGAAAAAAAAATTATACTTTTCAAGTTATTCAGAAAAATTAAAAAATTGTTTAATAAACAGCTAAATAATTAGTTTTTTAACCCATTAGCGCCTGAACGGACACTTTTCGCCACCAAAGTTCAGAGATTCACTGTACGATGAATTCGACTGAATAAAATTTATTTAACCACTGTATCCTATGTTTTGAATGTCGCTCTTTCGAGTGGTGATGGTTAGAAGTCCCTAAAATGAATTTGTTTATGCAAAAATTGCAAATAACGAAAAAAAATACTGTTATTATTTATTTTTTTTTTTTAAATCAAATTATTTTTTGCTTTTGCATTTTCCTAACCCCTTAATACCGATAAATATCGCGTCCATGGACCCTAAACTAAAAATTATTGGCCTAAGATTAATAATAAAAATTTTTTATCCATACAAAATGGCGTCCGAAACAATAAAATTTACTTTTAATCTTCAGCAATTTTTTTTCGATTTCTATGGGGTTCAGGAAAAATTTCCTAAGAATAAAGACGTCTTAAAATTGATCAAAGAATACTCTCAAATTTTTTCAGAACCGTAAAAGGAAATTTTTGATTTTGCGGAAAATGAAAAAATTGAAATTTTTGAAAAATTTAAAATTTTTGAAAAATTGAAATTTTTGAAAAATTGAAATTTTTGAAAAATTGTTTTAAAAATCTGAAAAAATTTGAGGGTATTCTCTGACCAATTTCAAGACTTTTTTATTCTCAGAAAATTTTTCCTGAACCCCATAGAAATCGAGAAAAAAATTGCTGAAGTGTTTCGAAATCATCAATCACAAATGTAACATTTTTATAGACATTTTTATTGTACATAAAATATTTACTGTATATCAATACTTCACATTGTTTACATCAATAGTCCACTGGATTATTTTTGTAGCTCATCATAGTTATTCTTGGATAGTTCTTTCTCTCATACGCTTGTCGGTAATCAAAAGTGAATGAACTATTGTCATTTGCTTATTTAATCTTTGAAATGTCACACCCACCTCAAAAGAAAAGACAAAAACGCGTTCGAGAAAATCTCATTGAAGTGGAAGAAAATGCAAATGGCACTGAGAATGCTGTTTACCTCCCTTGTTCGAATGATTCTGGATCTTTTGATTCAAGTTCAGAATCTGACACGGAATCAAATGATTTCTCAAGTGGCATAACGCATATTCCAAAAATATCCTACAGGCAGGTACGAAATAGTTATCAGGAAAATCAAACAAAATTAGCCCCAAATCACGAATACAAATGAATAATTGTAGAAAAGCAGTATCATGAAATACCAAAAAATAATACTTTACTTTCTGATAAAACAAAAAAATTTATTAAAACTTTATCTTCGGTTCAGTTGTTTGAGTTATTTTTTTCTAGCGATCTAAAAGATTGTATTATAGAAAATACAAATATTAACGGATATCAGCTAACTGCTAATGAATTGGATATTTTTTTAGGAATAATCATTACAACAATATTCAATAATCGTAAATCTCCAAGAGATTATTGGTCTTCGAATGAGTTGTTACGCTGTAATCCGATTGCATCTGCCATAAGCCGCGACAAGTTACTAAAAATCAAGCGAAACATAAAATTTAGTAAACTGCAAGATAAAAATGAACATGACAAGGTTTGGAGAGTAAGAAATATATTGAATATATTAAAAAAAAACATTTTACAATTCGGCTTTTTCTCTACGGCCTTATCCATCGATGAGATGATGGTCAAATTCCATGGCAGAGCTCCAGTCTTGCAATTTATGCCAAATAAACCTGATAGGTTTGGCATAAAAATCTGGGCAATATGCAGTCCAGAAGGATACTTATTTGATTTAGATATATATTGCGGTCAAGGATCTAACATTTATTCATCAGATAATGAATTGAAGTTAGTGAAATGTGCTGTGGGTAGTCGAGTTGTAATGCTTATGGTCCAACAATTACTTTCAACATTATCTCCAAGAAAACTATGTTTTTATCATTTGTATTTTGATAATTACTTCTGCAATCCAGACTTATTAGTACACTTGAAAGAAGTTGGTCTTATTGCTACAGGAACTGTTCGATCCGACAGAGTAAAAGAAAAAAATTCTCTGGATAAAAAAGCTAAAAGAGGTACTTACACAGTCAAACATGAAAAAAATAGTGGGCTCAATTTTATAACTATCATGGATTTAAAACCCGTTTCAGTTTTGTCAACAGCAGCTGGAGTTACCCCTATAAGTAGCGTTAGAAGATACTCGAAAATCAGTCACTCCAAAGAAGAAATACCATTTCCTATGGCATTTAGACTGTATAATATGTTCATGGGGGGCGTCGATCAACATGATGCTCATTGTAGCAATTTACTTCCACAAATACGATCCAAAAAATGGACTTGGTCGATTTTTTGTAAATTAATACAATCGTCTATTACCAATGCAACTGTAATTCGAAATTTAGTTCACGAACACAAAGTTGGAACCAAAGACATATCTTTGGAAATTGCAAAATACTATCTTGACAAGCATAAAAATGAAAAAGTACACGAAAGCATTACTGTTGTTAATAAAAAGTACTGCGAATACGCCAGAATATGTAATTCAAGAACACAGAAAATGTGCAAAACCTGCAAAATTTATGTATGTTCGTCATGCTTCTCAACTCATAATCAAAATTAAAAAGGAAAAATAAAAAACTTAGAAAAAAAAATCATAAAATACAAAAAAAAAACGGCTCTCAAAATTACGTTTACCTCCTCGTGGTGAGAGTCGGGCAACGGCAAAAGCATTTGTCGGTTAAATGAGAATATTTTTTAATACTCCTAAGAGTTTTATGATTGATGATTTCGAAACACTTCGGCAATTTTTTTCTCGATTTCTATGGAGTTCAGGAAAAATTTCCTGAGAATAAAAAAGTCTTGAAATTGGTCAGAGAATACCATCAAATTTTTTCAGATTTTTAAAACAATTTTTCAAAAATTTCAATTTTTTCATTTTTCGGAAAATCAAATATTTCCTTTTACGGTTCTGAAAAAATTTGAGAGTATTCTTTGATCAATTTTAAGACGTCTTTATTCTTAGGAAATTTTTCCTAAACCCCATAGAAATCGAGAAAAAAATTGCTGAAGATTAAAAGTAAATTTTATTGTTTCGGACGCCATTTTGTATGGATAAAAAATTTTTATTATTAATCTTAGGCCAATAATTTTTAGTTTAGGGTCCATGGACGCGATATTTATCGGTATTAAGGGGTTAAAAAAATGCAAAAGCAAAAAATAATTTGATTTAAAAAAAAAATAATAAATAAAAACAGTATTTTTTTTCGTTATTTGCAATTTTTGCATAAATAAATTCATTTTAGGGACTTCTAACCATCACCACTCGAAAGAGCGACATTCAAAACATAGGATACAGTGGTTCAATAAATTTTGTTTAGTCGAATTCATCGTACAGTGAATCTCTGAACTTTGGTGGCGAAAAGTGTCCGTTCACGCGCTAATGGGTTAATATAATAATTAACATTAACATTTCGAATTTAATTACAAAATTCTGATTCATTTAATTGGATTAAAATCATTATTGTTAAAATGTCAGTTTATTCGATGAAGTGGTTTCTAAGATATCCTTGGTATTAATTTATTAAATAATAAATTATTTAAAATGCGTAAAGCAATTAAATAATTAAATAATGAAATAATAAGGCTTGACATTTCCTTATCGGCCATTTTTTAATCTCCCGATTCTCTTAATATTATCGCATATTAACGTGTTGAATAACAAATGAATCAACGAATATGCTTCCCCTCTCCGGGCGCTCCCTCCACACACCGCTTTCGGTCTCACTGCACCGCCCATCGCAGACTGGCGCGCTCTGATTGGCTCGAATTAATAATGTTTAATTAATAATATCTTAAAAAATAAGCTTCAAATCAAAATTTGTCTAATAGAAAAGTTGTTTAGAATTTCGAGCTTTATATGCGTGCGAAATTAACGGAATCAATTTCAGAACACCCTGTGTATATATATATAATATAGACGGGTGATTTCACGTCAAGTAAGCAGTTCAAAATTTTAAAATGTTGAAAAAGTTAGATATAGCCTCGGAATATGTTCCAGAATATGTAAAAAAAATTTGGATCAATCAATGAATATGCACTAAAGTTATAGCAGTTGAAAAAATTACTTTATTTTTCCTTTTTTCCTTTTATGACCAACTTTGAACTTAAATATCTCAAAATGGGTTGATTTTTTGTATTACATATTAAAAAGAAAAAAGTTTGTTAATACTAATTAGAATTTGTTGCCATTTAAACAATTACCTAATTTTCAACTGTGGTATTAGCTGTCAAGAGCCTAATATATACGCCTAATATTCTTTTAATTTCTGAAATTGGTGATTTGGAGATTTCCACATGAATGAGTGGTTACTTTCACAGGGTAATAGTACCCAGGTAAGCAGATTTACGTTCATTACACGTAGTTATTTTTGTGTATTTTCCACGTACTTATTTCACGTATATTTTTCACATGTATTTTTCATGTGTATTTTTCACGTGCATATTTGGAACCGAATTACATGTAATATTTTACGTGCATTTTCCACGTAAATATATCACTTATTTTTTCAACAGGGATTAATGTATGTATTGTATAATTTTAAACTCAATTTTAATTATAATGTGTGAGCTTTGAGTGATGTGATTTTATGGTTGGTTAATTGTTGTTTCATTATTATTATTGAGACAATTAATAGTATTCTTTTCAGTTTTGCCTAAGGTTTTATATGGTTTATCCCTTAGGCCACGATAGGATGAATGCCAAGACTTTTAAGTAAAGGCTCATGGTGGATCTTAATGATGCTTCCACTTACTTACTTATATTTCAATTATTATTATTTTTTTTATTTACATTTATTTGTACATGTTAATAATTATTTTCTTTACTATGTATATATGTATAAATTTTTATTAACTTTTTATATTATAAAGCTAATTAATGTAATTTCGCCAATATCTTGTTGTATTAAATGTATGATATGCTTCGCGCTTAAGAGGAAATTTTCCTACACCATTAAATAAAACATTTTTCAAAACAAAAATAACAAAAAATACAGATAAGTATATTTAAATGATATGAACCATTAATATTAAATATTTATTGATTAATATATACATTTTTATTTTCAAGTTACGCAAAGTGATGTGGTTACATTACATATGATACTATAATAACCTTTAAGATTCATTCGCCAGTAATTCAGACACCGACAAATCTCACATGAGAATCACGTGATTCTTATGTGAACCTCACGCCATAATCTCATGTGATTCTCATGTGACTAAATTTTTAAAATTTATAAATAATAAATGTAATGAACACTCGGTAGATATTATTTGCATACGCATGCAATGAATTTGAAACAAAAAATTTAATAGAAAAAATTGCAGGTGCCGGAAATCGAATCTCGGAAGTTTAGCTCCGGAGACCGAGTCTTTACCAACTAAGCCATTTTGTTACTTTGATTTCTGAAGTTTTTTTCAGGCTATAAATAAAAGTTGAAGCTTTTTCGGATTTATAATATTTTTAGAGTATCGGAATCATAACGTGCAATATTTAAAGGCATGGACTTAAAATTTCGTTAAAAACTGTATTATAAAATTAATTTGCGAATTATAATATTTTCAAAATCTGCTTTTAAAAATATTTAATTTTCCCAGTCAGCACGGAATGTTCCAACGTTTTTCGACGTTTTGAGACGTACGGTGCTTACTGGCAATTTTATAAATTCATGCCTTTTTATTATTATTATTATTATTTCAGTCGGCAACCCCTTATTACAGGGGTATGCTAGGCACATGAGTATTCCTTCTGCGGCCTATTTGTCATTTCCCATTTTTGGCCCTCGCAAGTATGCAATAATGCTGTTCTTTCATGTGAAGTGATGAGTGAGCATTCCAATGGGTCCTTGGTTTTTAAAAAAAAAAAGGCACCGCCCAGTGGTCCTGCCATACGGCAAGTATTCTCTGGACATCCTAGCTAGAGATATCCCCTGAATCAATTAGAAATTCACTGGTAAGGCGCCATCTTTTCATCATGATTCTGGGGCTTTCACACAAGATGTGTAAAGGTGTTTTATTTATCTTCTTGCACATTCGGCATAGCGAGTCTCCTTCCAGTCTCATTTTATACCTGTGGAATCGCAAATTTCCATGTTCAATAAGTATTTCCATTAATTTGTATGCTGTATTCTGTTAAGTTTCTTAAGCCCTTCTACCCAGGGTCTGCTTATTGCAGGATTTATCTATGCTCTTTGGTGTTCCTTCTCTAGCCATTCTATTAGCAATTTCATAAGGAGGCTGTATGGCTTTTTTACCGTTAGGCTTGATTCTAAATGTTTTCCATTTGTACTTATCTTCGCTAGGTTATCGGCTATTTCATTACCGTATATATCCTACATGACTTATTGAGATCCTTATTAGAATTTTTTTTTATTAAGCTTAGTAAAACTCATGATTGAGTTTATATAGCACACTACATAATACAACAATTGAAGTATATTATAATAATTCATATAATATTTCTTTTACATAGCAAGTAAATACGAAAATAAAATATATTATTTACTTTTTTTTTTCTAAATTTTTAGATTACATTTGTCGAAGAATTGACAAATTTTTAGTAAGACTTGTAGGTTCATAGTAACTAAAAAGGCTTTAATTGTGTAAGATGGAAAATATTTGTATCTTAATAATTGTTTAATGAGTCGTTGTCTTTGTGGTTCATACAGTGGATAATTCCATATAATGTGATTGAGGTTTTGAACGTCAAGTCGGCAGTGACACACAGGGTTACTAACAATATTGATGCGATAAAGAGAGTGTAATAGATTGTAATGATTTGCTCTGCATCGGTTGATTGTTACTATCGTCTGTCTATTTAAATTTTTTTTTGCAAACCATGGTTTAAGTAGATCAGTTTTGTATATACCATTCTATTCCTTTTTTTTGCCCTTGTGTTTTATAATACTCTCAGTATTCATATGCATGTTCTTTTTAAAGTATTCTGATAAGTCAGTGTATGGAATTAAAGGATAATTTGCAAAATTTTTATTTGTTGCCTTTTTAGCCACTAGATCAGCTTGTTCATTTCCTGATACACCTGAGTGAGATGGTACCCAGAATAATTTACTACGATTTTACTGCGATTTATTGATAAATGAAAGATATTTGAATCTAATTTGAAAAATCTGTGGATTGGTGTGGATAGTACATTGAGTATTTGATAGCGATTGGAGCGCACTTAGCGAGTCTGTAAAGAAAAATATCTCGATCGGAATAGATTAGTGCGGTATCTAAAGCTAAGTTAAGAGCTAGACATTCGGCAGTATAAACTGATGCTTTTTAAATAATGCTTTTACAGATTTCTAGATTAATTCTAGGAGCTACACAAGCTGCATCGACATGTTTGTTATTTGTCATTTTACTGCCATCCGTATAGATATTAAATACATCGTATTGATTAATAAAATTGTTAAATATAATTTCAGGATTTTTAGCTTTTTCAAGAGTTTCTCCTAGTTTTATATCGAATGGAATCGAAGTGGTAAGAGTATTATAGTGGTAATTATTATTGGCTATTTTGGTTTGCACGTATAGCATGCATAAGGTGGTTATGCAAGAGACTGTGTTTGTTGGATAGAACTTTTGATAGATATTAATGACATAAAAAATTGTTTGCTCTCGTAAAAGAGGTAATTTAGACTCGGCTAAAAGAATATTTGTGGGCGTACTACGCCTATAACCTAAAGCAAATCTAATTGCGTTGTACTGAATTTGTTCCAATTTTTTATGCAATTTTTTTTGACCGGAAAGTACAAAAATGAGCCATAATCTATAAAAGATCGGACATAACTTTTATATAAAGTAATCAGTTTCTCTGGATGGGAACTCCACCATGTGCCGCAAAGATATCTTATAATATTAAGAGTCTGATTACATTTATTTACTATCATGTCAATATAAGCGTTAAATGTCATTCTGTAATCGTAGACAATTCCCAAAAAACGAGCTGTATTTGAAGATTTTATAGTACAGTTGTTGACTGTAATTTGTGTATTTCCTGGTGGAATATGTTTGTTATTAAAATGTATAAGGACCGTTTTCTTTGGAGATAAATCTAAGCCGAGTTGTGAAAGATTATTACTGATTATTGCTATTGAGCTTTCTACTGCATTTATACACTCCTGAAGTGGAGAGATTTTGGAAAAAGCAGCTGTATCATCGGCGAACTGAGATATAAAAACGTTTTTTGGGTTGTTGTCGGCGATGTTGGACACATATATAAGATAAAGGAGTGGACTTAAAACTCCACCCTGGGTGGAGTACTTACAAGGAGAGATCACACCCTCTGGAAAACGGATTCTTACCAAACTCTAGGATATAATTTCTACTATACAATCATGCAGAAAGCCGGAGTTTTAGTGTCCAATGGCCATTTTTACGATAGATATAAGCAAATAATGAAAAATCTCGCCGAAAGAACCGTTGAGTTTGAACGCTTATAACTCAGAAACAATTAAAGATGTACGTATAAACTAAAGTTTAAAAGAAAGCTGAGGTCGAGTAGATACGTTTTGAAAAAAAGGAAGCTTAAATATTTTGATATGGTCAAAAGTTATGGGAGAAATAAAAATTAGCCAAAATTTTATCGAAAATTTAAAGTTACAATTTAAGGGGATGTCGGAGCTATAGCCTCCATCAAAAGCCGCTCGATCTCGTGGCTTCGAATGGCGCTGTAGTCAGGTGTCGATTTCTACGATAAACGTACTTAAAACATATATTATAAATTTTGCAGCTACATAGAGCTGTTGAAAGATACTTTCCCCCCTAGCTATAACTAAAATTAAGGTAATTGCAATATTACTCTTGGCAGCAAATGTTTATTGTTTTAAAGAAATGTGAAATACGTTGCATGTAGCATTACGGCAGATATAGACTCAATGAATACCAGACGTATTTCACATTTCTTTAAAAAAATAAACATTTGCTGCCAAGAGTAGTATTACAATTACCTTTATCTTAGTCATAGCTAGGGGGGAAAGTATTTTTCAACAGCTCTATGTAGCTGTCAAATTTATAATTTATGTTTTAAGTACGTTTATCGTAGAAATCGACACCTGACTACAGCGCCATTCGAAGCCGCGAGATCGAGCGGCTTTTGATGGAGGCTATAGCTCCGACATCCCCTTAATGATTTTTTTAGCCCAAAATTTCGTCTAATTCTTATTTCTCCCATAACTTTTGACCATATCAAAATATTTAAGCTTCCTTTTTTTCAAAACGTATCTACTCGACCTCAGCTTTCTTTTAAACTTTAGTTTATACTTACATCTTTAATTGTTTCTGCGTTATAAGCATTCAAACTCAACGGTTTTTTCGGCGAGATTATTCATTATTTGCTTATATCTATCGTAAAAATGGCCATTGGACACTAAAACTCCGGCTTTCTGCATGATTTTATAGTAAAAATTATATCCTAGAGTTTGTAAGAATCCGTTTTCCAGAGGGTGTGACCTCTCCTTGTTAGTTTAATTTTTTCGTATCCTTTGATGTGGGTGTGAGCCCATCTTTCGTACATTAAAAAATTTATAAATTTGATTGTTTCCGTCGGACAGCTTATGTCGGTTAATTTTTGTAAAAGTAAATCATTTAAAACATTATTAAACGCCCCGGATACGTCTAAAAAGGCAGCTAAAACATCATTTTTTCTTAAACGGTTCATCTATTTGCCATGTTAAATTAGATAAATTGTCAATGCAAGATATGCCTCTTCTAAAGCTGATTGAACATTATGAATAATTTTTTTTCCACCCACCATTCAATTTTGTGTTTTAACATTCTTTCAAATACCTTCAAAAGACGAGAAGTAAAAGATATGGGCCTTACACTCTCACCGTCCCGCTTATAAAATGAACAATTGAGTCTTTCCAAGCTTCCGAAAAATCACTTTATTCATACATTTCGTTAAAAATGTCAACAAGTAAAAGTTTTAGTTTTGGTGACAGATTTTTTAATAAAACGTAGTCCAAGCCATCTAGCCCTGGAGAGGAGTTTCCATTGCTTGAATTTAAGGCATTGTTAAATTCTACGAATGAAAAGTGTTGACTCAGAAGTTCATTCTCTTGACAAGCGGGTATGTTATTACATTTAGTACTAACCCAAGGAGGGAGATTTTATTTAGGCACTCTATACATTTTTCTGTAAATTGAGTATATTATCCATTAAATTATCTTGTTTAATTTTTACCCAGCTATTTTTAAAATATTACATTTATTCCAAACATAGATTTGGTTAATTTAAAAATTAATAGTTTCGGCAAACTTTCTAGTGTTCCTTTTTTTTCTTTTTAAATATTTTTTTGGTACATTTTTTAACTCTATTAACTATAGATTTTAAATCTTTTTTATAGGTTCCTCTTTATTTTAAACATGTAGGTGCAGGATTTCAATTTGTTTGTTACATAGTACTGTTTGTAAGCCTGTGGATTTTTTGATAGTACATTGAGTATTTGATAGCGATTGGAGCGCACTTAGCGAGTCTGTAAAGAAAATATCTCGATCGGAATAGATTAGTGCGGTATCTAAAGCTAAGTTAAGAGCTAGACATTCGGCAGTATAAACTGATGCTTTTTAAATAATGCTTTTACAGATTTCTAGATTAATTCTAGGAGCTACACAAGCTGCATCGACATGTTTGTTATTTGTCATTTTACTGCCATCCGTATAGATATTAAATACATCGTATTGATTAATAAAATTGTTAAATATAATTTCAGGATTTTTAGCTTTTTCAAGAGTTTCTCCTAGTTTATATCGAATGGAATCGAAGTGGTAAGAGTATTATAGTGGTAATTATTATTGGCTATTTTGGTTTGCACGTATAGCATGCATAAGGTGGTTATGCAAGAGACTGTGTTTGTTGGATAGAACTTTTGATAGATATTAATGACATAAAAAATTGTTTGCTCTCGTAAAAGAGGTAATTTAGACTCGGCTAAAAGAATATTTGTGGGCGTACTACGCCTATAACCTAAAGCAAATCTAATTGCGTTGTACTGAATTTGTTCCAATTTTTTATGCAATTTTTTTTGACCGGAAAGTACAAAAATGAGCCATAATCTATAAAAGATCGGACATAACTTTTATATAAAGTAATCAGTTTCTCTGGATGGGAACTCCACCATGTGCCGCAAAGATATCTTATAATATTAAGAGTCTGATTACATTTATTTACTATCATGTCAATATAAGCGTTAAATGTCATTCTGTAATCGTAGACAATTCCCAAAAACGAGCTGTATTTGAAGATTTTATAGTACAGTTGTTGACTGTAATTTGTGTATTTCCTGGTGGAATATGTTTGTTATTAAAATGTATAAGGACCGTTTTCTTTGGAGATAAATCTAAGCCGAGTTGTGAAAGATTATTACTGATTATTGCTATTGAGCTTTCTACTGCATTTATACACTCCTGAAGTGGAGAGATTTTGGAAAAAGCAGCTGTATCATCGGCGAACTGAGATATAAAAACGTTTTTTGGGTTGTTGTCGGCGATGTTGGACACATATATAAGATAAAGGAGTGGACTTAAAACTCCACCCTGGGTGGAGTACTTACAAGGAGAGATCACACCCTCTGGAAAACGGATTCTTACCAAACTCTAGGATATAATTTCTACTATACAATCATGCAGAAAGCCGGAGTTTTAGTGTCCAATGGCCATTTTTACGATAGATATAAGCAAATAATGAAAAATCTCGCCGAAAGAACCGTTGAGTTTGAACGCTTATAACTCAGAAACAATTAAAGATGTACGTATAAACTAAAGTTTAAAAGAAAGCTGAGGTCGAGTAGATACGTTTTGAAAAAAAGGAAGCTTAAATATTTTGATATGGTCAAAAGTTATGGGAGAAATAAAAATTAGCCAAAATTTTATCGAAAATTTAAAGTTACAATTTAAGGGGATGTCGGAGCTATAGCCTCCATCAAAAGCCGCTCGATCTCGTGTGGCTTCGAATGGCGCTGTAGTCAGGTGTCGATTTCTACGATAAACGTACTTAAAACATATATTATAAATTTTGCAGCTACATAGAGCTGTTGAAAGATACTTTCCCCCCTAGCTATAACTAAAATTAAGGTAATTGCAATATTACTCTTGGCAGCAAATGTTTATTGTTTTAAAGAAATGTGAAATACGTTGCATGTAGCATTACGGCAGATATAGACTCAATGAATACCAGACGTATTTCACATTTCTTTAAAAAAATAAACATTTGCTGCCAAGAGTAGTATTACAATTACCTTTATCTTAGTCATAGCTAGGGGGGAAAGTATTTTTCAACAGCTCTATGTAGCTGTCAAATTTATAATTTATGTTTTAAGTACGTTTATCGTAGAAATCGACACCTGACTACAGCGCCATTCGAAGCCGCGAGATCGAGCGGCTTTTGATGGAGGCTATAGCTCCGACATCCCCTTAATGATTTTTTTAGCCCAAAATTTCGTCTAATTCTTATTTCTCCCATAACTTTTGACCATATCAAAATATTTAAGCTTCCTTTTTTTGCAAACGTATCTACTCGATCCTCAGCTTTCTTTTAAACTTTAGTTTATACTTACATCTTTAATTGTTTCTGCGTTATAAGCATTCAAACTCAACGGTTTTTTCGGCGAGATTATTCATTATTTGCTTATATCTATCGTAAAAATGGCCATTGGACACTAAAACTCCGGCTTTCTGCATGATTTTATAGTAGAAATTATATCCTAGAGTTTGTAAGAATCCGTTTTCCAGAGGGTGTGACCTCTCCTTGTTAGTTTAATTTTTTCGTATCCTTTGATGTGGGTGTGAGCCCATCTTTCGTACATTAAAAAATTTATAAATTTGATTGTTTCCGTCGGACAGCTTATGTCGGTTAATTTTTGTAAAAGTAAATCATTTAAAACATTATTAAACGCCCCGGATACGTCTAAAAAGGCAGCTAAAACATCATTTTTTTCTTAAACGGTTCATCTATTTGCCATGTTAAATTAGATAAATTGTCAATGCAAGATATGCCTCTTCTAAAGCTGATTGAACATTATGAATAATTTTTTTTTCCACCCACCATTCAATTTTGTGTTTTAACATTCTTTCAAATACCTTCAAAAGACGAGAAGTAAAAGATATGGGCCTTACACTCTCACCGTCCCGCTTATAAAATGAACAATTGAGTCTTTCCAAGCTTCCGAAAAATCACTTTATTCATACATTTCGTTAAAAATGTCAACAAGTAAAAGTTTTAGTTTTGGTGACAGATTTTTTAATAAAACGTAGTCCAAGCCATCTAGCCCTGGAGAGGAGTTTCCATTGCTTGAATTTAAGGCATTGTTAAATTCTACGAATGAAAAGTGTTGACTCAGAAGTTCATTCTCTTGACAAGCGGGTATGTTATTACATTTAGTACTAACCCAAGGAGGAGAGATTTTATTTAGGCACTCTATACATTTTTCTGTAAATTTAGTATATTATCCATTAAATTATCTTGTTTAATTTTTACCCAGCTATTTTTTAAAATATTACATTTATTCCAAACATAGATTTGGTTAATTTAAAAATTAATAGTTTCGGCAAACTTTCTAGTGTTCCTTTTTTTTCTTTTTAAATATTTTTTTGGCAAGTGCACAATTTTTTTTATACTCTATTAAATCTATAAGATTGTTTGAGAATTGCCATTTTTTGAATGAGGTTTTCCTGAGGCCTTTAATTTTAATGCAATCATGATCCCACCAGGGTGCAGGATTTCTAATTTGTTGTTTGTTTACAATATTTTTTTTTCGTGGTGTACTGTTTGTAATCGCGTGTGTTATTATATTAATAAAAAAAGCATATTTTTCAGACGCAGCTATCCTTACGAACTCTTCGGTGAAAAAATCATAATATTTATTATCGAGATCAAAATTAAATTTTTCCCAATTTGTTTTGTACGAAGATAATTTATAAATTTGTTTATGATTAAAACACGTTCACTGGGGATCAGGGTGAACGGCTCCCATACAATAAAATAACAACACTTTTATTCGAGCTAGAGACTTTAATAATAATAAATTGATAAGAATACAATAAATAAACGAACAAACCAGTCACGCTCGCCAGCCGCGTTCACGCGGCAAAATTTATATCTTTATCACACGCGATTACCGCACACACACGCACAAATCACAGCTTTCACGGGAAGCTGGAAAACAGGGAGTTTAGGCAGGAATTCTCCCCTGCAGATGCTCGAAAGGAAACAATTAATAAACAATAACCACTCTCGGTAATAACTAAGAAAGATCTATGTTCAACGTCTCGTTTGACGGCCCGACTCGGAATCACCGAGTTCGTCGTGTTGAGCCGAGCAGCGAGTCCGCGCGCATGCGCTTGACACAACAGTCCCATCTCGTCCGTTTGACTCGGCCGATCTGACGCGCGTATACTGTGTGTATAGCGCAACTTCTCTCTTTCTCTCTCTCTCCTTCTCGCACCTTACAATCAACATGCCATTCTGGAAGCTCGACATTAATAACGTATACAGGAACAGCTTGAAAACCAAACAAGCGATAATTGTTCCTTATGTTAAACTCAAATTAATGTCGAATTTGTCCTTGTTTTTAATATCTATTTTAAGTGCGGTTTACTGGTAGAACCTCGAGTACAATAATATACGGACTTGGTACAGCTCGGCATTATACATAGCTGGTCATCATCTTCAAAGCTAGACTTTCAAAGAGCTAGAAGGACTACCAAGGTGCTAAAAGGATTTTTAAGGAGTTGCAAGGTTTTCAAAGGAAGTAGAAAATTTGCTGTAATAGGGGTTGTGTGTGCGCGCATGTCAATAACTAAAAGTCCGAACTCTTTTCTCACGGTCTAGACTATCTAAATTCCGAGTGAGTTTTACAATTAATTCCTATAAACTACGGGGCTTTGCAATAATTAATATACACTATAAATATAAAGTAAGTATGTGACATGCAGTTAGAACTGCCATGTCACATGATATAAATTTTTTTGTGTTTTTCGTCTAGATTCATAATAAATTTTATCGGCTATGCTCATAGTTGAAAAAATAAGATCGATATTAGATTTTTTATTACTTCTTATATCTAGGTGAGAAAAAGTGTTGAAATGATATAAAAATAGATTATTTTTAATTACGCTGTTGAGTAGTCTTTCTTCATTGCGGTCGGTGAACTTGCAGTTCTAACTCTTATTGTGGGAGTTAAAATCTCCTATAAAAAGGGTGTTATCGCTTGTAGATGATAATTCGGTGATTTGATTCCATTCCGCTTGACTAACAAGGGAAGTACATGACCTCCGGGAAACGGATCTCATCCTAACTTTGGTATGTCTTTTATAATATAAAAATATGAAGAAAGTCAAGTTATCTCTTGCCAATGGCCACTTTTACGGAAGTTATTCGACATCCAATAATAATAGCAGTAAAAATTACTTCCAATTCGGTCGCTTAAAACAAATAAAGATAAACAATCAAACCAAAAACTAGAAGAAAGTTGAGTTCAAGTAGATATGGTTTGAAAAAAAAGAAGCTCAAATTGCTTAATTTGAAGCAAAGTTATGAAGAAAATAAGAAATTGAAGATTATTAGGCCAAAAGAAACAATAAATTTTTTATATTAAATTTTGGCCTAATAATCTTCAATTTCTTATTTTCTTCATAGCTTTGCTTCAAATTAAGCAATTTGAGCTTCTTTTTTTTCAAACCATATCTACTTGAACTCAACTTTCTTCTGGATTATGGTTTGATTGTTTATCTTTATTTGTTTTCGAGTTATAAGCGACCGAATTGGAAGTAATTTTTACTGCTATTATTATTGGATGTCGAATAACTTCCGGAAAAGTGGCCATTGGCAAGAGATAACTTGGCTTTCTTCATATTTTTATATTATAAAAGACATACCAAAGTTAGGATGAGATCCGTTTCCCGGAGGTCATGTACTTCCCTTGTAAGTGTAGAGCCTGGGACTTAATAGACTGCTACAATATCGAGAACTGGTATGACGTTATTAATAGAAATTCCGGCAAATTCAACGTCAGCTACTTGTATATTGGGGAGTGTTATGATTGTAAATTTAAGAGTCTTACGTACTAGAAATAAAATTCCTCCTCCTCGCTTATTCTCTCTGTCTTTTCGGAACGTATCGAACCTACTAATAGAAAACTTTTCTGTAGCCGATAGCCAAGATTCAACACATATCAGTACGTCAATTTCTTGTAGAATAATTGGAAGTTCATTTTTCCGTTGTTTTGCGCTGCGTATATGCTATTTTTAGCTTTTTCTTATTTTTTCAAAGTTTTTAATTCGTTTAGTATTCCTCCACTTCACTGGTCACTTCACTGTTAGAGTCACTAAAAGGCGTATCGTGTGGTATTTGATTTAATTGGTTTTTAATTTTAGTGATTCTGGATTTCAAGTGTCGATTGTTAATAAGACTGTAAATTTCCGTGAGTGAGTGAGAGTTGCAAAGGATGTTTTGTATATTTGGAAGAAATATTTTTAATATCAGACGTTCCATAGGATTCATATATAAAGTTTGCTGTAGATTCGAAGTCTATTTCTATCGTTTTGAAATTGGTGTTTATATAATCTTTTGCTGGGTCTAGTAAAGAAAAGATTTCCGTTAGTGTTTTTGATTTTTTTTCTGGTGCTTTAAGCTTTTTAGTAGGACTTTTATCTAAAATGGGCGTTTCTGTAAAAACTGTGGATTCTTTTACGCTGCTTAAAGAAGAGCTTCAAGGATGTATCCTTTTATTTGGTGCAGGCATGATCTTACTGTCGATGATATTGTCTGTAGTATTACTGTTTTGTTTGAGGACAGGCGTTAATTCAAGAAATTCGTTCATAGAAAGATTTTCTTGTTGCCCTACTTTCGTCAGAGAGGTGGACGTTACGTTATAGCAGTGCTTTTGGGTGTGACCCTCTTCTTTACAGAGAAAACAGGTAAGCTTATCAGTCGAAAAATAAATCCAACAGGGCATGTCGTCGTATTCAACTTTAAGCACTTCTGGAATTTTTGACACGTCCTCTTTTTGTATATACATTTGTCTTCGGAAGCTCTTTAGATGAGCAAACCCTGGAGTTACAACTGATGATACTTTAATTTTAGTTATTTTTAATGTCGAAGTTATGCCACGTTTTGCCAATTTTTTTCTATAATATTAGCAGGAATGAGCGGTTGAACATTTGAAAGAAGAATCCATTTAGATTTTGTATATAATGGACGAATTTCCAGTTGATTAGATTTAATTGAAATAGTCTTGACGTTATGGACTAGACTTTCTGCGATTTCTTTGGTGCTTAAGTATAAGCAAACTCGTTTTTGTGATATTCTGGAGACATATCTGATATTTATGGGTTGTATTAATTTTGCGATTTCTATACAATAATCTTCTATAGTTAATCCATCTATAGAGTCAAGAACAATTGCTTGCTCTTTTGTCGAACAATCTTCTTGCTGTACTATTTTCGAATAGGTTGCAGTAGGCTGCAACTGAGAGTTACTTTGAAAATTTGATATCTTTGGTGAAAAATGCCGTAGGATATCTCTGAGGACAGAGAAACCCACGGCACTATCGAAATTAACTTGTACACCGAACCAGTCACTTGAGACACAGATTGAGTATAAATATATTCACACACGTAAACACGCACATAGATGTAAATCACAACAAAGATAGCGATTACGGAGCGCAAACAATGCGTGTTATCTGTACGAAGGTTCGTACAAGACTGACCATATTAGAATTAGCCGCTTGTTCCCCTCTGCCGGACTATTTAATGTCCTTTAATCCCAGATTAGACTGGACTTGGTAGAATGTCCGTTCAGAAGATATATATCTCTTCGCCTCTACAATTCTCCTGTGCCGCTTTTGCGCATTGAAGAATTGCAAATGTTCCCGCTTGGAAAATGGTTATGTATTCCTTTAAAGAATATCTCCTACCTTTCCCATTGGTTTTACGACAGACTCCTGCCCCCACCCCCCTGAGGTTCTTCGATCCAACAGTGTACCCAAGTTCTTTACTCTCCGGTATCCTGAATCGTTCATCTCTCTAGTCGTCTTTAGTAGGCAGGCTGACTCTGTATCTCTTATTGAAAAAAAAAAAATATTTTCGAACAATAGTAAGAAGAAAATATTTTGTCTTCGATATTAGAAGGACCAGATTTCTCATTCTTTATTCCAACGAGTGTAGAGAGATAGTCGTCTCCATCTGGTGGTGGGAAAAACCACCAGCCAGCTCTTTTCTATATATATAGCCGCAGAACATCTAGCTGGCGTCGCGGTTCATCTTGCGACAGGCGTCTAAGGTAAGATCTCCAGTTCCTTACTGAGGAGTCCAAGCTGGAGATCGAGGACAAAACGCCTTTAATTATTTTAAAAGGCCGTACTCTGGGAAATTCCACCAGCCATAGTGGACAAAGAGTACGATAGGCCTACTTTAATCTAAAATAAAGTATTTAGTTCGGAGAGACCGATAGTATATAATTTACACATATAAATATCACCGAACGATAAATTCATTTTATTTCAAATAACTTGCGACTGGGTCTAATACGTCGCACTCTGGCTGGTGGTTTTCCCACCACCAGATGGAGACGACTATCTCTCTACACTCGTTGGAGAGATCGTCGTCTCTTTTCTATATATATAGCCGCAGAACATTTAGCTGGCGTCGCGGTTCATCTTGCGACAAGCGTCTAAGGTAAGATCTCCAGTTCCTTACTGAGGAGTCCAAGCTGGAGATCGAGGACGAAACGCCTTTAATTATTTTAAAAGGCCGTACTCTGGGAAATTCCACCAGCCATAGTGGACAAAGAGTGCGATAGACCTACTTTAATCTAAAATAAAGTATTTAGTTCGGAGAGACCGATAGTATATAATTTACACATATAAATATCACCGAACGATAAATTCATTTTATTTCAAATTATATTGTTTATTTATTGATGTAAGATACGACAGGGCTAACAATTATGAGACAATTTTTGTGTAGTATACTTTTTGAGTAAATGTACTAAATTTTTCAGCAAAAAACTTGATGATTCCATCTTGATTTCAGTATTTTTTGTTGCAGTAAGTTTTTATAAAGTATGATAAGAATTGCTAAAGTGTAATTGAAATTACATCATACTTGCGAATTTTTACACCTTTGTAGAAGGTCTTTTTTTATATTTAACAATTGGATTAATGAAATATATGTGTTCGATTTCCGGCCCCGGCCGATTGATACAAGCACCACTGGCGAATGTATTTTCAACACGTGCTTTCTTCACCAAGACATCGTATGACCTCCGTCGCTGATTAGCACCGGTTTGGGAGCATCAAAAGAGCGACGTTAAAATAATAAAAAAAAAAATGAAATATATGTACTTGAAATGTTAAATAATATAATCTTAAAGAGATGTTATTACTTCCATACTGATTTTAGTATTTTCTATTACATGATTTACTATATTCTATCTGCTACATTAATAACAGTTACAATAAGATAATGAAAACATATTTGTAGACGTTTCAAAAAGCCTAGTTACAATTAATACGAAATTGCTGCAATATATTACTAAATATATATTGTTATAGTGTGGTACCGATATGTACATTAAAATTTTAACTTACACTCTAAACCCTAAAGTGTAAAAACTGAACCTAAAAAGTATAAAAATGTCAATTTACCATTTTCGAAAAGATTAAATTTATAGAATTCCTCTTTTGAAGAGAGTAAATGAAGAAAATTACACTTTGATTAGTGTAAAATGCTATATTTCTATTTTTCTAAAGTGTAAAAAGCGAAAATTCCACTATAAGAAAAGTATAAATTGCGATTTTTAATCCTTTGAAAAGTATAATTTTTCAGACGTTGTCTTGAAAAGAGCAAATAATGGATTTTATACTTTAGGTAAAGTTTAAAACGATAAATTTACACTTTTGAAATGTTGAAATTGCGATTTTTCCTCTTTTGTAAAGTATAATTTTTCGGACCTTCATTTTCAAAGAGTAAATAGTGGATTCTACACTTTCCGTAAAACTGAAAATGCTAAATTTATACTTTTTAAAAACCCAAACTAACATGAAACAATCATCCCATGAAAAAAAATGTATTAGAATAGAAAACTTTCATTCATTACTAACCTGGTGAGTTGCTTTCCTCCGTCGAAAGTGGCATTGCATCGAGATTAAATAATGACATGAATTTAGCTATAATAATGAAACTATTATGAATACTATAGTAAATCAAACACATTATTTGGTTTTCTTTATTAATGCATTCTTTAACAATTAAAAATTTATTCATTATACTTTGTGAAGTTTGTATATAATTCTGAGTTATTAATTATTGTACTAACTAACATTGTGTACATATTTTCCTCTATATTTGGGAATGGTGTGGGTCTTAAGGGTGTAAAATACAAGTCACATTTCAAAAATTTTACCTATTTAATAAAATTAAAAAAAAAAATTTTTACATTCCCCTATTTGGGGTGAACTCTCAGGGCTTGTACCCACTCTTCGTGGCACTCCGGACAGACCTCGATGGTCGTCCCGGTCCTGCCACATCCGCGGCAAAACTTGGTCCTTGCCTCCGGACACCTCTGCCAACTGTGGTTCCTGCTTCCACAGTTCCAGCATCCCTGCCTTCTACGGTGACTGTACGCCGTTGGACGTGGGGCCAGGGTGCTGGACACGGCGAGGTTCTGGGCCGGAAGCATCCAGGTTCGCTGGGATCGTCTGGGGGGTGTTAGGGATCTGGTGCTGGATGGTGAGGGTAATTGGGGTGGTGGGGAAATTTTCAGGGACAACAGGGATGGAATAGTTGGGGAAACCGGTCCCATACGGCGTTCTTCGGGAGGTGGGGTGGTTTGACGGGGTGCTGGAGGGGCGTTTTGGATAGGGGCTAATAGGGGTGGGGGCAATTCGGAAAGGGTAAGGGAAGGGGTATACGGGATAGGGATAGGGACAAAATACACGATGCGCATTGCGTGATCTTGGGAGGGGTCGCGGTATATTTGGATAATGGGTCTGGGGAATGTGGGAAGGGGGTCGGAAGATTGCGGCGCAAGGGGTTGGGCACGGGTCACAGGGAATGGTGCTGGATGGAAATGAGACTGGGAAGTTGGTGCTGGATGGGGTTGGTGAGATGGTGCTGGAGGGGGCTGTGGTGCTGGATGGGGTTGGGGTTGAGGGCCTGGTGCTGGAGGAGGCGGTGGATTCACCGGGACCTGCGGTTGCTTGCATGGCGCAGGCGGCTTTCCGTGGCCGACCTCGGCGCCTTGGAGGTCTCTCGCCACCGGCTCCCTCGTCTGGCTCCTTCCTCTTCCCCGTGGTTGTGGGGGCCTGTGCCGCGGGAAGCTTTCGCCGTAGTGGCTCGGCGTCTCCGTCACATCCGCCCGGTATGGCACGTAACCCCGGTACCGATACCCTTCCGGACTCTTCTCCCTCTTCGGAAGCGTCCGTTGAGGCACCGGGGACGGTGGTGCTGGAGGTGTCGCTGGGGTGGGTAGCGTTGCTACGTTTTGGGGAGGCGGGTAGATCGGCGCCTCGCCCATCAGAGGACGTCGCACTGCCGACGTTCCGCATCTTCCTCCCCTTCCTCGTAGGCTGCTTCGCCGTTGTACCATCTGGAATAGAAATGGGATTGATATTTACCTTTCGGGGCGGAATGTATCGCTTAATATCCTCTATGGATATTTCAGTTCTTTTCTTTGTATCGTCATCTTCTACGATATAAACAGTAGAGGATTTAATTTCGACTACTGTTGCTGGACCTACAAATTTCGGAGCCTGTTTGGCTGCAAAATTTCCTTCTGCAGAAGATTGTACACGATTTAATCTAACTATTTTATCTCCTATCTGGCTTGCCTAGCAGTGGCGTTATCCATATGATGTTTAACTAGATCGTGAAGAGCTGGAAGTCTCTTCATGCGATCTGACCACTTTTCTGAGTCTTCAGGAAGGATAGGAGTGGGATTCTCGAGGTGCTTTCGGATTAGGATGGATGGTTCCGGATTTCTACCCAAATTCATAAACGCTGGTGTTGTTTTAAGCGACGAGTGAATCGTTGTATTTAAAGCGAAACAAAATTCCTTTAAATGCAGATCCCACTCTTTATGATCTTCAGCTAAAAAGCTGTTAATCATAGGCTTTAAATTACGGTTTACTCGCTCTACCGGATTCGCTTGGGGTATATAAGGCGGTGTGGTAGTTTGCTTAATACCGTAAGCATCTAAGCGTTCAGACATTAATTTATTGGCAAATTCAGTCCCATTATATGTCAATAAAAACTTAGGGCATCCCCATCGGTTTATGATCAAATCCTCAAAAGCTTGCCATACACTTTTAGCGTCTGCCTTCCTAAGTGGCTGAATTTCTACGTAACGAGTGAATAAATCTTCAAAAGCAATTACGTATCTGAAACCTCGTTTAGATTTTGGCTTCGGGCCCATAATATCGGCAGCCACAACTTTCCATGGTCCCTCGATATTTCTTTCGCCCATTAGCCCTGCCGGGGGCAATTGGCAATTTTTGTGGATTTGACATTCATGACACGATCGGACATAACAAGAGGTATCGTAAAAATACCCGGGCCAATAATAATAAGTCGCAAGACGTGCGTAAGTTTTTTCTATGCCTAAATGTCCTGATTGAGGAGTATTATGGGCTTCGAAAAGAGCTTGGGGTCTGTTTGATGCTGGAAGAACTAATTTTCACGCATCCAAATCAGGGAACAATGGATCGACTAATGGGTTTGGACGATGTACGTAAAGAAAACCATTCTCGATTTTAAAATCGGGATACTTAGCTGGAAATTTCCGTACGTTCTCCATTTTTCGTATGTACCATGGATCATCTATGTGAGTCGGAACTACAGCTGCTACTTCTGACTCTTCCCACGCTTTTGATAAAGCGTCCGGAACTTGATGCAAAGCACCTTTACGATGTACAAATTTGATATCGTAATTTTGTAGCGCTGTATTCCATCGTGACAGTCGGCCTGCAGGGTCTTTGAGATTATTTAACCATAAAAAACTGAAATGGTCTGTTATTACGGTAAACTGTTCTCCTTGAAGATACCCTTAAAGCCTATCTGCTGACCACAGAACCGCTAAACACTCTTTTTCAGTTACAGTGTAATTGCGTCCTGCTTTGGTCATTGTTTTACTCACATAGTAGATTGGATGTTCCTCCCTATCAATTACCTGCGTAAGCACACCTGCTATCGCGTAATTGCTTGCGTCCGACTGCAACGTAAAGGGTAATGTGAGATTGGGTCGTGCTAGAATGGGTGCTTGAGTAAGGGATATTTTCAGTTTTTCAAAGGCTGTCTGTTGCTCTGCATCCCAGTGCCAACAAACACCTTTTCTAGTTAACTGAGTAAGGGGGTTTTTTATTTCGGATAGATTCGGAATAAACCGGGAATACCATCCGATCATCCCTAGGAATCTGCGGAGTTGCTTGAGGTTTTTGGGTGCTGGATATTCGATTACAGGTTTAGTTTTGTCGGGATCAGTACACAGACCATGTTCATTTACAACATAACCAAGATATTTTACTTCGGCACAGCAAAATTCTGACTTATCTCGATTAAGTTGTAAATTCACTTCTTTTAACGCCTTCAGTACTTTACTTAACCAGAAAACATGATCTTTAAACGTTTGGGTCACAATAATTATATCGTCTAAGTACACGAAAACATGTGGTTCCCAATCTGGTTTGATTAGTTTTTCCATGATCTTCTGAAAAGTAGCTGGAGCGTTTGTTAAGCCGTAGGGCATTCTCTTGAAGTGGTGTAGGCCTCGTCCCGGTATGCCAAATGCAGTTATTTCTTTACTGCCTTCTTCTAGTAAAATCTGATGATAAGCTTGCGACAAATCTAATTTTGAGATATACTTTGCTCCTCTTAACTTATCTAGTATATCATCCATATTTTTTAATGGATAAGCAAATCTTTTTGTTACTTTATTGACCTGCCGATAGTCAATACAAAATCGGTATTTGCCGTCAGCTTTTGGTACTATTACTGGGCAACTACACCAAGGACTCTCTGATGGTTCTATTATGTCTTCTTTTAACATACGGTCTACCTCTTCTTACCCTGCTTTCAACATCTTTGCTGAGTACTTCCGCATCCTTTGTCTTATAGGCTCGTGACCCTGGACATCTATTTTGTGGTAAGCCAAAGTTGTCGCACCAAGTGTTTTCGGGGTTTTCGGGATAAGATTGTCTAGGACCTTTTTTATTTCTTTTTCCTCTTCTTCTGACGCTTGACGAAGGCCATCTATACTAGCTAGTGCTGGAAGGTAGCTGGGATCTTGCCCATAGGGATAAAACTGATGAACTTCCCCTGCTGGTGTCCACCATGTGTCGTTTCCGAAGTCTATCTTGAGTTCAAATAAACGTTTGAAATCAATTCCCAAGATACACTCGTACTGCAGTCCATCTGCTACTCGGAAAGGTAAGGTTTTCTCAATTCCATCGATACTAACCGTTACGTCTAATTTTCCTTCCACAGGTACTGATATCCCATTGGCTACGCTTACGGCGCCCTTGCAAGGTTTAAATTTCCCGCTAAACTGTTTTCCTAAACCTTTTCCTATATAGGAATAAACAGATCCGGCGTCTAAAAGTCCTATCATCTTTCTTCCGTTTAGTTCTATCGAGAAAAACAACCTAGGCTCAAGCTTACCTAACGGATGCTTTTGGATGAGTGAATCTGGCGATAAGACAGCGGTTGAAAACATATATTCTACTACGCTGTTATTCGACTTATCTCCCGATTCATCCGACAGTTTAACTATTTTTACCGTTGGTGCTGAAGAGGAAGTTTTCCTTTTCTTTTTGGGTGCTGAATGGGAATTTCCTTGGGTTATGGAGGGTGCTAGAGAGGAATTTTTTCTTTTCTTTTGGGGTGCTGGATGGGAATTTTCTTGTTTTTTGTATGGTGCTGGATGGGAAATTTTTAATCTTTTTGGATTCATGGAACCTGTTTTCTTTCTCTTATTTGGATTTGCTGGAAATTTGGTAGTTTTGGAGTCTACTATAACGTTTTCTACCAAGGAGGACACAACGACTCCTACTGGTTCCTCCGCGAGTCGTTTCCCGCCGGTCTAGGAACTTTACACGTTGGACAATTTCGCTTCAATGTGTTTTTCCTACCACACCCTCTGCAAGAATTGTCTGGGCAATCATAGGACCAATGACCTGTGATGCCGCATGTGTGGCAAGTGTCTGTTTCCTTATTCCTTGTTTTGCAATTATTTTCCGTAGTGGGGCTATCTGTTCCGTTTTCCTGTTTTCCATTATTACCATTTCCAGCTGGGGCTTATTTGTTTTTATCATTTGGCCCTTTTCCATTTTGATTTGTTCCGTTTCGCTTTCGTTTCGACGGATTCTTCCATGTGTCAGCTAAGTAATTTTCCCCTTCCGAGGTTAAATTCAAATTTCTATTACCGGGTATATCCAATGGAACGAAATTCGCCTCGTCTACTTCAGGATCCCAATATGCCGCCGCTAACCCGAAACATTTCCGTGTTTCATATCTTTCAACTCGATTTCTTATATTATACATGGAATCTGTGGCGTTCAAATTTTTTAGATCGACATATTGTAGTATTTCTTGGTTACTACAATGAAAAACATTTTGCCGTATCCGCTGGATGCCCTCTTCCAACGATAACCTAGTATAATCCTCCTCTGCCAACGTATGCAGAGTCAAACTACCATTTAGTTCTGACATTTTGAGGATTTCTTAGGACACGTAAATTAATTCACGCTATTACGTCAAAAAAAAAAATTTTAATACTAAGTGCAGCTCAATACAACTTGTAGTCAATCAAAAAAAATTAAATTTATTTATAAACAGCTCAATTGTAGCTTAATTTCTTAAAAAAACAAAATTTTGATTTAATAATTAATTAAAATTATGCAAGCATAAAATTATCAAATTGCTTTAAATTTAAGCAAACTAATTTATGAGCAAGCCAATAAAAATGATAACAAAACTTAATTTTAGCTACTAAGCAATTAAAATTATACAATACACTAACAAGTCAGTATTGTTAATTTAAGCGCACAAAATGCCAAAAGCAAAAAAAATTGTTAAATTATTTTTGTCGATACTGTTATGACCAAATTTATCAACAAAAACTAATTAAGTACCTACGCAAGAATTCACAACAACTAACTTGAGTGAAAGGCAAGCGTATAAGTAAATGATTTACAAGCCAAGCTTGAAATATTTAAGCGTATTGGGTATATATGGGTATATATGGGTATATATGGTGCTGGATTGGGTTACGACTCTTAAAAAGATATATATACAATGCAAATAAATAGTGAAATGTTACTTGTTAATGCAATTTCAAAATTAATAAGCATACAGCAATTAAATATTACTATCTTAACACTGTATAACTGTATATACACTTGGTTGGCTATCGTTCTCAATATTTGAAGGGTCGAATTTTGTTCAAAAATAAATTAAATTGAATATAATTTTGGTGGCTAAAGGTTCTAATTAACTGAAAGAATGGTTATTTATAATAAAAATCTCAATTTAATTGTAAACAAAAATTTTCACAAAAATTACTTGTTGAGTAAATCAAGTAACTGCGAGATTTGCTATTTGTCCCTTGAATTTATTACTACAGGGTACAATATTAACTTTGACTGCTTATATTTAACAATAATTAATTGTAATAAACTTAAAAAAAAAATATTTCGCTTACTTTTCTTTTTCTAAGTTGAGAACGTAGCTTGAAATGAAAATTTACTAAGTACTTACTCGTACTCCAAAATTCTCTTACTCATATAACTTTTAATATAATTTAATTTCACAAACTTCAAAAAGCCTTTAAACAAAATCAAATATTTTGGAGCTAGAAGGGAATAAAACTAATTGCAAAATTTATATTTATAAAGGGAAAAATAAAACTATTGCTATTATATACAAAAAAGAACAATATGCAGAAAAAAATTTCAAACCAAATAATATGGAATAGACTCACCGAATTTTGTAGATAATTCACTAGTATCAACAATTTCAATTAACCAAAATTGAATTTATTACAAAAAATCAAAATCTGGTTACACGTGGTGGAAAGAAAATGGCCGTCCAAAACCACTTTCGACGCTTCCTTCGTGTGTGCGCAATATGGCGGATTAATACTTGAAGAAATCCCGAAGTCCACGATCACAATTTTTTCGGATCAAAAAGTCATGGTCGCCATGTGACGTGTCCACTGGGGATTAGGGTGGAGTCACGGTTAAAACACAAATTAATCAACTTCGTTAAAAAAAAGATGGCAGGTTTATTGCAGTTAATGTGCACTTAAGTATTACACGGCAAAGCAGCGGCTTTGCCGTTCAAAAATTGCCAGTCACGTTGGCCGCGGTCGCTCGCGTTCGCGCGATTGCGGGCCGTCCCGCACCTAACTACGCGTCGCGCACACACACTTTAAGGAAGCTGGATTTGGGAGGAAGGAGCACGGCTCACCTGGACGCTCGTCTCCTGGATCCCTCGGACACACACGTAGCCTTTTGAAATAGCGATATTGCGTGGTACTACACGATCGGTGGTCGGTCGCAGTCTGTCGATTATCGGCACGCACGAAGCGAGAGAGTTTTTCCTCGGCGTATTGCGCAGGCGCGCCTACTCTCGCGTCTCGAGTCGTGCGCGCTCGGCTCAGTTCGTACTGGCCGCTCGGGCCGTGATTTCGCTGCCTCGACGGAGATGTCGTCGACGACGTTGACTTCGTGGTGCTGGATGGCGATTGAGTAACTGCGGCCCTGCTGAGAATACTATCTGCGAGGTAAGCTTTTAAATCGTTCCTTTTTACCTCGATTTTAAGCTAAATCGAGCCCCTCGAGTTTCTTCGTTGCAGGTGCCGTATGTTGTGTGACGGAAATCGTCACACAATCTATTCACGACGAATAGAGTATTTAAATTGTCGAATTGTAAGTCGTCGGAGCCTTTCGTATGTCAAAGCCAACCGACGACATTTGTTTACGTCGATCAAAGTGTACAATTACGCGCGCAATGGTACGTAGGGATGAGAGCGCGAGTGTGTGTGTGTTCCCCACTCTCATCCCTTTTTCGAAAATTAGGCGATTGCCTAATCAGTACGTCCCGATCCGCCGCTCGAGGCGGACGAAATAAATCCGGACCGATCGAGAGTTTTTCTGGCTAATAAGGCGCGTGAGGCGTAATAAAGCCATCGGGTACCCGGAACATCCTCGCGAGGTGAGCCGCGAGTGGATTGGTGTACGCAAAAGGACGGGAGTGAGTGTGTGAGTGTTAACGCGGTTCGCGAGACACTCGCCGCGGCACAAGGCCGCCTTTTGGACACCGCAGCCGACGTCGGTCCTCCGTTGCCCAGGAGGACTAAGGGACACGGATCGGCTGGGCCATCCACGGAACGCATCCCGGTAAGTCCTGGTTATATTACCGCGCGTTCCCCCCTTTACCCCGAGTGTGTGTGTGTGAGACCTCGGGAGTGTATTCGGGTACGCCGGTACCCGAATAGCGGAGATCGGAACAGTAACCGCAGGCGAGTATCTCGATCCGGTTGGCTCCCGATACTTCCGCCCGCGCGAAACAACCTTTGTCGCGGTACACGGCCTGGATGGCCATCTTGTTAAGTATTTAAAATAAACGTTTTATACTTATTATTTTAATTAATTGAGTGAGTGTAATTATTATTTCTCCCCGCTCCCGCCGACATCCTCTATTAATTTAAACCATCGTGTCGAGGCAAGGAGGATTGCCCGAATCCTCCACACCGATCGTCCCAGCGAACTCGTGTTCCTGGCGACAGCCCGCAGTTCGCGATAAATTAAATAATTGTGTGCGCGGTATTGGGCAACGCGGCCCAACGGTTAATTTAATTATTAAAATTAATTAAAATCACCGGGTCCGCGAATACCACGTCACAGTTGTCAATACGGGATCTTCGGCTCGGAGTGTCCGGACAGCTGGAGCACATCGGCGTCTCATAACAGCCCTCAGTGAGCGGAGCCAGGCAGCGGTGAATCGTCGTCGTCCTATGGAGTGCCGCCGAGGTAATTTACCTACTTTCCTCGGGCTCTATCTAGATGTTTGTTTGTGTCTGCCATAACCTCAAACTAGACATGTCATCTCCTTTCCTTGTGGTCCTGCTGACATACCTGGGAGAAGCTATGCCTGGTTATAGCTTCTCCATCCTCGTTCCTTAGTAGTCGACCAACTTGGTAATTAATTACCGTTTCAGGTACTCTGATTGGCAGTACACCGTGGCTTGAGCGCAAGGGCGCTACCTCATTCCAAGGCCTGGAGTCTTCACCTGGGCTGCTCAACATCGGAGGCTTCTCTTGGGTGCTGGAGAGGGCAATCAAGGCTGGATGGGACCTGGGGATATGGTACGGGTCATTACTGGTGCTGGAGAAGACATAAGGATGCTGGATCAACGAAGCAGTGTGTGTGTGTGTGCAATTGTGCGCAGTCAGGAGTCGCATCTCCTTTGCTTCGGGTTCTCCTGCTTACTACACACTGTAAGCCTATATCGGTTGCACACATTCGCATATGTGTGTCTAATAGGACTTAATTGGTATGTATAGCACGCTTACTTCGCATAGTAAGCTTGACAGGTGCTATACTATACCTTGTCTCGCTAGTTTATTTCTAAGTGACATGTAGTATAACTACAATGTCACAATGTAGCATTCAGAATAGACTGAGAAAAGATTGATCATGAAAGTTAAGCAGCATTGACCGCGGTTAATAAGTGGATGGGTGAATAACTAACATAAACAGAAAAATGTGTAATATTTTTTTTTTATTTATTATATGTTTTTTTGACAATTTTATTTGTTTTTACCTAATTTTTTTAGAGAATTATCTAAACAATTTTATTTTATTTATTTTTTAGAGAAATCAGTCTCTCTTTTTTATTGGTTTAAAATTATTTAAATAATTTTTATTTAAATTTTATTTATATTTAATTATTATCTAAAAAATTATATTTTATTTATTTTTTAGTGAAATCAGTACTGAATCAGCGTGAATTTTTTTAACAGGATATTAATTTGACACTGATTCTGAATTGATTGAATACTGAATTTTTAAGGGCACACTGCCCTTCTTCAATTGAATAATTTCAAAATTGATACAGTACTGATTCCGTAATGATACAACATTGATCCATTACTGATTTTGTACTAATTCAGTAAGAAATCAGTTTTTCGTTTTGGTGAGAACTTACTACTGAGTCTGTATTGATTTTGATGAATATCAGTAGCTATTATTTATTAATTCCACAATGATTTCATTACAGAATCAATACTGAATCAATAGGAACTTTTTCATTGGGGTAGCGAGTGGCAGTGGTGAGCCAAGCCACCCAACGGATCGACACCCGAAGCTCTCAACGCGGGGCAAACAGTTGTAATTACTGCAGCGCGAAATTGTATTCCACATAAAAAACCTTCCTTTACATATGTATAAAAATATATATGAAAATGTTAAGAATAGAAATTTGATCCAGAAGCTGGAATTTTTAATTTTTCAAATTTAAAATCAACATAACTTTGGTTTAACTTCATCAATCTATTAAACCGACGACTTATTTGCAAGATTTTGTTTTATTCTACCATTATAGTGATAATTAAAAAAAATTAATTAATTATTCTGCATTACGTTTCCAAAAAAGCACCGATTGCATAGAAAAAAAGTGGAAACAAGCAAATAAAACTTAAAAATCAATTAAACATCAATAACTCAAAATAGCATTTTTTCACCTACCTAGAAAGTTAACGTTTTTTATGTATAAAAACATACTAAAATTTGAAGGAAAAAAATGCCTTTTTTGAAATATTCGCATTGGAAAAAAATCGCCTTTTTTCGTTTTTGACGTTTATCATTGCGGGATTCATTTTGACCATAAGTGTATGAATTTTTACATAAAGTGTCTTTTACATTGTCTTTTACATTAGATAATAGAGGTCAGAAAATCCCTAAATGGTAACCATGCCAAGACCCTGATTGACAAATCTTTGGCAGACGAGCGACACTTCGAGTCTAGCCAGCAACCGGGCAACTTGTACCCTTTCCCGGCATTGTGTGTTGACGATTATATATTGTGCGAGGTTAATTATAATCAATTGTGTGGCGTGTAGTTGGTGTTCGCGATTTCTGTGCGTGTGTGTGTGTGAATACCTGGGCAGTGGACGCGTCCACAGATTGCGGATAGTAGAACGGCCAGAGAGAGTAGTGGTCATAGGAGACTATAACCAGTCTCTCTGGTCAGTCGCTAATATACTGAATAAGCGACCGCGGACAGTGAGATACAAACGCAGCTGATAGTGGTAAGTTGTTGTTTTTACACCTACTCATACACCAAACACACATACACTTTCGCTCGATTTGGCTGAGTACATGTGCAGTAGGAAGCTCTATAAACGGGCATTTTCCAAGCGAAATATAATTGAAAGGCGGCTCTATAAACGAGACCGACCTGTGTGCATGGGGAGAACCCTATAAACGGGTGTGCTCCGAGCGTGGCATGACTGCACTGGGTTCTATGCTAGAGAGAGCGGAGACATAGCAGGTGTTAACAGCTGGGTGGCGAAGCGATCAACAGGGAGCTTTCTCGTGGCTGCAGGCTCGTTCACTCTGGAGGGTGCTGCCGTTAACACCAGTATCGCACTCCTGGGCCGCCACTAGTTCTTGGGCCCGAACCCGGCTTAGCCAGCATGGGAGGCTGCCCTTTGCAGTGGTAAACGTCGGAAACGGCGCAAATCTCGCTTCTCGTAGTAATGCCGACTGGCGATCGGGTGGGATCTTGCTGCGAGTCGTGGGGGAAGAACGGTCGATGCCACCGGACTGTAGGGGAGCTAAGTTATCGGGACAGTTCAGGACGGATCGTGCAAGCCACCGCCTGGTGACTATCTGACCACTTTACACAAACACACACATAGGGGGGGATGGGGATAAATAAAGAAAATAAAATGACAAGTTCAATAACAATTGCAGGTACCAGAGTGCTGCCTGCGCCATCCGACTCAGGAGAGTCACGGGGGCTTCCCAGCTCCCCCATCACGCCGGTAGGTAACCTGGCTGGCGTGGTGGTAACTGCTTCAGGAAAACCCGCACGACACATCGGAGGGTCGCCAACTAGTTGGGAGGCTGCAGAGAGCAAACCGTATGAACAATTGCTCAACATACGCAGCAGCCTAGCTAGAATGACCGAGATAACAAACGTCCAAAAGAATGTTAGTCGCGTCATAACAGGCGGAATGAGCGAGATAAATGAATCGGTCGAAGTCGCGTTGTATGAATTGCAGCGAATGAAATTGCTCCGCAAGTCGTCAACGAACATCAACGACGTATGTATTGCTGAGTCCACACCTCAGCAAAAACAGAAACGAAAAAGGGAAAAACAAACCCCCACACCAGAAAAGAATGTCGCGGAAACGCAAGAAGTACCCCAGACAGAGACTTGGTCGACGGTCGTCCAAAAAAAGAAAAAAAAAAGGACGGCAGCGGCTACTACGGACGGACGGACTGCTACCTGGGCAATCCACCGCTCACCAAAACCGGCAGTCAGATCGGCCAAAGCCCACACAGGGCAGAAGCACGATTTTGATCAAACCGGCGGAGGGGCAGACGTATAAGGATGTGTTACAAACCATACTTCTGGAGGTGGATCCTACGAAGACCAAGACGGACGTACGACAGATAAGAAAAACAAAGCAGGGTGCGGTTTTGCTGCGACTCGGCAAACAGGAGACGTGGCAAGATTTCCAACAGACCTTGCAGGTCGCCCGCGGAGAAAAAGCCCAGGTAAAGGACCTGACAGCTACGATAACGCTGGAGTTTCTCGACCTGGACAGTGTCACGACTGAAAAAGACGTTAAGGACGCTATCAACCGCGAACTCGGGGACAGCGCAGAAAGAAGGGTGCACGTCTTTGGGTCCAACGCCCGAAGCTTGGCCCTTGCGGTATGCGATTTCGACGCAAGGGACGCGACCGAGATCCTTAAAAAAGGAAGAATAAAAATCGGTTGGGATAACTGCCGCGTGAGACCTAGGCTTCGTGTACCTAGGTGCCACAAATGCCTCGGATACGGGCATATCAAAAAGGACTGTAAAGGACCGGACAGACACCGGTGCTGCTGGCGATGTGGCCGAGAGGGGCACGATGCACAGGCGTGCAAAAACACACCTGAGTGCTTCCTCTGTCCCAAGAAGGACAACAAGAGCCTCGCACACGTCGCTGGTTCAGGCGCGTGTGCAGCATTTAAGGCAGCAAACATCCTCGTCATCAGCGAACAGTACCGGGATTTAACACCGCCGAACTGGCTCGCTAGCAGCACGAGTACAGCGGCATTATGGGTGCGCGGGGAATGGGCAACGCGCGCGGATCCGGGGAGAGCTACGTTTGGGCAACGGTGGGCGATGTCACCTACGTCAGCGTCTACCTTAGCCCGAATTATAGCGCTCTCGAATACGCGGAGAAGCTGGATACTCTCGAAGACGCTGTGAAAGACTACCCGGCAACAAAATCGTGGCGAGCGACTTCAACGCGCGCGCGGTCGAGTGGGGAATGACCAAGACAAGACAAGACTGTTGGAGATGGCCGCAAGGCTTGAACTGACAGTGGCAAATGAGGGAAACACGCCGACGTACAGACGACCCGGCTTCGGGGACTCTGTGCCCGATGTGACCCTTATTTCGGACAGGATGACACAAAGACTGAGGGCATGAAGAGTGATCGAAGACTACACAGCCATCGATCACCAGTACATCTCCTTCGGTCTTATAGACGAATCGCGTACGAGCAGTACTCGGGTAACTCGTCCCCCTCGTTGGGACGTGAAACGGATAGACTTAGACAAACTCGACAGACAAATGACGCGCGGGGAACCACTGTCACAGGTAGAACCTCGCGGAATGACTAATCGCGGCAGGGCTGAAGCGCCTGTCGGGGAAACAACCCAGTTTCTTCAACAATTGTGTGAAGCCTCTATGCCGCGGAAACGTTACGCACGCAACAAACGAGAGACATACTGGTGGACAGCCGAGATCGCGGACATCCGACGTAGTTGCCTAGCACTTAGACGGAAGGCCCAACGGGCTCGCGACCGACAAACCGCACTAATTCTCTCCGAAGAATACAGAAAGAGTAGGAGGCGTTTGCGGTACGCCATAAATAACAGCAAAAAAGAGTGCTGGCAAAGACTGACGGACGAGGTGGCCTCGGATCCCTGGGGCGCGGGTTACAAGATCGTGACTCACCAACTGGGGAGACGGGTTCCGCCGATAACTAAGGACGCAGAGACGATGGACAAGATCGTCGACGGTCTCTTTCCAACTCATCCCGTGAGGAGGGAGGAAACCGTTGAACGTACAAACGGAGAATGCCCTCCATTCACGAGTGCGGAGCTCGCCAGAGCTGCAAACTCGTTGAAATCTAACAAGGCACCGGGCCCTGACGGTGTGCCATCGGAAATCTTACGTTTCGTCGTTTTGTGACGACCGTCGGTGCTCCTCGACACATTCAACGGGTGCCTGGTGGAGGGCGTTTTCAGCAGACATTGGAAGACGGCTCAATTGGTTCTCATTAGTAAAAATAAAGGGGACCCTGAGAATCCGTCATCCTACAGGCCACTAAACCTACTTAACAGGACCAGAGAACTGTACGAGTTATTGCTTAGACCAAGGCTTTTACAGTCGATAAATAACGCAGGAGACTTATCAGACCGACAACACGGGTTTCGAAAAGGGCGCTCAACCATCGGAGCGATAACCTTTGTGAAAACCATTTTCAACAAGCATAACACCAGGTGCCACGCGACCAGGCCTCTGGTCTTACTGGCTACGCTGGACGTTAGGAACGCCTTCAATTCGGCGAGGTGGGAGGATATCCTGGAAGCGCTGGAAACAGCATTCCTGGGTGCCCGACTATCTTCTCCGGGTTGTAAGGGACTACCTGAGGGACCGAAGTCTCACATACGAGACCATTGACGGACGAAAAGACAGACGAATAACTGCAGGAGTCGCCCAGGGATCCATTCTGGGGCCAGACTTCTGGAACGTACTGTATGACAGTCTTCTCCGAATGGAGATGCCGATGGACACATCCCTCGTCGCTTACGCTGATGACGTTGCGGCCATTATCGTGGCCCGTGGCACACACCTGATCCAGCTAAAGCTGAACCAGGTTATGCGGCGGGTGACTGAATGGATGAAAGACCACGGACTGCAAATTGCGTTACAAAAGACAGAACTTGTGCTTCTAACTAGACGAAGAATCGACACGGGGATACCGTTGACAGTCGGACGCGAATGCGTGGTGGTCCGAGACGAGGTTAAGTATCTAGGGGTGACTTTGGATACGAAACTGAGTTTCTGGCCTCACATACGCACGGTGACTAAAAAGGCACAAGAAAAGACAAAAGCCTTGAGCAGACTCATGGCTAATACGAATGGACCGAGACCGAGCACTCGACGACTACTCATGAGCGTTACCCACTCGATCATGCTATATGGGGTGGAAATCTGGGCGGACGCGTTACACGTTAAGAGACGGGCGAAAGCGATGACCAGCGTACAGCGGGTGGGCGCGTTAAGAATCGCGTGCGCGTACAGAACGGTGTCCGAAAACGCCGTTCTTGTTATCGCGGGCGTAATTCCGATTAACCTACTCGCGACGGAACGAAAGCGCATATACGATCGAAGCGCGGACACGGGACGGGTCGACGCTGCGACAGACGAACGTACGAAAACAATGGAACTCTGGCAAACACGGTGGACAAATACCCAACAGGCGCGATGGACACGTAGACTTATCCCTGCGGCTGCCCCGTGGAAGGGGAGAAAGCACGGTGAGGTAGACTTCTATCTCACCCAATTTTTCTCTGGACACGGATACTTCCGCGGCTATCTACACAAGATGGGCAGAGTTGCTTCACCTGAATGTAAGTACTGCGATGACGCTGATCATACGTTCTTCGCCTGTAGGCGATGGGCAGATCAACGTCAACGACTTGAAATGGACATAGAAGCGATCACGCCGGAAAGCGTGACGAGACTTATGACGACGAACGCGGACAACTGGCGCCTGATCGCAAATTACGTTACGAATGTATTGCGGAGCAAAAAAGCAGATGGACGTCTGACAGATTGAGCGAATTTGATTCGAGAATGAACGAGTAAAAGAATGAATGTGTTTTTTGGACACGCAAGGACAGCCGCCCAGTCTGAAGTAATGTTAATAACAGTTCTGGGCTGGTGTCGGTGCGAACAGAGATATGTGGGTTTAGTGGGTATTAGAAGTTTGCTCCTACTGAGTCCCACACTCGGTGGACTGTCTGCTCTTGCGAGGGGGTGGATAGTTTGCCGGTTGTGCGTAAAATGTCATTACCACAGACTCCAAAAAAAAAAAAAAACAAAATACGTATTATGAGCGGCATGGCCAACACGTTGGACGAAGAACAAATGACAAGGGAATTCCCAAACAGAATAACCTTAGTTCATTGTTTCACGGGCTTCTCAAAGGAGTATTATTAGCTGTAGAGTAGGCAGCCGACGCGTCTCCGTATATACCTAGCTCTAACCATATGTTTGTCTATCGCTCTGTGAGTTGAAATAAACGGCGATACACAGAGTGGTACGCTAGAGGGATAACTACACATGTAACACATCCCCCCCTAACCCTGACCAAGACCCAGTGTTGCCAGATAGAGGTGTTTTTTCTTTGTTGCACTCATACAGTATGACTTCATTTACATTAGATAATAGAGGACAGAAAATTCCTAAATGGTAACCCTGCCAAGACCCTGATTGACAAATCTTTGGCAGACGAGCGAAACTTCGAGTCTAGCCAGCAACCGGGCAACTTGTACCCTTTCCCGGCATTATGTGTTGACGATTATATATTGTGCGAGGTTAATTATAATCAATTGTGTGGCGTGTAGTTGGTGTTCGCGATTTCTGTGCGTGTCTGTGTGTGTGAATACCTGGGCAGTGCCTGCTCAATCTTTGGACATCTCAATATTAGCGTGATCGCTTGATATTATGACTGGATTGATAAACCTAGATTCTCGGCCGATTGTTGATTTGTCTTGCGGAACAACTAGACATCGCCACTACACCCAGGTGATCGACCGTGATGGTGTCGAATCCTGGATTGTGTTGGACCATGTTGGATCGCGACGCCAGCGTACACGTAAGGGAAGGATCGTTAGTTGCGCGAACGCTTGCATTTCTATGTATTCATAGTGGGTTATTATTTTTACTATTATTATTATTATTCCTAATTGATTAACATTTTCCGATTGTAATAAGTTTAATATAAGTTCTGTAGTAATTATATCATTATAAATTAGATATTTAGATATATATGAGCAAATCCACGGAACCTTTGATTTTCATTTGAAAAATTTTTTTTTTTTTTTTGGGAGGCACATTGATTTTAATGGAGATTTCTACTTCTTTAGAGGTTAAATAGTAGGAAAATATGAGGGCCCCTATTTCTTTTCAAGACTTATCTAAGAAATTAACTATTAAAATATTAATGAGGGGTATCATAGGGTAAATTATAAAAAATCACTTCGTAAATAAACAGAACATTTTTTATTCTATAATTTATGAATATAACAACATAATTAAGTCTCTTATTTAACAAAAATTGAAATATCTAACAACAATTTTTCATATAAAAGGATGTTTTCAAGTGCCGTTACAGTACTGTAATTTTCTTTTCCTAGTAACAATGGTTTTTTTGTTTGAGTACTTGTAACAGGAATTTCATTTTTTGCTCCATAAATCTTCCAACTTGAATTTTCAATTGGTAATGAGTACATGGCAAATTATTTGAAACATTCATTACATGATAAATAATTTTCTTTTCGCATACTTCTCTTTAATGGTAAACAAACTACTTGCGTAAGGCTGACTGAATGATATGTGTGTGTATGTGTGTGCGCGCGCGGGTTTTTTTTTTTTTTTTTTTTTTTTTCCGAAGAGGTGGAGAAATGCTTAATGCACCATGACTGGAGCCATGCGAGACTCCCCGTGTGTGGGACTCTCCTACCGAAGGATGTCGATAGGCATACCCACTAAAACTCCACCTCTTTTCTTACCTTTATTCCCCCGCGGAAAACCGCCGCAAGGCATTACTTCGCGGGGGGAGGCACGGCTAGATTAGCCCACTACTGTTGCTATCGCAACTCCTGTCTCCTCTTCTCTTCTGATGAGACCCAGCCTGTCCACTACGGACGTACAGAGGGTCACTACCGCGTTCCATCCCTCCTGGGAGTCAAGCAGGCACGCCCCGATGCCCTCAGGGGTGAGGGGACCGCTCCAAGTGACTTGAAACTGGTCCCGTTCCTCCCTGAAACGAGGACACCATAAGAGGACGTGTTCCACGTCTTCGTCCACCCCTGGACAAGCCGGGCACTCTGCGCTGCCGTAGACCCCTATATGAAATAGGTAGCTACGGAAGCATCCGTGCCCGGTCAGCACCTGGGTAAGCTGGAAAACTGACGAAGCCGTGTTTCCTGCTCGCCCACTCCTGGATCCGCGGGATTATGCGGTAGGTCCAACGGCCGTCCCTGGCTGAGTCCCATCTCCGCTGCCACTCCTCTACGGTCCGCAATGACCATCGGTTATGGCAGCGATTCTCTTCTACGCGTCGCCCACCCTCACGGTGTCTTTCAGCTCTCTCGGCTGCCAGGAGGTCGAAGGGGGCGGTCCCCGCGATCACCGAGAGCGCAATGTCAGATACGGTTCGGTACGCCCGGGCCACCCTTAGCGCAGCTATCCTGCAGGCTCTCTGACACGGAGCACCAAAGCTCTTGTGCCTGTTCAGGGCATCAGCCCAGATAGGAGCTCCGTATAAAATTACGGAGCTCACCACCGAGGCAAGGAGAGACCTTCGCGGTTGCTGGGGTCCCCCGATGTTGGGCATGATGCCCGCCAGCGCACGGGCCACCCTTGCCGCCTTTGAGCCCGCGTTCGCGAGATGGTGTTTGAACGACAGCCGCGCGTCTAGTGTGACCCCTAAATACTTCAAGGTTTTCACCGACCGTATCCGTTCTTTACCTACCGTGAAGGTGGCGGTCCTCTCCTTTTTTGTGCGAGAGATGAGCACCGCCTCCGTTTTTTCCGCCGCCAGACTAAGTCCGTGGTCTCTCAACCAAGTGGCGACCACTTCTATAGAGACGTCTCCGAGATATTCGATCTCTTCGACACTCTTTGCGACCACCACTAGCGCCACGTCGTCCGCGAAAGCCACCATCGAGACACCCTCCGGAAGTTGCTGCCTAAGCAGGCCGTCATAGACAACGTTCCAGAGTAGGGGCCCAATGACCGAACCCTGCGGCACGCCTCCCGTGATGTTGTGGGAGTGCACACCGTCGTCGGTGTCGTAGAGCAGAGTACGGTCAGTCAGGTAACTCGAGGTGACCTCCCTGAGATAGAGTGGCACTTGGAAGTGCTGCAGGGACAGCATGATGTCGTCCCATCTGGCCGAGTTGAAGGCATTCCGGATGTCCAAGGTGATGATGGCACACATCCGCCTTGCACTCCGACCAGCATTGATGGCGTTTGTGGCTATGCCAACAACTCTGCCTACAGCATCCATGGTCGATCGACCCTTTCGGAAGCCGAACTGGTTGTCGGAGAGGTCTCCGGCCCGACCGATGGCCTCTGCAAGCCTGGCGCAGATCACCCGCTCCAGGAGCTTCCCAACTATATCCAGTAGACAGAGCGGGCGGTAAGATGATGGCTCCTCCGGGGGTTTGTTTCCCTTTGGTAGGAGTACCAGCCTCTGCGTCTTCCACTGGGCCGGGAAGCAACCTTCTCTTAGGCATGCGTTGAATGCGTCCAGGAACAAGCCCGGAGCACTCATCGCCGCTGTCTTGACGGCCAGGCCAGGTATTCCGTCAGGCCCTGGGGCTTTACGTACGGAAATACCCTTAGCGGCCATCCTCAGTTCGGCTTCACTAATGTCTGGCGACTCGGCTGCACCAATGGTGGCCATCAGGCCCGTCTCTACTGCCCTTTTCCGATGTTCTGGAAACAGGTGGCGGACGACTCCGTCCAGAAAAACTGGGTCGGTGGGTGCAACAGCTCCCCCGGGGTTGATCTTATTCATAACCGTTTTATACGGTCTGCCCCAGGGGGTCGTGGTCCACCTCCTCACAGAGCTCCCGCCAACACCTTCTCTTGGCAGTCTTGATGGCCACCTTGAGATCCCTCCGCTTTTGTTCGTATTCTGCGGAACGATCTTGGAACCGCGGTGTTCCCCTCGCTCTTTGGTGCAGCCTTCTGGCACGCAGGCACTCACGTCTCTTTTCTGCGATGTCCTCACTCCACCAGATTATCGGTGGGCGGCCGCGAGGGTTAAACTTCACGGCCATAGAGGCATCGCAAGCCGCTGTTAGGGCATTCGTGAGGCCTCGTGCATTTTCTTCGGCGGTTCCCTCCACTTTTTCCCCCTCAAGGGAGCAGAGGAACGTCTCACGATCAAACGTGGCTGGTGCCCATCTCTCTCTTGCTCCTCTTCCTGCTCTCTTTGTCCTCCCGCTGGTCAGCTGGAGCTGGTACACGAGTGCTTGGTGGTCACTACCCGTGTAACGATCGCTAACTTTCCAGCCGAGTCCCCCTCCCCCCATCAATCTTGGATCGACGAAGGTGAGGTCGACTATGGACGACTTGCCGGCTTTGGTGAAAGTCGGGGTTGTCCCTGTGTTAGCGATCTCCAGCCGCAGTAGAGCGAACGCCTCGAGAAGTGCGCGACCACGCGCGTTGGTCTTGGCGCTGCCCCAGTCCGTCGCCCAAGCATTAAAGTCCCCACCGATTGCGACCGGTAGCCGTGAGGACCGAGCACTGGTGACGACTGCATCCAGAGATCTCGCAAAGTCCTCGGTGGAATCGCTGGGCGGGAAGTAGCAGCTGTACATGCGTACCCCCGCCACCTCCACCCAGGTGAAGCTGGGAAGGGGGGCGACCATCTTTCTGGAGATGTGTATATTTCCACATACCCAGATGGCCGCCTTGCCCGTGGCATCCCTTACCCAGTTCGACTTCTCGAGATCCCGGAACTCCTCGCTGATGATCGCTACGTCCGCTCTCTCCTCTCTGACCAGCTGGGACAGCAGGTCCTGGGCCACAGCGCAGTGGTTGAGGTTTATTTGGAGCACCTTAATCATTTTTGATGTGTGCTCCTTCCTCATGCGAGGTCTTGGCTTTGGCCTCGCAGTCCACTGCTTTGTGGCCTTCTTGGCCGCACCGATAGCATTGCGCTGACCGGTCGACTGCGCTCTTGCACTCCCTCGCGATGTGTCCCGATTCGTGGCATCGGTAGCAGCGCGAGGATACCTCTCGCAGTCGAACTCTGCAATTGACCCATCCGATCCGGAGCTTCCCGTCTTGCAGCAGTTTTTTGGCTGCTACTGCCGGAAGCTGGATGGTCGCAGCTAGGGTGCCACTGTAGGATCCCCTGATTTTAATATTATCCGGGGATACCACATTTGGCCCGATCTTTGCCGCAATCGCTGCGGCCACCTCCGTTGTTGTCGTGGACTCGTCCATGTCCCTGATGGTGATAGGACACTTTGTGAGTCAGCAGCTGGACCTCTGCTGACCCACTCAGTGTGGACGAGACCACTGTCCTCAGCTCCGCCGTTTCCGTTCCGGGTCGCCCCAGTTCGAGGAGGAGCTCTCCAGCCCTGGTGCGCCTGATACGCGTGACCCGTTCTCCTAGTGCTTTAGCTCCGGTGCAGCCTTGACCTTCCGGAGAATGTCAGCGTAGGAAGAGCCCCCGCTAGGTGCCTTGATCTTGATGGCATCTGGGCGTGGGGGTCTTACTCCGGCCTTAGGCTCTGCCGTGCCTTTGGCCGGTTTGCTGGCACGTTTCTGCTGCTCATGCTGCTTCGGCTGGCTGTTCTTCATCTTCTTCTTCTTGCCCTTCTTCACTACTGTGACCCAGTCAGGGACTTTGACTGGTTCCCACTCGTCTTAGGAACGGATGGCGAAGCATCTGCTGGCCCATTTTGTTATTGGGCTGCTTCGACCCCTTCTTCCTTTTCTCCGGGGGTTGCTGAGGTGGTGAGGGCTTTTCCCTTTCCACCGGCCTCTTTGACGCTCTTCAGCGCGGAAGATGGGCGACGTTTGGCACGTTCCATCCCTACGCGCATCCACCATTTTAATTTTCGGCGCTGTCGAACACACAGCACTGTTCACCCGCGCGTATTCATTGAGAGCTCTGCTGGTTGCTCTCGCCATACTCTTCAGCTCTTTGTGGATGTTGTTCTTATTAAGAACAAACTCCACCAGGGTATCTACCTTCTCACGCAGACGGAGAAAAGCTCTGTCAGCGTCACTCGACATCCCAGTCGAGGGCAGGTCACACGTAGCATTAGATGCTACAGAGGCCGAGTGACCAACCTCCGCAGCATTTACCATTTTGACGGTGTGAGTTTGGTCCCCCCAAAATCCTTGGGACCAGCACTGACCACCGGGGCTTTCACCCGATCGGAATCAGTGGCGGGATTTGACAGGATTGCCATGCCCGCTTGGGGTAGTGTTGTTTTCAGCTCACTATCCATACTTGGTTTAATTCGGGTGCCTTCCCCTATCTGGTTTGGTTCGCCCCGAAATTTGATTTTTTCGGTACCATCCATATCGGAAAGCATTCCCCTATCCACCACCTGGGGAGGCGCCACGATGCGGGACCAGCAAACCCGCCACGGGTGTGTGTGTGTGTGTGTGTGTGTGTGGTGTGTGTTTGTGTGTGTGTGGTATTTATATTAGCTTTTCTGTTGAAATAACCTATTTCGTATAGTCAATTTGGACTTCAGTTCAAAGGTATAAAATGTTTATACTTTTATACAGCGTATATTATCTAAATTAACAAAAAATTCAATTGAGGTTTTACGTAGATGACTCAATAATCTACTAAAAGTAGAGAGATATAGTTTATATATGCTTTTTTTGTGAATGTCGAGTGTGCCATGCGAAAATGAAAATTTAGAAGACTAGGGGCCCGAGATTTTGAAAAGTTTAAGGTAGAATTGCTAGTAAAGAAAAAGAGGCACAGCTAAGCACAAAAAAGAATAAGAATCCTTATTGCAAATCGAAAAAAGCAATATTAGTCACAATAGCTATAAACAAAACTTATCTTTGTATAATATCAAAATTCTAAAATTTCCTAAATTTACAAAAACTGACTTCCTCAAGAGTTGCGATTTTTATTTTTCTGTATCATGAAGGCACACTATTCTAACACTTTTAGTTTAATAGAGTAGATGGTGTAGGTTGTCAAAAAAAATTTCTGTAACATTTGGTGAAGAATTATAATTTCTATAAGCTTAAAAAAATAGAAGATGAGTACTACTTCCATCGTCAAATTTGCAAAAATGCAACTTTATGAAGCCTCTAACAAAAAGCTAATGAAAACAACTTTAAAAAAATGATAAGGACCCTTCATCGAATTACTTTTTCTACCAGAAACCGTTGTTATAATGTTGCTAAGTCTGCTTATTTACTACTATATTACCCGCTTCCCCAAAATTAAAGGTTCTGTGGATTTGCTCATATACACTACCGGCCAATTGCTTTGGCCCACTTCGACTCAATTTTACCCGTTACAAAAAGTATAATAATATATAAGTATAGTAATATAAAAAATATATAAGTCTTTTAAAACACATCTTTTCTTCAACTTTATGTATCTCGGAAGGATTAAATTTAAAAAAAAAATGTCTAGGAGAAAAAATGTTTGATTTTATCTTAAGATTATGTACACATTTTTCGGATTGTTTAGAATTTTTTTTTTAATTTAATAAATGAATTGATTATAAAGAATTTTCTAAACTATACAGTTAATAGAATTTTAATAATTATTTTCTGTATTTGGTAGTAAAGAAAACCACCAGTCAAAACGTAAAAAGGACTTTAAAACAATGTTTATATAGTGCGTTCGAAAGCTCTTGATTCAAACTTTTCAATTTTTTTTTAAATTATTTTCCGATGTTTGGTTGAAGTGCAGTTTTAAAATGGAGAGGAACAAGAAAATCCGAATTTTATACATTTTGATTTTTATGTTAAAAACATTAAAAAACAAAAAATTTAAATAGGGACGGTAAACCATTAAAAAGCCCTTGCTTCAAGCTTTTAAATGAGCTGTCGAACGATTATTTATTTTAATTTTTACCCAAGTTATGATATTTTTTGTAACGGGTAAAATTGATTCGAAGTGGGCAAAAGCAATTGGCCGGTAGTGTATATGTATGTATATCAAGGCTTTTTCCCCACATCAGCTGGGGTTTTTTAATGCCGATATATTTCGTTTACTATAAAATAAACTTAATTCCATTTTTCTCTTTAAATTGTGTATTATTATTATCTGGCAGGATCCTCCATCTATCCTATCCACCAAACTCACATTAATAATTGCCTTTATATTAATTCAGTTATTTCTTTTACTATTTCACGAGACTTATAAACATATTCAGATGGCTGTGGATTCTTTTTAAGCATAATCCTTGTGTATGCTTTTTTTGAATACCAGATAGAAGAAGTTTTTATAGTTATTAAACGAAAATAGAATTCCAAAATTGATAGCCTGTTCGAATCTGAATGGAATCAGTTATATACACTGCTTTTCCCAGGTGGAAATAATTTCTTGCGTACGAAACTTCTAAACAAAATAAAATTCAAGAAAATAATTTTTATCACTCAGACAAAATTTTTTAAAGAAATACAGAAATTTATCGGTATTGCTGAGTTAACGTCTAATGACTCTAAGAACTCCAAGCTGCTCGCTCGAAAAGGCACGACAATTCGCCGTGTATCAATCTCGAGGACAGCATTATGAAATCCACAAGCCACCAGACATAAAACAGAAGGAAAAAGAAAAAAAATTTTAAATTTCGTAATTAGTATCCTATTTAAAATTTTTTTTCTTTTTCCTTCTGTTTTATGTCTGGTGGTCGGCTTAACGTACTCATAATTGTAGCGTAAAATTGGTATTTTTAATATATATATGTGTGTGTATATATATATATATATATATATCTATAATATATAAATATTTCGCCGCCGCCGCCGCCGCCGCGTCTAAGAATGCAGAATTCAACATATATATATATATATATGTTTTATATATATATGTCATATATATGTTATATATATATGTTATATATATATGATATATATATATATGGTATATATATATGTCATATATATATGTTATATATATATGGGTGGTTCTCTGTGACATCGAAGATGAAAAAAAATAAATATTGCTATAACTGTGGGAATATGTTTTAGAGGTATCCAGTAGTTCTCCTGAATTTTTTCAGATTTTTTCTGGGCCATTATTTTAAGTTACAGAGAGTCAAAGTTGACATTTTAGCACTTTTTTGCATTATATGCCCATTTTCATGAATTTTTAGCTCCCAGGGGATGCATTTTTCACTAAAAACATAAGTATGACTTTTTTTGTAAAATTTTCCGAACTTTTCATTAAAAATACTTTTAAAGACATAAATGTATGCTGTCACACTCTTGTAAGCCATTTAAACCTCAAATAGTGAAAATCAGCAATTCTGCTCCGGACTCTGGTAACCTAATACTGTCTAAAAGATGTCTTTTTATAGTCAGAAACTGCCTAAAAATTTCCAGAGTGGGTCTAAATCATTAAGATCACTTATGGTCAAAATATCCGGGAAAAGTGTCCGAAATATTAATAGAAATGTATATTTGTTGCCTTATAACGATGAATCTAGTAGCATGATCATTGCAAAAAAATTTGTGCACTTACCTTGGAGTGGTAGAAAAGTATCTCCACTTGTTTCAGTATCCATCTAATCCCCTGTAAGCTGCTAAATATACAAATATTATTATATAAATGTAAAAAATTAATTTTTAAACATTTATAATGCTGAATTTTTAGTATTACATCCCTTACAAGAATTATAATACTAATCTGAAGGATTACTATAAAAGTATCAACATTATTATTATTATTAATCAGCAATACATTGTTTAGATTTCACAAACTTGTGACTGTCACGTTATCATATTATTCATTATAATTATATATCCGATTTATTTATATATCTTTTGTATTAAATACGTATATTCAGTTATTGTAATAATGATGTTTATATATTTATAGTAATCCTTCAGATTAGTATCATAATTCTTGTAAGGGATGTAAAACTAAAAATTCAGCATTATAAATGTTTAAAAATTAATTTTTTACATTTATATAATAATATTTGTATTTTTAGCAGCTTACAGGGGATTAGATGGATACTGAAACAAGTGAAGATACTTTTCTACCACTCCAAGGTAAGTGCACAAATTTTTTTTTACAATGATCATGATAATAGATTCATCGTTATAAGGCAACAAATATACATTTCTATTAATATTTCGGGCACTTTTCCCGGATATTTTGACCATAAGTGATCTTAATGATTTAGACCCACTCTGGAAATTTTTAGGCAGTTTCTGACTGTAAAAAAACATCTTCTAGACAGTTTTAGGTTACCAGAGTCCGGAGCAGAATTGCTGATTTTCACTATTTGAGGTTTAAATGGCTTACAAGAATGTGACAGCATACATTTATGTCTTTAATGAAAAGTTCGGAAAATTTTACAAAAAAAAGTCATACTTATGTTTTTAGTGAAAAATGCATCCCCTGGGAGCTAAAAATTCATGAAAATGGGCATATAATGCAAAAAAGTGCTAAAATGTCAACTTTGACTCTCTGTAACTTAAAATAATGGCCCAGAAAAAATCTGAAAAAATTCAGGAGAACTACTGGATACCTCTAAAACATATTCCCACAGTTATAACAATATTTATTTTTTTCATATTCGATGTCACAGAGAACCACCCATATATATGTTATATCTCTCTAGAATATATAAATATTTCGCCGCCGCCGCCGCCTCCCCCGTGTCTAAGAATTCAGAATTCAACATATATATATATATGTTTTATATATATATGTCATATATATGTTATATATGTTATATATATATGTTATATATATATGTTATATATATATGTCATATATATATATGTGTGGGTGTATGTGTGTGCGTGTGTGTGTACGTGTTATTTGGTTTTTCAAGAATAGATAATATATGTATTTTTTCCGTGCTCAAAAAAAAGTTGTTAATATAACTTGAAAGAATGTGTATTAGTTTACTTATTCCTGATAAAACTCATAAAATAAAAACGGACCTAAAATTTAATGTAATGTTTTTAAAAATATGCACAATTTTACGAAGATAAAATAAATATTAATCAAGTATAACATACACTTTTTCAAATATCTATATGTGAAATATACAATAAATTAAAAATTAATACATTAATTATTGCATTTTTAAGATAATTCTATTATAAACAGTAATGGCAAAAGAAAATTCAAATTTTAACAGAGGCAATATAAAATACGAATTACATTTCAAAAATTTTTCGAAAATTATTATTTTAGTAGTATTTAATTTAAATATTATTCAAATCAAAATTTAAAAATGGTATGGATATATAAGTAAGTAGATTACGTATATTTATATATCTCTCTATAATATATAAATATTTCGCCGCCGCCGCCGCCTCCCCCGTGTCTAAGAATTCAGAATTCAACATATATATATATATGTTTTATATATATATGTCATATATATGTTATATATATGTTATATATGTTATATATATATATGTCATATATATATATGTGTGTATGTGTATGTGTGTGTGTGCGTGTGTGTACGTGTTATTTGGTTTTTCAAGAATAGATAATATATGTATTTTTTCCGTGCGCAAAAAAAATTTGTGAATATAACTTGAAAGAATGTGTATTAGTTTACTTATTCCTGATAAAACTCATAAAATAAAAACGGACCTAAAATTTAATGTAATGGTTTTAAAAATATGCACAATTTTACGAAAATAAAATAAATATTAATCAAGTATAACATACACTTTTTCAAATATCTATATGTGAAATATACAATAAATTAAAAATTAATACATTAATTATTGCATTTTTAAGATAATTCTATTATAAACAGTAATGGCAAAAGAAAATTCAAATTTTAACAGAGGCAATATAAATACGAATTACATTTCAAAAATTTTTCGAAAATTATTATTTAGTAGTATTTAATTTAAATATTATTCAAATCAAAAGTTAAAAATTATATGGATATATAAGTAAGTAGATTACGTATATTTATATAAAACAATATTTTATATAACAAGTATATATGTTAAAATTGTTTTTTCAAGATACATAATATACGTACTTTCCGTGCGCAAGAAAAAGTTTTAACTCATAAAATAAAAACGGACCTAAAATTTAATGTAATGGTTTTAAAAATATGCACAATTTTACGAAAATAAAATAAATATTAATCAAGTATAACATACACTTTTTCAAATATCTATATGTGAAATATACAATAAATTAAAAATTAATACATTAATTATTGCATTTTTAAGATAATTCTATTATAAACAGTAATGGCAAAAGAAAATTCAAATTTTAACAGAGGCAATATAAAATACGAATTACATTTCAAAAATTTTTCGAAAATTATTATTTTAGTAGTATTTAATTTAAATATTATTCAAATCAAAATTTAAAAATTATATGGATATATAAGTAAGTAGATTACGTATATTTATATAAAACAATATTTTATATAAACAAGTATATATTTTAAAATTGTTTTTTCAAGAATACATAATATACGTATTTTTTCCGTGCGCAAGAAAAAGTTGTGAACATAACTTGAAAAAATGTGTATTTGTCTACTCATTCTTGATAAAACTCATAAAATTTTTAAACGTATACCCAATAATAATAACGGATCTAAAATGCAATGTAATGCTTTAAATACAGATGCAAAATTGTTTGAAGATTAAATAAATATTAATCAAGTATAACATACACTTTTCCAAATATCCATATGATATATACAATGGGTTAAAAATTAAATATATTAATTATTGCATTTTTAAGATAATTCTATTATAAACAGTATAGGCAAAAGAAAATTCAAATTTTAACAGTGGCAATATAAAATACGAATTACATTTGAATAGATTTTCAAAAACTATTAATTTAGGAGCATTTAATTTAAATATTTTTTAAATTAATATTTCAAAATTGTATGGATATATAAGTGTGTAGATAATTTATATTTATATAACACAATATTTTAAATAAACAAGTATGTATTTATTAGAAATAGAAGGATATTTAAGAAATGAATTTGTTTATAATAATCAAAATAAATATTTGGGCTCTGCATAGTAAAAATAAATTGGATATAATTATGGATTAAAACGCAAATTTTGAAAGAAGGTGCAAATTACGAATTAAGGAAGAAATAGAAGAAACAGGTTTTTATTTATATGCCGCTAAAATGTTATAAATAGTTCTTTAAAATTAATACAAAAATTTATTTATTTAAGAAGAAAGTTTTATTACTCTAAAAGTACAAAATATTAATGACATAGAACTTTTGGCGATGATCGTTCGTCATTGAATAAATTAATTTTAGGAGGTGAAGTTCTATTTATAACCGTTTAAAATAATCCAAAATTTTAATAAGTTGTTAACTAAAATACTACAATTTAGTAAGTATATGTACTTTACTATTTTTGGAAGTTAATTTTTCATTAACATTTATAATTATTAAAATATAAATTTAAACTTTATAAGAATTCATATAGTTTAAAATTTACAGTTAACATTTAATATGTCTCTATTTTTTTTATTATTTTTATTCTGATTTCATTACACTAAATTTTGGTAAACTTTTATTCATAAATTATAATAACTATAGCAATACCTCCAAGGTGTTGTGTGAATCTATTTAATTTTTTATTTTTAAAACATTATTTTAAATAAATTAATTACGAAAAACCTTTTTCGAAATTAAAAATAGGGGGTTGGCGCGCGAAGCGCGTAGGGGGGCCAAGCCCCCCTAGTATATATATAAATATACAACACGCATATGACAGAAAAAGCTGTAACAGCGGCAGAGGCAGCATTGGCTGGCAAATTTTTTTACAGTATACATAGATATAATAATCAGAAATTTTCTGTGCTACAGGGTGGTCTTGATAAAACTCATAAAATTTTTAAATGTGTACTCAATAATAATAACGGATCTAAAATTCGATGTAATGCTTTAAATACAGATACAAAATTGTTTGAAGATAAAATTAATATTAATCAAGTATAATAACATACACTATTCCAAATATCCATGTGATATACAATGGATTAAAAATTACATACATTAATTATTGCATTTTTAAGATAATTCTAATATAAACAGTGATGGCAAAAGAAAATTCAAATTTTAAGAGTGGCAATATAAAATACGAATTACATTTGAAAAGTTTATCAAAAATTATTAATTTAGAAGCATTTATTTTAAATATTTTTTAAATTAAAATTTCAAAATTGTATGTATATATAAGTGAGTCGATAATGTATATTTATATAAAACAATATTTTAACTAAACAAGTATGTATTTATAAGGTTATTTAAGGAATGAATTTGTTTATAATAAGCAAAATAAATATATGGGCTCTAACGAAAGCGAAATATAAATTGGATATAATTATGGATTAAAACGCAAATTTTGAAAGAGGGTGCAAATTACGAATTACGGGAGAGATGGAAGAAACAAGTTTTTATTTATATGCCGCTAAAATGTTATAAATAGTTCTTTAAAATAAATACAAAAATTTATTTATTTAAGGAGAAAGTTTTGTTACTCTAAAAGTACAAAATATTAATGACATAGAACTTTTGGCGATGATCCTGTGTCATTAAATAAATTAATTTTAGGAAGTGAAGTTCTATTTAGATCCATTTGAAATAATCCAAAATTTTAATAAGTAGTTACTAAATACTACAATTTAGTAAGTGTATGCACTTTAATATTTTTGGTAAGTTAACTTTCCATTAACATTTATAATTATAAACATATAAATTTAAGCTCTATAAGAATTCATATAGTTTTAAATTTACAGTTAACATTTAATATGTCTCTATTTTTTTATTATTTTTATTCTTATTTCATTACACTAAATTTTGGTAAAAACTTTTATTTATAAATTATAATCGTATTTAAAAAATAATTAAATTTTTGGTATAAAGCCCAACGCGCTATAACAGTACCTCCAAGGTGTTGTGTGAATCTGTTTAATTTCTAAGATGTCCATGGTAGTGAAAAAATAATACAATTTAAAACATTATTTTAAATAAATTAATTACGAAAAACCTTTTTCGAAATTAAAAATAGGGCGGGGTTGGCGCGCGAAGCGTGCAGGGGGCGATGCCCCCCTAGTATATATATATATACCTATAACTTAAATATCGGGGTTTATGACGCCCATGACAGAGACGGAAGATACGTACTTTAGAACGAGCAAGAGAGAGGTTCGGGTTATGACGCCAGGGCTCCATAACCCGCCCACCCCCAACCAGTGGGTGGAAGGAGACAGAAAATACCAATTTATTATGTCGGGCGTCATAAACCCCTATTGAGAAGTTTATATATATATATATATATATATATATATACCTATAACTTAAATATCGGGGTTTATGACGCCCATGACAGAGACGGAAGATACGTACTTTAGAACGAGCAAGAGAGAGGTTCGGGTTATGACGCCAGGGCTCCATAACCCGCCCACCCCCAACCAGTGGGTGGAAGGAGACAGAAAATACCAATTTATTATGTCGGGCGTCATAAACCCCTATTGAGAAGTTTATATATATATATATATATATATATATATATATATATATATATATATATATATATATACCTATAAACTTAAATATCGGGGTTTATGACGCCCATGACAGAGACGGAAGATACGTACTTTAGAACGAGCAAGAGAGAGGTTCGGGTTATGACGCCAGGGCTCCATAACCCGCCCACCCCCAACCAGTGGGTGGAAGGAGACAGAAAATACCAATTTATTATGTCGGGCGTCATAAACCCCTATTGAGAAGTTTATATATATATATATACCTATAAACTTAAATATCGGGGTTTATGACGCCCATGACAGAGACGGAAGATACGTACTTAGAACGAGCAAGAGAGAGGTTCGGGTTATGACGCCAGGGCTCCATAACCCGCCCACCCCCAACCAGTGGGTGGAAGGAGACAGAAAATACCAATTTATTATGTCGGGCGTCATAAACCCCTATTGAGAAGTTTATATATATATATATATATACCTATAACTTAAATATCGGGGTTTATGACGCCCATGACAGAGACGGAAGATACGTACTTAGAACGAGCAAGAGAGAGGTTCGGGTTATGACGCCAGGGCTCCATAACCCGCCCACCCCCAACCAGTGGGTGGAAGGAGACAGAAAATACCAATTTATTATGTCGGGCGTCATAAACCCCTATTGAGAAGTTTATATATATATATATACCTATAACTTAAATATCGGGGTTTATGACGCCCATGACAGAGACGGAAGATACGTACTTTAGAACGAGCAAGAGAGAGGTTCGGGTTATGACGCCAGGGCTCCATAACCCGCCCACCCCCAACCAGTGGGTGGAAGGAGACAGAAAATACCAATTTATTATGTCGGGCGTCATAAACCCCTATTGAGAAGTTTATATATATATATATATATATATACCTATAACTTAAATATCGGGGTTTATGACGCCCATGACAGAGACGGAAGATACGTACTTTAGAACGAGCAAGAGAGAGGTTCGGGTTATGACGCCAGGGCTCCATAACCCGCCCACCCCCAACCAGTGGGTGGAAGGAGACAGAAAATACCAATTTATTATGTCGGGCGTCATAAACCCCTATTGAGAAGTTTATATATATATATATATATATATATATATATATATATATATATATATATATATATATATATATATATATATATATATATATATATATATACCTATAACTTAAATATCGGGGTTTATGACGCCCATGACAGAGACGGAAGATACGTACTTTAGAACGAGCAAGAGAGAGGTTCGGGTTATGACGCCAGGGCTCCATAACCCGCCCACCCCCAACCAGTGGGTGGAAGGAGACAGAAAATACCAATTTATTATGTCGGGCGTCATAAACCCCTATTGAGAAGTTTATATATATATATATATATATATATATATATATATATATATATATATATATATATATATATATATATATATATATATATAAAACAATATTTTAACTAAACAAGTATGTATTTATAAGGTTATTTAAGGAATGAATTTGTTTATATAAGCAAAATAAATATATGGGCTCTAACGAAAGCGAAATATAAATTGGATATAATTATGGATTAAAACGCAAATTTTGAAAGAGGGTGCAAATTACGAATTACGGGAGAGATGGAAGAAACAAGTTTTTATTTATATGCCGCTAAAATGTTATAAATAGTTCTTTAAAATAAATACAAAATTTATTTATTTAAGGAGAAAGTTTTGTTACTCTAAAAGTACAAAATATTAATGACATAGAACTTTTGGCGATGATCCTGTGTCATTAAATAAATTAATTTTAGGAAGTGAAGTTCTATTTAGATCCATTTGAAATAATCCAAAATTTTAATAAGTAGTTACTAAATACTACAATTTAGTAAGTGTATGCACTTTAATATTTTTGGTAAGTTAACTTTCCATTAACATTTATAATTATAAACATATAAATTTAAGCTCTATAAGAATTCATATAGTTTTAAATTTACAGTTAACATTTAATATGTCTCTATTTTTTTTATTATTTTTATTCTTATTTCATTACACTAAATTTTGGTAAAAACTTTTATTTATAAATTATAATCGTATTTAAAAAATAATTAAATTTTTGGTATAAAGCCCAACGCGCTATAACAGTACCTCCAAGGTGTTGTGTGAATCTGTTTAATTTCTAAGATGTCCATGGTAGTGAAAAAATAATACAATTTAAAACATTATTTTAAATAAATTAATTACGAAAAACCTTTTTCGAAATTAAAAATAGGGCGGGGTTGGCGCGCGAAGCGTGCAGGGGGCGATGCCCCCCTAGTATATATATATATACCTATAAACTTAAATATCGGGGTTTATGACGCCCATGACAGAGACGGAAGATACGTACTTTAGAACGAGCAAGAGAGAGGTTCGGGTTATGACGCCAGGGCTCCATAACCCGCCCACCCCAACCAGTGGGTGGAAGGAGACAGAAAATACCAATTTATTATGTCGGGCGTCATAAACCCCTATTGAGAAGTTATATATATATATATGGGCTATTTCACGTCAAGTGGTACGATGAAAATTTTAAATCGCTCCAAAATTTGAAAACAGGCTGGAAATATCTTTCAGAAGATAGAAAAAAATTTTTAGGTGTTAAAAATAATTTGCCTAAGAGTTATTCCACCATGAAAAATGGAAATTTTTCAATTTTTTAGAAAAATTTCTATTTTCAAAGCCATTTATCTCAAAATCTATTGACTTTTTTGAAAAAAACATTAAACACAACTTTTGTTCAAAATAATCCTTAGAACTTATCTACCTGGGTTACAATTCTTAATTTTAAAATCTCGAAGAGATAGGGCACTTGGAAATATTGAATATCAAAAAAAGGCGACCACGCCACAATCGATTTTGATCTAACACCGCTCAAAAGATCACATTTTTTGAGAACTTTCGAATGGCGGTGGTTAGATTATTGGCCAAGACCGCTGGTGTAAGTTATACCTCATAAACCTCATAAAATCACTCATTTTCATATATTTTAGGGCCTAACTTACACCAGCGGTCTTGGCCAATAATCTAACCACCGCCATTCGAAAGCTCTCAAAAAATGTGATCTTTTGAGCGGTGTTAGATCAAAATCGATTGTGACATGGTTGCCTTTTTTTGATATTCAATATTTCCAAGTGCCCTATCTCTTCGAGATTTTAAAATTAAGAATTGTAACCCAGGTAGATAAGTGCTAAGGATTATTTTGAACATAAGTTGTTTTTAATGTTTTTTCAAAAAAATCAATTGATTTTGAGATAAATGCCCTAAAATACATGAAAATGAGTGATTTTATGAGGTTTATGGGGTATAACTTACACCAACGGTCTTGGCCAATAATCTAGCCACCGCCATTCGAAAGTTCTCAAAAAATGTGATCTTTTGAGCGGTGTTAGATCAAAATCGATTGTGGCGTGGTCGCCTTTTTTTGATATTCAATATTTCCAAGTGCCCTATCTCTTCGAGATTTTAAAATTAAGAATTGTAACCCAGGTAGATAAGTTCTAAAGATTATTTTGAACAAAAGTTGTTTTTAATGTTTTTTTCAAAAAAATCAATAGATTTTGAGATAAATGGCTTTGAAAATAGAAATTTTTCTAAAAAGTTGAAAAATTTCCATTTTTTATGGTGGAATAACTCTTAGGCAAATTATTTTTAACACCTAAAAATTTTTTTCTATCTTCTGAAAGATATTTCCAGTCTGTTTTCAAATTTTGGAGCGATTTAAAATTTTCATCGTTCCACTTGACGTGAAATAGCCCATATATATATATATATATATATATTGTGACCTGTTACACACGGTCATATCTTTCTCTATTTTTTATATAACAAATATTTTAAATAAAAACCTTATTTAAAGTAAAATCAGTTGATAACATAGAAAGTCACTTGATCATTAATTGATTCATTATCGACTAATGATATATGCCATTAATCGATATAACAGAGTTCAATATACCTGAGTCTCACGGATAGAAATACAAGTAAACAGACTCTCACGTATATACAACACATAGATGTTACATCAAAGCGAGCATCTAGACGTTTTATTTAGCTTCAAGGTATTACTAATTCCTGGAATTCTAGACTTATTTTAATTTCGATATTCGTATCCCTAGTAAAAATTATCATATGGAAACCGTATGGCTTTCACATGAAATCGATGTGGTTGCCATGTAGAAATCGTGTGATTCCCAATGGTATTCTCGTGGATCCCAACGGGAATCATATGGATAACATGTGGGATTTTGCGGTAATTCCCACGTAGAAATTATATCCATATAGTAACTTGGTTATTCTAGATGTCAATTTTGACTCTCTGTAACTTAAAATAATGATCCCGAAAAAATCTGAAAAAATTTAGGAAACTACTGAATACCTCTAAAACATATTCCCATAGTTATAGCAGTATTAATTTTTTTCATCTTCGATTTCACAGAGAACCACTCATATATATATATATGGGAGATTCCATGTGAAGTGATCCAGTTAAAAAATAGAATTTTGTTTTAATGTATGGAATCAGTAAAAAAAACTACTTGAATAGAATGTAGCTAAATTATTAGACCTGAATTTCAATTAGTACCGGAGCTGTGGCCAATAAAAAAAATGAATATTTTTAAAAAAATGACTTTTTGGCCATTTTTATCACTTAATAACTCAAAATCTAACAATTTTTTCTTATATAAATTAAATTTGAAAAAATTTATAAATTTCAAGAAGAATCTGTTGAAATATTTTATTTATATTAGTTTAAGACATTGATTATAGTTATGATTAATAAATACCTATATAGTCAAAAAAAAGTGTACGATCAAAAATTTTTTATCCATTCAAAAATCTAATTCATCGATGTTTAATTACCTTCAAAATGATCCAATGTTTGAGTGTGGCAGAGAATTCTAGACAAAATTGTATGGTGTTTTTAGTCAAATTTAAAAAAAAGAGCGAATGCAAACAATAGGCATTGTTATTACTCAATAACACTGAAACATACTGTTTACTATCAGTCACTGATACTTTTCAATGTTTAAGCAGCTTACAAACACAAAAAGTAGCTATAACCAGTTATACTTGTTCTATAATTGGATAAATACCTGAAACTTTTTATATAAAATAAATATATTATTGGCTTCCTAGAATGAATAATAAAGTACATGCGAACTGTTTGAAGACAGTGGTGATCCCATAAGTACTTATATAGTATATATTATATATAAGCATATTTTAGTGTTATTGAGGAATAACAATGCCCTATTGTTTGAATACAAGTATATGGTTATTCTGTTTTTTTTCATAAAATGCATGCACTCTCTTTTTTTAACAATTTTAACTAAAAATACCATAACATTGTCTAGAATTCTCTGCTTCACTCAAACTTTGCATCATTTTCAAGGTAATTAATCATCAATGAATTAGATTTTTGAATGGATAAAATTTTTTTGATCGTACAACCTTTTCTTATTATACAGATATTTATTAATCATAACAATAATAAATGTTTTAAAATAATATAAATGAAATATTTCAACAGATTCTTCTTGAAATTTATAAACTTTTTCCAATTTAATTTATATGAGAAAAAATTGTTAGATTTTGAGTTATTAAGTGATAAAAATGGCAAAAAAGTCATTTTTTTCAAAATAATCAATTTTTTGATTGGCTACAGGTCTGGTATTAGTTGAAATTCGGGTGTAAAAGTTTAACTACACTCTATTCAAGTAGTTTTTTTACTAACTACTGTAACGGGGTGGGTACTGGGGATATGTAAGGCCCACGGTTAGGCCCAATCTGTCCCAACTTACCAACCTTAAGTGTGCAGTCCCACGATGCGGCCGGGAATCACTTCGATTCCCGTGCAATGCCGTTAACAACGTCAAACACCTCGTTTGACTTAGATACCGTGTGTTGGGCCCTATGCCCAAAATTGCCAACTAGGATAAACACCGGAGAGGGCGGTATTCGTAGGACAGGACGGTAACCGGTAAAACACTATCAACAATCGATATTACTGTTAATCGGCGAGAAAGATTGTCTCGCCGAGTCAATTTATTAAATTAACAATTAAATATTAATAAATTAAGAACAAATGAACTTTAACAATTTACGGGGAGTCGTACCGATGACTACCCCCGAGGTCAGCGCGAAAAGAATCAGTTAAAATCTATTTAACAGTAGATTACGAGCAACCGATCCGGATATGATCGGCTGCTTAACCTGATGGCATACGTCACACCGTGTGACGTATGTATCTCTGACGTAGAGAGCTTTGACGTAGAAGCTTCCTACGTCCCGCGCGCCTTCTCACGTGAAGTGGCTCCCGCGAACCACCGACCTTTCTATCCGTGCGGGTATTGTCACGAGAGGGGGGAAAGGAGGAACGCTTCCTCTCCTGGACCGTACCAGGTAAATCGGGACGCAAAAATATTAATTAGACACGCGGGTCTAAACGTGGTGCACCACTTACCGCGTATCTGATTATCTCGCTTCGACGGGAAAAAGCTGTGCCACTGAGAGAGAGCTCGTACTCGTGTATCTCTCTCTCTCTCTCCAACGGTCGAGAAGCTTGGACACACCGTGCCTCTTTTCTCACTACCTGTGAGAGGTGCTGCTGCACACGTCGACGTGGAGGTTAGTGGGGAGAAGATTCTCACACCCACACACAACGCACAACAGTCCTTTTGCTCTTTTATCCCGTAAAAATCACTCGGCAGTTGTCAACACGATGTTGCTGCCGATCGCGCGCGAACTTTCTCGTTACTTTCCTTGCGCACGATTCTCGCGCGCGTTCCTTGCGCGCGCATCAATCTCGATACTCTTCTCGGTTACTCACCTGATCGGTAACTCGCTTACCGTTATACTACATACATTAAAACAAAATTCTATTTTTTAACTTGATCAATTCACATGGAATTTGCATATATATATGGAGAGAGAGAGTGTTTTGGTTGCCAATTATTAATTATAAAATATAAAGTTTCAACCTAAACATCCTAATTAAATTTGGGTTTAATATTTAAAATATTAATTTAATAAAATAAAAATGACTATTCTTCGAGTTTGACAGGTTCTTAAAATATTTAAATACAAAAATTAGCAACATAAATCGATTTTATTTACGTAATAAATAGTAATATATCATTGTATGTGGATTAGTATTTTTTTCTTTTAACTGCTCAATATTACTATCTATGCTGAACATTTTCAGATACTGCTCCTCTTGAAGAATTTAAGTCCTTACATATATTTCCAGTCATTTCAGATAAAGGTTCTAACTCTTTCTGGTTGATTAGATTAAATTCTGTTATAAAATAATAAAAATGTTTATAACATGTATTTACATGAGCTTCCTGCAAAATTGAAAAAGAATTAATTTTCTATGCTTATGATTTAATATTATCTCAAGTAAAATTGTAACAAAATTTCCACTTAGTATATACATATTATTTATTATGAATATTACAATATATTTTTAAATACATTGTTCTATTTCAACAAAAACAAAAAAAATTTTAAACTGCATCAAACGTCGTGCTAAGCTGCGCTAAACATATACCAACTTACACTAGTAGTCCAGCCAAATTAGGCAGAATCAAATTAAAAAAGGAATTATGATGATTGGAACAATTAGATTCCGACATATTACAAAATTTGTCTGTTTTTTGAAACATAAAATGCAGTTGACAGACGGATCAACTTCTATCGCGTACTGCCACTTTTGTTAATAACATACAATATTTTAACGCTTGATCGATAATATGTATAAAGTTCCGTTCATAGTGTAAATAAAGAAAGTCAGAGCATCGTACAGCAATCAGTAAAAGCTTAAAATTTGCAGAAAAATCCAAGTACATAAATGATCCGTATGTAAATTCGATTAAAAGAAGTTTTTTATGGTATTTTTAGTTGCTATGATATTTTGATTTTCAAGGTCACTTTTAAACAAATTACGGTTAAAAAATTAACTTTTCATTTATAGTACATTATAGTACAACTCTTTAAGAGTAAAAGAAGCCGAAACAGAAGTTTGTGGGATGCTCGTACGGAGTAGAACTTAAAATTTCCGGAAACGTCTTTTTACATAATAAATAGATTTTCTTAACCTCAACTTTTGTCGCAAGTAATTTGTTAACAATTTAAATTGTTGTTCTGAGCTCTGTTATTGTTTTTAGTTAAGTAAAGTGACAACACTCACAAGGGGAGTACTTGACCTCTGAAAAACGGTTCTTATCCTATTTTTGGTTTGTCTTTTGTAATATAAAATATGAAGGAAGCCACGATACCAATTGCTAATGGACACTTTCACGAAAGTTACGCGACATCAAATAATAATTTAAACATCTAATAATAACTCCAAAACAAATAAAGATAGACATTTAAACCAAAAACCAGAAAAAGTTGAGATCACGTAGATATGGTTTGAAAAAAAAACTTAAATTGCTCAATTTGGAGTAAATTTACGAAGAAAATAAGAAATTGAAGAAATTTTAACCAAAATTTAATGTGAAAAGTTTATTGTTTCTTTTGACCTAAAATTCTTCAATTTCTTATGTTCTTCGTAAATTTGCTTAAAATTGAGCAAATTAAGCTTCTTTTCTTTCAAACCATGTCTACTTGAACTTAACTTACTTCTGGTTTTTGGTTTGAGTGTCTATCTAAATTCATTTCCGAGTTATAAACGATCAATGTGTAAGTAATTTTCATTGATATTATTATTACATGTCGTATAACTTTCGTGAAAGTGGCATTTCGCAAGTAATAACTTGGCTTTCCTTATATTTTTATATTATAAAAGTCATACCAAAGTTAGGATAAGATCCATTTTCCGGAGGTCAAGTACTGCCCTTGTCACCGTCGTCACCGATAGTATAATTTATAGAATTTTTTTAATATTGACTATTAGTAAGTTATATTATTTTTTTTAATGTAAAAAGACCTTTACTAATTCCTACATTAAATATATGTAGAACCTATAATTATTAAATTATATAAAACTGAGAAAATCGCTGATAATGATATGTAGTTTGTTTATGCAAAAAAACTAATAAACAAAATCGAACGTAATTAGACTAACGTTGTTGATTTGAAAGTCCTATAAAGTATTCTTAACTTTTTTCAATAGGAGTAACGGTGTCAAAGTTATAAGTGAAAAACCAGTTTTTCGTCCTTTCTCGAATTATTTAAACAATGTTCCACCACCTACAACTGACCATAAACATATACCCCAATATCTTGATACCCTCCACTACAACTTGCATTAATAAAAACACGTTCTTAAAATTTTTTTTTGAAAAAGCCTATTTTTTCTGGACTATTGGTGCAGCTACCATAACTCAACATAGTATGGTACAGTGCGTTACAGAAAGGTACGATTCTAATTTTAAAACAAAGAAACATAGCTACCCATAACTAGGCACAGTATGAAATTGTAGTATGATAAATCGGAAACTTCATCGATATAGCGATTAATCGAAAACTTTATCGATATAGCGATTAACTGAAAACTTTATTGATTTGCATGTTGGAGACGAATAAGAAAATATCCGATACCTTACTTGGACTTGTCAACACTGATTCTGCACATAGAGCAGTTATTGATCAATGTTCGCTGGCCTAACTTTCAGTGTGAATACCTATTTCTTTGATGATTACGCTGAGATACTTTTGACGCTCAATATACACTGTGATTATAATTGCATATGCATCAATTTAAACACATTGAGTATCATTATTTCAAGTACGCTATTTCAACATAACATAAATTTATGTAAAGTAAATTGAACAAAATTAAAAAAAATTAGATCAAAGATTTTGCAAATCAAGTGAAAGTCTTAGTGCAGTTATTAAACTTACATCTAAATTATCCCGGCTAATACCATCATATTAAAATGACTTCAATAAAATTGAGATTAACAGAAACTGCAAAAATGTGAATAAGGATAGTTCTAACACATGTTAACATAAACACGTAATATTTATTAAAAACTGAATTTCTATTTGATTGAAGTGGAAATGATGTTGCCATTTTACGATGACTTATTTAAGTATAATAAATTATTATCTTACAGCTCCGATTCCAACTATTCTATCGAAATGATGTATGTAGACGTGAACAAACACTCTGAACAATCTTGTTAAAATTTTTCGACAAAGTGGTATAAATGTTCTAGGAAATGGTATATCTAAAACAAAATGTTATTGATTAAATCATGTTAAATGATAAAATCGATATTGTCAACCATTAGAGGGCTGGAATAATGTCATATCGCGTAAAAATGCGGCCCTCTAAAGTTTAATATAAAATTTCATTTTAATGAAAGATTCAAATAATTTGCATTCTTAAATTTATATTTGTTTACTGTATAAGACATAATAAGGTAAATGGTATGCAAATATATTAACCTTCTAAGGACAGGTTGTACCGCTTCAAATCCACAGTGTGGTCCGTGTACCCTATTGATAAAATTCGGAAGAAAATCAGTTGAAATTCATCGAAGAACTTGGCGCGATTCTTAAATGATTTTTCGATGATTTTCCACTAATTTTGAGATAATTGTCGATCTGGGTTTATAAAGTTAAAATGTCAAAATGTATCATAATTAGGAATGAGCAAGTACCCGAAAGTTCGAGTTACTAGATCCAAATACTCGACTTGACGAGCTAGAGCCGAGTAGCACGTCGAGTCAATTTTACCGACCGCTATTTGATCGGACCGCTCGAATAGTTCAAGCAATTCGATTTTTTCAAGCAACTCGGCTATTTTCGAGTATTTACAATAGTATATTCAACATCTAGGAATTGATTAATTGATTGATAACTGATTTATTATTACCTAGGTTATATAACCGAAAGGCAATTAGTAATACAACTTAGAATATAATAGTATTTGCAAAATATAACAGAAGCAATAATAATCGTACATTAAATCGTTACAAAAGTTAGACAGTGAAGTTACAAACAGAAAAAAAAAAATTTTTTATGCAGACATAGACACTAACTAAGTAATACGCTAGAAATACTCGGATACATTGACTAAAATTATCATCTAGGTTAAAATCTTGAGGAGCTTTTCAGGCGTATAGAAGCAAAGTATTCTAAAAGTAAAAATATTTATTTAATTAACTTTTTAAGTTAATTAACTAGTGCATATAAATTATATATTACAATAATCTCTCTAATAATTAAGAGAAAAGGGATAAAATAAAATATAAAATAAAAAATGGCCTAAAATTAGACAAGAAAACTTATTATTGGATTACTAGATTACTTAAAATGTCAGGGAGATAAGGGTTTGGCGAGTTCATACCACACGTGAATTGCCATCAAAGCCAAAGACCATTGAGTAAAATAAATGTAAGCTATGGGGTCGCCATTTTACCTCCCGTGGTGTGAATACTATTTTTTCAACAACGAAGCTAAAATCGCAACTTCGCGATATACTTTCGTCCCGTTGTTGTAAACAACGTTTCGATGGAAATTCTCCATCCTCTTCAGGCATTACCTTTCTTACACATATTTTACATTAGATTAGAATAACAAGATTGAATATACCTATATTATAATTATTACATTGGTAACTTACTACACGTCAATATTCATTAAATATTATAAAAATTCTTTCGTAGTATCTCTGAATCGTTGCACTATGAATTAAAGATAAAGTATAATAAATACATATTCTCGAAGATAAGTATTGCACAGAAGTTAAGGTTATATAGCCAACATTTACCTCTCCTTTATGTGATTTACACATTATTATAAAAATAGAAATCAATAAAATAAAATAAATAAATAAATAAACAATAAATAAATAAATAAATAATTGGAACAAAACACAACGTAGTTAACACAAAGAAAAAGCAAAAGCAGTCAGGTAAACACGAATGAAAACATGACAGACGGTTATTATATGAGTCATTTAAATCTTATTGACATGCGCAATTATGTACAATTATTAGATAAGCGCGCGAAATATTATAATACGGCGCGAAAAATTAAAACTTGTAATTGTATATTATAAGTGTAAATTCATGATAGGGAAATTAATACATGATAATACTTTTAATATTTACTTAATACATTATTTTTACTTAAAAATTATTTTTACCAAAACTCAAATCACTCATAATACAATTAATCCGCGGCTATTGTAACCTGACTAGAAATTAGTTAAGAACTAAAGGAGAAATAAATATTAGCTATCTATAATTTACTTTCATTTTATTAACAATATCATTATAGTGATGACTAAGATTTCTAACATCTTCCTTTACATTTATAGGATTATTTTCTAATTTAATATGAAGCATTTCAGATATAATTCTTTTTCTCCAATTGCATTCCTTATCAACAATTTTTACATTTTCAAAATCAAAAGAATGATTGTAATCACTAATATGATCATTAATTACATATTGATTGTTTGATTTCTTTGTATTAGATATATGTTCCTTTATTCTACATTTTAACTGTCGTTTAGTTTCTCCAATATATACCGAATTACAATCTTTACACTTTATTCTATACACTACGTTAGTTTCGGAGTCTCTGGAATTTTTATCTTTTCCTCTCACAATGATACTGTTAAAGTTATTAGGAATTTTTGGTACCACTCTAATATTGTTATATTTCAAAGAACTTTTGGTTTTTTCATAAAAATTAGGTATATAAGGAATATAAAGTGTTGTTATGTTATTTTTATTATTATTAATACGATTGTTAGTACTTTTTTCTTCATTATGTCTTATTTTTTCCAACCTCTTTCGTATATTATTATGAATAAAATCTCTAGGATAATTATTTATTTTTAAGAATTCTTTAACTATTTCAATATTGGATTCATGGAATTTGTTATGTGCTAAAAGTATAGCTTTGTCAACTAAAGTAAAAATCATAGCCCTTTTTTGAGCTGTTGTGTGATTGGACTCAAAATTTAAAAATCTACCAGAAAACGTATTTTTTCTGTACCAATTAGTAATTATTTTATTATTCTCAGTTACAATTAACGACACTTCTAAAAAATTAATACTTCTATATTTCTCCTTTTCACAAGTGAATACTAATCTTTGGTGATAATTATTAAATGTTTTTAATACTAATTCTAATTTATTTTCTGGAATACACATAATGGTATCATCTACATATCTGTAGTAAAAAACTGGTTTAAAGTCTAATTTATCTAAACATTCTTCTTCTAGATTGTAATTCGGCATATATTGGAGAAACTAAACGACAGTTAAAATGTAGAATAAAGGAACATATATCTAATACAAAGAAATCAAACAATCAATATGTAATTAATGATCATATTAGTGATTATAATCATTCTTTTGATTTTGAAAATGTAAAAATTGTTGATAAGGAATGCAATTGGAGAAAAAGAATTATATCTGAAATGCTTCATATTAAATTAGAAAATAATCCTATAAATGTAAAGGAAGATGTTAGAAATCTTAGTCATCACTATAATGATATTGTTAATAAAATGAAAGTAAATTATAGATAGCTAATATTTATTTCTCCTTTAGTTCTTAACTAATTTCTAGTCAGGTTACAATAGCCGCGGATTAATTGTATTATGAGTGATTTGAGTTTTGGTAAAAATAATTTTTAAGTAAAAATAATGTATTAAGTAAATATTAAAAGTATTATCATGTATTAATTTCCCTACCATGAATTTACACTTATAATATACAATTACAAGTTTTGAATTTTCGCGCCGTATTATAATATTTCGCGCGCTTATCTAATAATTGTACATAATTGCGCATGTCAATAAGATTTAAATGACTCATATAATAACCGTCTGTCATGTTTTCATTCGTGTTTACCTGACTGCTTTTGCTTTTTCTTTGTGTTAACTAAGTTGTGTTTTGTTCCAATTATTTATTTATTTATTTATTGTTTATTTATTTATTTATTTTATTTTATTGATTTCTATTTTTATAATAATGTGTAAATCACATAAAGGAGAGGTAAATGTTGGCTATATAACCTTAACTTCTGTGCAATACTTATCTTCGAGAATATGTATTTATTATACTTTATCTTTAATTCATAGTGCAACGATTCAGAGATACTACGAAAGAATTTTTATAATATTTAATGAATATTGACGTGTAGTAAGTTACCAATGTAATAATTATAATATAGGTATATTCAGTCTTGTTATTCTAATCTAATGTAAAATATGTGTAAGAAAGGTAATGCCTGAAGAGGATGGAGAAATTCCATCGAAACGTTGCAATGTAATGTAAACAATATAGTGTGTTCATCAATTATCGATACAATACCTAATCTACAATTTCAACTGCGTGGACGACATTAATATAACTAAAGAAAAATAACAATTATTAAAATACCCGATCATAAAAATGATATATGTGCCAAATTTTGCATAAGAAATGTTAAATATTATGTATACAAAGAATCTTACATACATATAAAATCCATAATGCATATTTTATAAAAAACGCGATTACCATAATACCCCATAATAAGAAAATTGAATAATTACTGCCATCATCGTATAAAAAAATATTAGTATACGTGATTTTTTACTAATCTCATGTAGACAATATTATATAGTCAATTTGTATAACAACATAATACGCAAAAAATGTTGATGGCAAGCGAAGCGAGCGTTTTTGACTAATATAAATTAAAAACATCAATTTTCTGCCTTAATGAACAAAATTATACAAACAACGATATTATTTTAAGAACAACAAAAAGTTAAACGTTCGCTACAGGTTATTTCAATATAAAATTTATCGGGCTTTGCGAACAAATATGCTTTATTAAGCAAGGTTTTTACTCCTCGTCCACTATGGTTGGTGGAAGTCCCAGAGTAAACCTTTAAAATTTAAAAAATTGGCGTTTCGACCACAGCACTCTAGCTTTGGTCTCCTCAGTAAGGAGCTAGAGGCCTTCCTTAGACGCCCGTCGCAGATGGAAAGCGACGACAAATGAAAGAAGTGCGGCTATATAAATATGACTTGTTATCGACTGCTTCTCTAACGGGTAGAGAGAACAGTCGTATCCTCCTGGTGGTAAGAACTCCCACCAACCAAAAGCGCGACGTTTTTCACCCGAAATCGCGAGTTTTAAGAACAACAAAAAGTTAAATTTTACTTAACTTTTTTATTTAACTTTTTGTTGTTCTTAAAACTCGCGACTTCGGGTGAAAAACGTCGCGCTCTTGGTTGGTGGGAGTTCTTACCACCAGGAGGATACGACTGTTCTCTCTACCCGTTAGAGAAACAGTCGATAACAAGTCATATTTATATAGCCGCACTTCTTTCATTTGTCGTCGCTTTCCATCTGCGACGGGCGTCTAAGGAAGGCCTCTAGCTCCTTACTGAGGAGACCAAAGCTAGAGTGCTGTGGTCGAAACGCCAATTTTTTAAATTTTAAAGGTTTACTCTGGGACTTCCACCAACCATAGTGGAAGAGGAGTAAAAACCTTGCTTAATAAAGCATATTTGTTCGCAAAGCCCGATAAATTTTATATTGAAATAACCTGTAGCGAACGTTTAACTTTTTGTTGTTCTTAAAATAATATCGTTGTTTGTATAATTTTGTTCATTAAGGCAGAAAATTGATGTTTTTAATTTATATTAGTCAAAAACGCTCGCTTCGCTTGCCATCAACATTTTTTGCGTATTATGTTGTTATACAAATTGACTATATAACGCAGCCATATATTTGGCAAAACATTTTTACATATTTAAATATTCAAATAATAACTTTTTATTATAACTTGGTATGCTATTACTTTCACAGTATGTCAATTTACACCGTGTTTACTTTCAACGTATGCTTTTACGTATTCAAACCGTCAGTATATAAAAACGATACCGCGGTTGCAGAAATGCCGCACGTCCAAAGTAAACATTAGCGGTACATTCAATTGTAAAGGACCTATATTCCATAGGTATACGAACTGTGGACCTATACCTCAGAGGGAGACAAGCTTTACAACTCTAGGTAGTGCGAGTGCGCACCACCGGTTTACAGCGGCGCTACCGCAAGAGCTCACCATATATAAGCATATGTGTAGAAGGTCTTACTCTGATATATAGTAATAAATACTTTAAAAGTTTGTATATAATCTGTAGTGGGATACGAAACACTAACTGCAGTAGTATGAAGCATTTCGCACTACAGAGGTTATATTTTTTTCCGTGTTTCAATGTACTTGGTCGAAAAAAATAACCGAAAATTTAACTAGAAAATTTACTTAAAAATTTAGTTAAAAAGGTAGCTTATATCAGTTAAATTTTCAATTACAAGGATTCAAATTTTTCATAATAATATTTAATTAAAATTTGATTATTATTAGCTATATTTTTAACTGAATATTTAACTAACTATTTAGTTGCACTGGAAACAAAAATATAGTTAAATATTTAATTAATACACCATTTACGAAATTTAATTATTATCACCGGAATATTTAATTAAGTATTAAATTGAAGATGCCAACGTTGTGACAACGTAGTGGCGACGTTATTTTAGCAACATTCCAACGTTATGAAAGTTGCCACGTGGGAAATGTTCGTTGCTCATCAACGTTACTTAGACGTTCTTTCAACGTTGGTTTCCACCCATCGCGGCAAATTACAAAATATTAGCGGCAATTTCCCACGTTATAGCAACGTTTCTCCAACATTGTCGCAACCTTCATAACAACTTTGGAATGTAGCTAAATTAATGTTGGCTAGCCGAAGGATATAACTCGAAAATAATTGGAGGTAAACAGTCAAACCGATATTTAAACGAACAATTGTTTTTGTAGGTCAATGTGAAATATTTAAATTTAAATATCGTTTTGACTGTTTACCTCCAATTATTTTCGAGATATATCCTTCGGCTATTCCTAACAGCATTCAACGTTGTGGAAACGCTGTGCCAACATTAATTTAGCTACATTCCAAAGTTGTTATGAAAGTTGCGGCAATGTTGGAGAAACGTTGCAGTAACGTGGGAAATGCCGCTAATATTTTGTAAATTGCCACGATGGGTGGAAACCAACGTTGAAACAACGTCTAAGTAACGTTGAAGAGCAACGAACATTTCCCACGTGGCAACTTTCATAACGTTGGAATGTTGCTAAAATAACGTCGCCACAACGTTGTCACAACGTTGGCATCTTCATTTTAATACTTAATTAAATATTCCGGTGAAAATAATTAAATTTTGTAAACGGTGTATTAATTAAATTTTTAACTATGTTTTTTGTTTCCAGTGCAACTAAATAGTTAGTTAAATATTCAGTTTAAAATATAGCTAATAATAACCAATTTATATAATTAAAAATTTGCTAAATAATAGTTATATTTTCCCTAGTAGAAATTGAGCATTTTAAGGTTAGACAAAATTTGAAATTTGATCATATTAGGATCATATTTTGAGCATTTTTTGCTAATTCGTCATTTTCTGGCTTAAAAACCGTTTTAATTATGCTCAAAATTCTACTAGGGTTCAATTAAATATTTCATTAACTGAATTTTCAACTGCATTTTTGTTTTAAGGGCAACAAAACATTTACTTAAATATTCAGTTAAAAATATAGCTAATAATAATCAATTTTTAATTAAATATTAATCTGAAAAATTTTAATCCTTGTAATTGAAAATTTAACTGATAATAGCTACCTTTTTAACTAAATTTTTAAGTAAATTTTTGAGTTAAATTTTCAGTTATTTTTTTTCGACCGGATATATTTATATTTCAGTTTGCAAACATGTATATAGACGAAAAATATTTAAGTCTTCTTACGAGTGTTAAAATTATATTTAAAATATCACAGTCTCAAGCCTGCAAATGCTCTTATATTATATATGCTATTATAATATGCAAATTAAATGCTATTATAATATATATTTCTTTATATAAATAAAATTTTATAGCCGGTAGCTACTCTCCAAAATGTAATTAAACATAGGGAGCGTTAAATATAAAATATGAGATATTAGATATAAGATAATATTAGATAAATATAGAATAATATACAAGATTCTACAAATCCACATGACACACACACGCGCGCATACGCACACACGCACACTCCCACCCACCCACCTACACACACGCCCAAGCTAATGTTGACAATGTTGTCGCGATGGAGTACCGAAGAGCTCTCGCAAGCTTCGGCTCTTTCGCTGTTTTGCTGGTCGGTCCCTACGTGCGCGCACAGCTTCTCGCATCGAGTCGTCCGTCGGCCGCCGTCGTCTGCGCGCATCATACAGTGAGTGCTCTCGGCTGTGCGACGTATACGACGTATACGACAAGGAAGTTTCTGGTGATGCTGTGCTCGAGGTAACATTTATATATCGTTACGTATTATTTTGCTTATCGGCTAATTAGTTCTTCTTCATTACAGGTTTACGGGACGGCCGATATCGGATCTTCGCTCTCTATCGCTCTCACGGCGCTCGATCAGCTGTTACGCGTCGGGCCAGCTGCTGCAGAGTATCGGGATTGTATAATTGATGCGAGAATTACATGCTACTTCTAAAGGTAATAACTAACTCCTGAAGGAGTGTTTATTGTATTAGAATGTCTAGTATTTGAGGGTTATGGTAATGTTATGATTATCATAACCCCACCTGCCAATCCTTTCCTTACATGTAACTGCAGGACGTTTATACAGCTACATGCTACCTTCTGTTCTTCTACTTAAGACAACGTCTAATTAACTAATTATTACAGCTGTTGGGAAATATTCTATGCTGTTGTTCGGTAGTGCTGGGAGTTCCATATTGGTGTTTGTTGTTGCTGAAGGTTTGCTGTTAGATAATTCTACTGATTCCTGGTACGTCTCCTGGAGGCAGTACGATGTTATGAGTAGGGTTGCCAGATGGCGATTTTTTCTCTTTGTTGCTCTTGCTTAATAAATATCAATGTAAGTAAGAGAGAAAAGGAAAAAAAATTGCCAACTGGTCACTCTGGTTATGAGATGCCTCTCCTGATCATTGATGTACCTTCCTAGAGAGCTACGATATTAGACCAGGTTCATCGTATACCAATCATCATCTTGCTGTGCTGCTGGTGTGCTAGCGAGGTTAGTGTTGGCTTCATGGGATGACTGGGGTAAGCTTAGGTATGTTTTAGTGTAGGTAAAATATATTCTTAGGGTAGGTAGGATACAGAAGACAAAAAATTTACAAAAATTAACATGATAATTCCCATTTATAGTACATTACGATACAAGTGGCATAAGTGGACCATTATTACACGGCGTGAAGTTAGCGCCCGAGCGAAGCGAGGGTGCTCAGTCACGCCGTGTAATGGGCCACTTATACCACGCGTATCGTATACTATTTTATAGCTCGTGTGACATAAATTCGCCACTCTGCATAATATATAATAATATTTTATATAAAATAATATATATAGTACAAAACCTAGTTATACTATACATATACATGTGTATATATATATATATATATCTCTCTATAATATATAAATATTTCGCCGCCGCCGCCGCCGCCGCCGCCGCCGCCGCCGCCGCCGCCGCCGCCGCCGTGTCTAAGAATTCAGAATTCAACATATATATATATATATGTTTTATATATATATGTCATATATATGTTATATATATATATGATATATATATGTCATATATATATGTTATATATATATGTTATATATATATATGTCATGTATATGTTATATATAACATATATATATAACATATATATATGACATATATATATAAAACATATATATCTCTTCTCTCTATAATATATAAATATTTCGCCGCCGTGTCTAAGAATTCAGAATTCAACATATATATATGTTTTATATATATATGTCATATATATGCTATATATATATGTCATATATATATGTTATATATATATGTCATATATATATGTTATATATATATGTCATATATATGTTATATATATATGTCATATATATATGTGTGAGTGTGTGTGTGTTTGTGTGTGTGCGTGCGTGTGTGTGCTTGCGTGTGCGTGTGCGTGTGCGTGTGCGTGTGCGTGCGTGAGTGTGTGTGTGAGTGTGTGTGTGTGAACATACACTTTTCCAAATATCCATATGTGATATATACAATGGGTTAAAAATTAAATACATTAATTATTGCATTATTAAGATTATAATTCATAACTTTTTACAGAACTGAAGGCCATAAAAATGCTACAGACTATTTGAAAGGTATTGCTCCAAGCTTTCTTTCAAACTTTTGGATAAAAAATCAATTGTAGCGCATTTACACTTTTTTAAGTTGAATATTGGCATGTATTTTATATAATATTTACATTGAAATTAGAAATTCTAACCCAGAAGTGTGTGTGTGTGTATGTGTGTGCGTATGTGTGTGTACGTGTTATTTGTGCGCAAAAAAAAGTTGTGAATATAACTTGAAAGAATGTCTATTAGTTTACTTATTCTTGATAAAATTCATAAAATAAAAACGGACCTAAATTTAATGTAATGTTTTTAAAAAAAATGCACAATTTTTCGAAGATAAAATAAATATTAATCAAGTATAACATACACTTTTCCAAATATCTATATGTGAAATATACAATAAGTTAAAAATTAAATGCATTAATTATTGCATTTTTAAGATAATTCTATTATAAACAGTAATGGCAAAAGAAAATTCAAATTTTAACAGAGGCAATATAAAATACGAATTACATTCATCAAAAATTTTTCGAAAATTATTAGTTTAGTAGTATTTAATTTAAATATTATTCAAATCAAAATTTAAAAATTGTATGGATATATAAGTAAGTAGATTACGTATATTTATATAAAACAATATTTTATATAAACAAGTATGTATTTATTAGAAACAAAAGGTTATTTAAGGAATGCCTTTGTTTATAATAATTAAAATAAATATATGGGGTCTGTAACTAAAGGGAAAAATAAATTGGATATAATTATGGATTAAAACGTAAATTTTGAAAGAGGGTGCAAATTATGAATTACGGGAGAAATGGAAGAAACAGGTTTTTATTTATATGCCGCTAAAATGTTATAAATAATTCTTTAAAACTAATACAAAAATTAATTTAATTAAGAAGAAAGTTTTATTACTCTAAAAGTACAAAATACTAATGACATATAGAACTCTTGGCGATGACCCTTCGTCATTAAATAAATTAATTTTAGGAAGTGAAGTTCTATTTAGATCCGTTTAAAATATTCCAAAATTTTCGTAAGTAGTTACTAAATACTACAATTTAGTAAGTATATGCACTTTACTATTTTTGGTAAGTTAATTGTTCATTACCATATATATGGGCTATTTCACATCAGTGGTACGATGAAAATTTGAAATCACTCCAAATTTTGTGAACAGACTGGAAATATCTTCCAGAAGATAGAAAAAAAATTTGAGGTGTTAAAATAATTTGCTTAAGAGTTATTCCACCATGAAAAATGGAAATTTTACAATTTTTTAGAGAAATTATTATTTTCAAAGCTATTTATCTCAAAATCTATTGATTTTTCTAAAAATACATTATAAACAACTTTTGTTCAAAATAATCTTTAGAACTTATCTACTTGGGTTACAATTCCTAATTTTAAAATCTCGAAGAGATAGAACGCCCGGAAATATTGAATATCAAAAAAAGGCAACCACGCCACAATCGATTTTGATCTAACACCGCTCAAAAGATCACATTTTTTGAACACACAAACACCAAATTTTTTAAAAAATTTAAATGGGAAATACCATGTTAATTTTTGTGAATATTTTGTCTTTCTTTAAATTATCATAACTTTTTACAGAAATGAAGGCCATAAAAAGCTACAGACTATTTGAAAGGTATTGCTCCAAGCTTTCTTTTAGACTTTTGGATAAAAAAATCAATTGCGGCGAACTTACACTTTTTTAAGTTGAATATTGACATGTAGTTTATGTAACATTGACCTTAAGATTAGAAATTCTAACCCAGAAGGATAAATTCTACACTAATTAGCATCGTACCAGTTGACGTGAAATAGACCATATATATGTATATATATGTATGTATGTATGTGGGTGTGTGTGCGTTATTTTAAAATTGTTTTTTTAAGAATACATAATATACGTATTTTTTCCGTGCGCAAAAAAAAAGTTGTGAACATAACTTGAAAGAATGTTTGAAGATTAAATAAATATTAATCAAGTATAACATACACTTTTCCAAATATCTATATGTGAAATATACAATAAGTTAAAAATTAAATGCATTAATTATTGCATTTTTAAGATAATTCTATTATAAACAGTATAGGCAAAAGAAAATTCAAATTTTAACAGTGGCAATATAAAATACGAATTACATTTGAATAGATTTTCAAAAACTATTAATTTAGGAGCATTTAATTTAAATATTTTTTAAATTAATATTTCAAAATTGTATGGATATATAAGTGTGTAGATAATTTATATTTATATAACACAATATTTTAAATAAACAAGTATGTATTTATTAGAAATAGAAGGATATTTAAGAATTGAATTTGTTTATAATAATCAAAATAAATATCTGGGCTCTGCATAGTAAAAATAAATTGGATATAATTATGGATTAAAACGCAAATTTTGAAAGAGAGTGCAAATTACGAATCACGGGAGAAATGGAAGTAACAGGTTTTTATTTATATAGCGCTAAAATTTTATAAATAATTCTTTAAAAATAATACAAAAATTTATTTATTTAAGAAGAAAGTTTTATTACTCTAAAAGTACAAAATATTAATGACATAGAATTTTCGGCGATGATCCTTGGTCATTAAATACATTAATTTTAGGAGGTGAAGTTCTATTTAGATCCGTTTAAAATAATCCAAAATTTTAATAAGTAGTTACTAAATACTACTATTTGGTAAGTATATGCACTTTACTATTTTTGGTAAGTTAATTTTTCATTAACATTTATAATTATTAAAATATAAATTTAAGCTTTATAAGAATTCATATAGTTTAAAATTTACAGTTAACATTTAATATGTCTTTATTTTTTTTTATTATTTTTATTCTGATTTCATTACACTAAATTTTGGTAAACTTTTATTTATAAATTATAATAACTATAGCAATACCTCCAAGGTGTTGTGTAAATCTGTTTAATTTTTAAGGTGTCCATGGTAGTGAAAAAATAATACAATTTAAAACATTATTTTAAATAAATTAATTACGAAAAACCTTTTTCGAAATTAAAAATAGGGGGTTGGCGCGCGAAGCGCGCAGGGGGGCGAAGCCCCCCTAGTATATATATATATACATATGTAAAGAGTAATTAACATATATGATTATTTGAAAATGGCGACATATTTTATTGACGACTTTAAACAGATTACATGCAGTGCTACTATTCTCTTTTGAATATGCCTTAACCGTGGTGTACTAACCTTGTAAAAAACTGTTATTCTTTTTTAAGTTTTTTACTAAACATTGATTGCCTTTAAAAGATTTAAAATGAGTTAATCCGATTCAGATTCTAATTACAGTTGCACAGAAATCGTTGCAGAAAAAATCAGAGAAGCAGCTAAAACTGTTTCATTAGATTTATTACCAAAACAATCAAAACAAGTTTATACACTTAATTACAATGCTTTCAAAAAGTGGTGTAAGACAAATAGCACAAATTCTTTTTGTGAGGATGTCCTGCTTACATATTTTGCTGATATTTCGAAGACCTACGCACCATCTAGTTTATGGGCAACATATTCTATGTTGAAGAGCACAATAAAAGCTTACAATCAAATTGATATCAGCAATTATCACAGATTAATTAGTTTTCTAAAAAAACAAAATTCTGGATATAAAGCAAAAAAATCACTTCTTTTTACAAAAGAGAATATTTCAGATTTTCTAAATAATGCACCAGATGAATTATATTTAACTACAAAGGTAAATTAAACTTATAATTAATTGAAATAATTAACTAATTACATTTACAATATTTTAGGTAGCTTTAATTTTTGGGATTGCTGGTGCAATGAGAAGACAGGAATTTGTAAATGTAAAAAGATTCTTCATTATTATAAAAATTGTTTAGTTAATCTACTATATTTAAAATTTAATAAAATACTTAACTACTTAAATTTAATTTTTTTAAATTTTTATTACCAATTATTATTTGTTTTAACGGAAAAAAATATTTTTTTATTGAAATGATAAATTTTAATTTAGTCTTATAAAAAAATTTTTTGAGTTCTCTTGTAAATAATCATAAATAATTTATTAATTTTTATTACTTATCAGTACATATAGTGTACTTAATTTGAAGTTTCGCGCCTGTGGTGGGGATGACTGTGTTGTCGATCTGATTAAGATTGATCGCATAGGTGTCTCTGAAAACGGGGGACGTGATATTTCAAATTTTTCAGTATTAACCGTCTGTGATATACATTGTTAGCTTTATTTTAATATTTGACTGCCTTTTGCTTAATATGTGTGATTATGTGTTAATTTATTTTGTAATGTTCTTCAAGTATTTATTTAATTTTCAATTTTTTGTGTTGATTATGGACACAACAATAGGGGAACGGTATGTTATATATAACCTCAATCTCTGTGCAAAAATTGTTAAACGTTTGTTATTTTAATCTATCTAATAAATATTTAAAAAAATTACTGATATAGTAGAATCTGAGGACATGCTGTTCGTTAAAATTTCCGAAACGAAAAATAAGATTCCTAGATCTTTTACCATCACAAGTGGTTTGTACGATATCTGCAAACAGTATTTGCAAACCAGATCTCAATTATCTTTTGGCGATAGATTATTTTTGAAGTATGCAAGAAGAAAATGTGAACAACAACCCATTGGGATGAACAAATTTGGTACTATGCCCAAAGAAGTAGCATTATTTTTAAAATTTCATCAGGTCCATTCGCACAGTTTTAATCAAGAATTGACTGCTGCTCATCAAAACATTGAGACTGACATTGTTGAAATAGATGAACCATCAGTCCAGAGAAATAACAATATTATTGTTTCTAAAAATTTAAACGCTGACACTGAACATGCATCTAAGAAAACTGTAGAAGCTCCGGAAGAGGAACAAAAATTTTGAATCTTGTATGATCCGGATATTGGCTTATACATATATGATTTACTTAATGATGATGCACATAACACTATTCAGTTATACAATTGTAATGTTACAATACAAAGTGATTCTTACAAATCTATTGAATTATATAACTGTGATGTTAATAAGCAGTGTTGACGCATGAAATTTGTGTTAAAGTTTTGATTAGATTACTTGTTCTTAAATGTTTTAATCAATACACGCAGTATTAATTTTTTATGTAAGTATTACAAATGAGATTATATAACTAATGTTATAAAAATTGTTAGTTTTATTGAACAAGTCTTTAATTTTCTAAATAAAAAATGATTATAACATAAAGTTTAAGATTCACTTTGTGTTGTTACTTTCTGTTGAGAACTTCTACTAAAACTTCTTGATAATTAAACAAATATAACTACAATAGAAATTAAGTTGTCAACACACTATTAGCATTATAATGTGCATATTTGAAAAATGAAAACTCGACTTTTTTATTATAATACACAGTTCTTTATTATAGTACATTTTTTTTAATAATTATTTTTGATGTGTATTGTGTATTTCTTCAACGAATGTACATGACAGCGAGCATTCAATGTTATATGTACTACACAGAAAGCGTTATTAATATCACGTGTATAATAATAAAGTCTTTTAACCTCCACCTTCAGCGAATATATATATATATATTATATATTATATACATTATATATATTATAAATATATAAATATAGATTAGTATTATAATTCTTGTAAGGGACGTAAAACTAAAAATCCAGCATTATAAATGTTTAAAAAAATAATTTTTTACATTTGTATAATAATATTTGTATTTTTAGCAGCTTACAGGGGATTAGATGGATACTGAAACAAGTGAAGATACTTTTCTACCACTCCAAGGTAAGTGCACAAATTTTTTTGCAATGATCATGCTAATAGATTCATCGTTATAAGGCAACAAATATACATTTCTATTAATATTTCGAGCACTTTTCCCGGGTATTTTGACCATAAGTGATCTTAATGATTTAGACCCACTCTGGAAATTTTTAGGCAGTTTCTGACTATAAAAAGACATCTTTTAGACAGTATTAGGTTACCAGAATCCGGAGCAGAATTGCTGATTTTCACTATTTAAGGTTTAAATGGCTTACAAGAGTGTGACAGCATACATTTATGTCTTTAAAAGTATTTTTAATGAAAAGTTCGGAAAATTTTACAAAAAAAGTCATACTTATGATTTTAGTGAGAAATGCATCCCCTGGGAGCTAAAAATTCATGAAAATGGGCATATAATGTAAAAAAGTGCTAAAATGTCAACTTTGACTCTCTGTAACTTAAAATAATGGCCCAGAAAAAATCTGAAAAAATTCAGGAGAACTACTGGATACCTCTAAAACATATTCCCACAGTTATAGCAATATTTATTTTTTTCATCTTCGATGTCACAGAGAACCACCCATATATATATATACATATAGATATATATATATACATATATATATATATACAGGGTGTCCTAAAAGTAACGATACACCCAATAAATATTCCAGGTAAAAGCTTTTTTAAAAAAGGTGAAGGTCATTTCTTAAGTAACTTTTTACGACGAATCCAGTGGTGAACTTGGATTTGACCTTCAACTTGTCATTCAAGGTCATTTCAAGGTCAACTTTGTTTTTTTAAATGGGTACCCCTATTTTTGACAATAGCAATCGAAAGAGCGAAAAATTTTACGTCTAAACATGTACTCAGGTCATAGGTCAAGGTGACCTTGAACCTTCTGCTGAAAGTTATTAAGTTTTAGATATGGATCGGCTCCGATCTGTAATTGTTTGACTTAGGGGTATTAAAAAGGTCAAGGGAATTCTTGTAATAATGGTATCCAATGGTGACCTTGGATTTGACCTAGCGTTAGACCTTGAAGGTCATTCGAAGGTTAATTTTTTTTTAATGAAAACGGCTATTTTTCACAACAACAATCAAAAGAGCGGGAAATTTCACTCGAACTTGCTATGGATTAACTCCAATCTGTAAGTTTGAACCTTCAAGGTCATTGCAAGGTCAGTTTTTTTACATTTAGCGTTACACAGGAACAACGACGTGGACGTAGTAAAATCTGTTCCCTTTGGGGTGCTTGATTTACATGAGTACATGTTTAGACGTAAAATTTCTCGCTCTTTCGATTGCTGTTGTCAAAAATAGGGGTCCCCATTTAAAAAAACAAAGTTTACCTTGAAATGACCTTGAATGAAAAGTTGAAGGTCAAATCCAAGTTCACCACTGGATTCGCCGTAAAAAGTTACTTCAGGAATGACCTTCACCTTTTTTAAAAACGCTTTTACCTGGAATATTTATTGGGTGTATCGTTACTTTTAGGACACCCTGTATAATATTGCACAGGGTTAAAATCGTTTATATTGACATTAATTTGATTTATTTATTAAGCTTTCATAATATATTTATGCACTCGGATATCGCGAGGTAATAACTAATCATATTATCAAAACGTCAAACAATTTTACAAGCACGCTGCGGAGTATCTTCTTATTATTTAATGACCGTAGTTCTCTAATTGAAACGTCGTCACGTCGATACGCCAAAGCGCTGGAGTATCGATTATGCAACTAACTTCAGATCGTTCCGCTGTTTACTGTGTGTTAACCTACAATGAAGGCCATAAAAATGCCACAAACCATTTGAAAGGTATTGCTCCAAGCTTTCTTTTAGACCCGTGGATAAAAAAATCAATTGTGGCGCAGTTACACTTTTTTCAAGTTTAATATAGACATGTAGTTTATGTAACTTTGACATTGAGATTAGAAATTCTAAACCAGAAGGATAAATTTTAGACATAATTAGCAACGAATGTTACATATAATGTTCTATAGTAAAAGTTGACAGATTTTGAGTTAAATAGCGGTGAACCCAGCTGGTGTTAAAAAAACCCGTGGAAAAATTCACTTCTTGACGTTAGAATAATTTTTGAGCAAATAGATTCCAGTACCAAAAAATTTTTTTCTGTATTCGACAAAAAAATTGGCAATGTGTACCAAAAATTTGGTGCATTTTAAAATTTTAATCGGACCACTTCACGTGGAATACTGCATATATATATTTATAACAATAAAAACCTCGGATAATTCTCGTGTTAATAAAATCATCCGCGCGCCAAGAGCCTACGAAGCTCGTCGACCAGACGTGACTTGAAAATCGACTAGCCTTGTAGGTCCTCAAGAGGTGTATTAGAGCAGCCTAGATGAATTATTTATTTATTTCGCACGCTTAAACTGAGTAGAGTTAAATTGAACTATAATACAGTTACTTTTCTTACTCTACCGTTAGAGTTAATTTTTAACTCTATCTCTTAGAGTAGTTAATTAACATAACTCTAATTCAACTCTAAGAACTGTTCTGTAGTGTTAGGCGACTCTGACCTATGTAATTTTAATAATTTATAGAATTACTGTCCTATGTAATATCTATCTAATATATAAAAAAGAATGTCGATTATTGCGCCATAAAGTGTAAGTTGTACTTGTGTTCTCGTATAAAGTGTAAGAGCTGTGCGTACACATTTGTATATATGAAGACTTATGGTTACTGTTCACGAATAAATCAAGATCATGTTTAAGAAAGTGATTAAATTTCTAAAAGTGATTAATATATTTTTCTTAAGGGGAATATACCTGAATTATATCCTACTATGCCGACACCTGTATATTACACGCACTATTTCTCCTATAATGACAACGATTTAATTGAATTTTGTAAAAACTGCATAGATGACTAACAAATACAGTGCAGACGCACAATTTCACGATATTGGTAACTGTTGGAACACTAAAAAAAACAAACAGTCAAAAGTGCACGACGAAAAAAAAAATAGAAAAATACGATTGATACAAAGACGTTGGGAAGCTGGTACTACATATTTACGACGAATATAAATCCAGATTGCAATTACAAACATCAAAAAACGAAGTTGAGGCAATATTTTACATAATCTAAGAATCATTTTTCAGTAAAAACTAGAAGAATAAATAATCGAATAAAGATTAAACGAAAAATAAAAACTATATACATACCTTTTAAAATTGTGTAATTTAGCAGACGGAAGAGTAAGAAAAAGTTTAGCTACGTAGTATGAAAAAGCATCAATAGGTGGCGATGCTAAACGTTTCCAGCATTTTCAAGTTTCTCAAAATTCGTTTACACTTATTCATAAATATTGTAGTTTAAGATTAATATTTTTAAACGGTACACATTCAAAAAATTCTCATTTAATAAATTAACATTCGCACCTTACACAGGATAGCGATAAACGCATACTTGGCGGAATAGACATCGGATTCTATAGGAGGTGCGTGTACCGATTCGAGCAGTCTGCCACATGCACCTCCTACTTTCAAATACATTGTAATATGCAGACAATGAATCTTGGGTGCATTATTTATTTAATTACAATTATTTAAATTATTGACAACTTGAAAACAGGGTAGAGGCATATTACTAATAAAGATTTTAAATTTATAACAATTACAAAACGTCAAATTATGTTAAATTAGCGTTAAAATTTGAAAAATACGAATGGAAACATAACCTCTCTTACTCTAAAACGAGGGATTCTATAGGAGTTGCATGTACCGATTCGAGCCGTCTGCCGCATGCACCTGCTACATTCAAATACATTGTATTATTCCGACACTAAATGACCATTACCTTTTTCTCAGAATTTTGATAAATTATCTGTTGGAATATACAAGTAAAATAATGTAAATAAAATGTACTTTACAAAAATCACTCGACTATAGCTGGAATGTTTGTTTCGGTAAATGTGACAAAAAGAAGGGTTTTATGGCACTGCCTGTGAGTGCATCGGCGTACTCGGCGGACGGTCTAACTGACCATTTTTATAACTAACTTATTGTCCATATGTGTGCAGTATGAGCATAATGCGTAGTATTTTGGATGCTTTCTTAGTTTTAGGCATCCTTCTTAGTTCAGTCTCGAACCGCTTCTCTTACAGTAAAGACCTATCCTTTCTCGTGACATTATAATAAAGTGTCTAAGTTTGTTTATTAAATATTGTCATCTTTTATTTATTCCAATCCCCATATGTGTAAAAACCAACATTATCTCGCATATTAAGGTCTTTAAATATTCAAACTCTACCATTAGATCAAAAAAGTTTGAATTTAATTCTTAAACTGGGTAAAGATGGTACAAAAAAGTTTGAACAGATGAATGTTGTTTATAAATTGGATTGTAAAGACTGTCCTTCATCTTACGTCGGTGAAACTAAACGTTTACTTAAAACGAGGATCAATGAACACAAGAAGAATAACAATACTGAATCAGTTATTAATCAACATATGGTTTTAAATAAACTTGAATTTGATTGAGATGGTGTAAAAATTGTTGACAGGAAGATCAATTATAAAAAGCATCTTATTTCAGAAATGTTACACACTAAACTTGATGTAAATAATATTAATAAGAAAGACGAAATAAGATTTTTAAATAGTTCTTATTTCCCGGTTCTCAGAAATTTAAATGCCTGATTTGACAATTGTACAGTGTTGACGTTATATTACCTTTGGCGATATATATTTAAATACACCGAGTTTTGCTTGGTTGACTGTTTATCTAACCGCTTGACGTATCGGTGATCCAATTATAAAAAAGGTATATTTTTTTTCACCTTATATCTAAATTTTTCAATATTGTTAGTGCGTTCTTTTAATTTGTTATTTGTGCATTATCAACAAATAGCCTGAAGAGGTTGGCAGACCACGCCAACGAAACGTCGCTAAGAACAATACGGTTTGTTTTTTCTTTTCCTTCGCCTCCGTCAGACTGACAAATTTTCCTACTATTAATTTAAATAATTGTAATTAAATAAACAATTCACCCAAAATTTAGTGTCGGCATAATGCAATGTATTTGCGACCAAATCCTGAGACTCAATTTTTTTTTATGTATCTAATACTTTTATTACATAAATTCCATAAATAATAACTATTTTCATAATTAATTATGTAAAATATTTTACACTATTGATTATGAAAATAATTATTATTTATTGAATTTATGTAATAGAAGTGTTAGATATTTTTGTGTTAAACAATTTTTTATTTTATAATAAATAAATATAAAAAACAATAAAAGTTTTTATATTTAAAATATATAAATATATAAAAATAATTAATTCTACAAATAAAAATTAAAAATAACTTAAATGTTTAACACAAAAAATATCTGACACTTTTATTACATAAATTCAAATAAATTCAAGTGTAAAATAAAGTCGTCCAAGATTTAATGTTTTTTAGAAGAGTTGATTATAGTATTCAAATTGGGCATACAAGTAGATATAAGTAAATAATATTGTAATATCATAAAAATATACCTAATACAAGAATTGTAAAATTGTAATCTTGGAAGACATTATTTTTAATTAATATTATCAAATAAAATATTTTTTATGTTTAATTCTTAAAGTGTAATTGTTAAAATTTAGCTTTTGATTAGCTTATAAAATTGATATTCCCGCTTTGTATAAAATTTTTTGAAAAATTGATTGTGTAATATACATAATAGTAATTAAGATAATATGATATATACTAAAATTAATAACAGTATTTTTTTCTTATAAATAACATTTATACTATAAGATTAAAAATATTATAAGTTTAATGTATAATATGTTGAAAACAAAATACAAAGATCTTCTAGTTACATATATAAATATATTTGATGCATGACAATATAAAATTGAGTTAATATTTACATTACTTTTAGTTTTCTTAAATTAATTTTTTGATGTATATTTTTTTATGTATATTCCAACATTAACAGCTGTAGCAAGATCTTGTTCGTTTAACACAAAAATATCTATAACTTCTAAATCTAAATTATAATGTGTATCTCTCCCCTATGACATAACCTCAAATCAATGTATATCGATCAGATGTTTGGATAAGGTGAGTGATTGACTTGCGTGTTGATCGATGCGCGTATTGTGTCTTGCACGATGCGCAACGCGGTAAATTCAAATATATATTTTTGGTTTTTTTAATTTCTTCTCATTTAGGTTCATAATTAAAAGATTCTTCATTATTATAAAAATTGTTTAGTTAATCTACTATATTTAAAATTTAATAAAATACTTAACTACTTAAATTTAATTTTTTAAAATTTTTATTACCAATTATTATTTGTTTTAACGGAAAAAAATATTTTTTTTATTGAAATGATAAATTTTAATTTAGTCTTATAAAAAAATTTTTTGAGTTCTCTTGTAAATAATCATAAATAATTTATTAATTTTTATTACTTATCAGTACATATAGTGTACTTAATTTGAAGTTTCGCGCCTGTGGTGGGGATGACTGTGTTGTCGATCTGATTAAGATTGATCGCATAGGTGTCTCTGAAAACGGGGGACGTGATATTTCAAATTTTTCAGTATTAACCGTCTGTGATATACATTGTTAGCTTTATTTTAATATTTGACTGCCTTTTGCTTAATATGTGTGATTATGTGTTAATTTATTTTGTAATGTTCTTCAAGTATTTATTTAATTTTCAATTTTTTGTGTTGATTATGGACACAACAATAGGGGAACGGTATGTTATATATAACCTCAATCTCTGTGCAAAAATTGTTAAACGTTTGTTATTTTAATCAGTGTTTTCAATTATAGACCGACGCATCAGAGATGCTGTTAATAATATGTGTATACCTATATATTGACGAAATAGTAAGTAACTTAGATTTATATATGTAAAAATTGTGTTTAAAAGATGTTGTAAAATGAAATCATTTTTTAATAAAAAGGTATAGCCTGATGAGGATGGAGGATATCCATCGAAATGTCGCCAAATAAATAAATATGGTTTATTCATCAATATCGAGGAAAACCTAAACTACTCCTAAATCTATAACTTCTATTTCATAAATTCCATAAATAATAACTGTTTTGATAATTAATTATGTAAAATATTTTACACTATCAATTATTAAAATAATTATTATTTATTGAAATATACATCAAAAAATATACATCAACAAATTAATTTAAGAAAACTAAAAGTAATGTGAATATTAACTCAATTCTACATTGTCAGATATTTTTTGTGTTAAACATTTAAGTTATTTTTAATTTTTATTTGTAGAATTAATTATTTTTATACATTTATATATTTTGAATATAAAAATTTTTATTGTTTTTTTATATTTTTTTATTATAAAATAAAAAATTGTTTAACACAAAAATATCTAACACTTCTACTACATAAATTCAATAAATAATAATTATTTTCATAATCAATAGTGTAAAATATTTTACATAATTAATTATGAAAATAGTTATTATTTATGGAATTTATGTAATAAAAGTGTTAGATACATAAAAAAAAAATTTGAGTCTCAGGATTTGAACCCGAGACCCCATGGTTACTGCAACATGCATACGCCTTAGCGCTCACAGCTACCGTGACATGTACTCATATTTAAATCGGAACTTATATTTAAGTTGTGCCCCCTGGAGGGGAGCTTAGAATTATAAGGTAATTAATCATTATTTAATTAAATTATTATTTACAATTAAAATAAATTAATAATTTTATTATACAAAAAAAAAAAGAATTTTGGGAGTGAAGTGATTTGAACCCTCGTCGTTCGGGTTCTCGTTACCCCTCCTTCGCTAGTCAAGTTCGTACTCCCCGCCGGAGTAGGAACCAATCGGAGCGCGGCTCTACTGCGCAGACTCGAAGTCCCGATACGAGATAGAAACACTGTTTGCGACTACAAGGTGTGTGCGGCAGCCGACTCGAATCAGTGCAGGCATCTTCTGTATAATCCGTCGCTTTAGACTGAGAGAGGTTATGTTTGCATGCCTATTTTTCAAATTTTTAGAATATTTTAACACAATTTCATATTTTGTGCTCATTGTACACTTAAAATATTTATAAATAATATGCCTCTACCCCGTCTTCAAGATGTCAATAATTTAAAATATTGTATTTATATTAATAATTCACCCAACATTGATTGTTGACATAATACAATACATTCAAAAATACGGGCGCGCGCGGCAGACGGCTCGAATCGTTGCACAAACCTTCTATTGAATCCGTTACTTGAGACTGAGAGAGGTTATGTATCCATTCGTATTTATCAAAATTTAACGATATTTTAACATAAATTCAAATTTTGTAATTGTTATACTCTTAATATATTTATTAATTATATGCCTCTACCCCGTCTGCAAGCGGTCAATAATTTAAATAATTGCAATAATGCACCCAACATTGAGTGTTGGCATAATACAAGGATTTGGAAGTAGAAGGTGCGAGCGGCAGACGACCCGAATCTGTGCATGCACTTCATATAGAATCTGTCCATATAGACTGAGAGAGGGTATGATTGAATGCTTATTTTAACACAATTTCAAATTTTGTACATGTTATACACTTAAGATATTTATTAATAATATGCCTTACCACGACTTCAAGCTGTCAATAATTTAAATAATTGGATTTAAACAAATAATGCACCCAATATTTAGTGTCGTTATAATGCAATGTATTTGTAAGCACGAGGTGCGTGCGGCAGAAGGCCCGAATAGGTGCACGCACCTCCTATAGAATCCATCGCGCTAGACTGAGAGAGGTTATGTTTGAATGCTTATTTTTCAAAATTTTGGTATATTTTAATACAATTTCATATTTTGTACACGTTATGCACTCAAAATGTTTATAAATAATATGCCTTACCCCGTTATCAAGCTGTCAATAATTTAAGTAATTGTATTTAAACAAATATTTCACCCAACATTGAGTGTCGGCATAATGCAATGTATTTGAGAGCAGGAGGTGCGTGTGGCAGACGACCCGAATCTGTGCAGGACCTCCTATAGAATCCGTCGTCGATTCCGCCACGAATGCGGTGATCGCTATCCTGTGCAAGGTGCGAATGTTAATTTATTAAATGAGAATTTTCTAAATTTGTACTATTTAAAAATATTATTCCTAAACTACAATATTTACTAATAAGAAATACATTAATGATTACATTTTTTAAGATAAAGGTATTAGAAACAGTAATGGCAAAAGAAAATTCAAATTTATCAGTGTAATATAAAATACAAATATTACTTTTGTATAGTTTTTGCAAAATTAATAATTTAGGATAATTTGATATCCGAGAAAAATACATAAAAATTACATGTTATTTATTTTAATCAAATTTTAAAATTGCTTGGATATATAATTGAGTAAAAAATATATATTTATATAAAACAATATTTTAAATAAATAAATAAGTATTTATTAGCAATAGAAGGTTATTTAAGGATTGATTTTGTTTACATTAATCAAGATAAATATGTGGGCTTAGCAACTAACGGGAAAAATATTTAATAAATAATTTGGATAGAATTATGAATCTAAACGAAAATTTTAAAAGGGAAATAGATGTAACGGGTATAACGGTAAGCGAGTTACCGATCAGGTGAGTAACCGAAAAGAGTATCTAGAGGGATGCGCGCGAGGATAATAACGAGATCGAGTTCGCGCGCGCACGGCAACAACAACGTGTTGATGACCGGTGTTAATCTTTTTACGTGATAAAAGAGCTGAAGGACTGGTGCGTTTTGTGTGTGGGTGCAAACCTCCATGTCGGCTTGCGGAGAAGCACGTCCCACAGGGAGTGAAAGAATGAAGCCAGGAGTAGGAAGCCTTCCCGACAGTTGGCGTTCCCGCCGAGACGAGATATTTAGATTCGCGGTAAGTGGTGCACCACGTTTAGACCCGCGTGTCTATTTAATATTTCGTATCCCGATTTACCTGGTACGGTCCAGGAGAGGAAGCGTTCCTCTTTTTCCCCCTCTCGTGACAAATCCCGCCCGGGTAGACAGCAGCGTGACCAGTTGGCGATTTTCTTTCCTCTTCTCTCTAACGTATTTTGATGTTTATTATACAAGAGCAACGAAGAGAAAAAATCGCCATCTGGCAACCCTGGTAGACAGGTCGATGGTTCGCAGGAGCCACTTCACGAGAGAAGGCGCGCGTGACGTAGGAAGCTTCTACGTCAGAGCTCCCTACGTCAGATATACATACGTCACACGGTGTGACATATAGCCATCAGGTTAAGCAGCCGATCATTCCCGGATCGGTTGCTCATAACTCGACAGTTATTAGGTTTTAACTATTTATTTTCGCGCTGACCTCGGGGGTAGTCATCGGTACAACTCCCCTTAAATTGTTAACGTTGATTTGTTATTGTTAAATTATTTATTTAATAAATTGACTCGGCAAGACGATCTTTCTCGCCGATTAACTTAATATATCGATTGTTGATAACATTTTACCGGTCAAAGTCCTATCCCACGAATACCGCCCTCTACGGCGTTTATCCTAGTTGGCAATTTTGGGCATAGGGCCCAACACACGGTATCAAAGTCAAACGAGGTGTTTGACGTTGTTAACGGCATTGCACGGGAATCAAAGTGATTCCCGGCCGCATCGTGGGACTGTACACTTAAGGTTCGTAAGTTGGGACAGATTGGGCCTAACCGGGGGCCTTACTTTTCCCCAGTACCCACCCCGTTACACGGGTTATTATTTATATGCCGCTGATATATTATAAATCCTTCTTTCAAATTAATACGAAAATTTATTTATTTAATAAGAAAGTTTTATTACTCTAAAAGTACAAAATATTATAATTTAAAGTACAAAATAAAAGAATTTTAGGCGGTTAAGTTCTATTTAGATCCGTTTAAAATAATCCAAAATTTTAATAAGTAGTTACTAAATACTACAATGTAGTAAGTATATGCACTTTACTATTTTTGGTAAATTAATTTTTCATTATCATTTGTAATTATCAAAATATAAAGTTAAACTTTAAAAAATTCATATAATATAAAATATACTGTTAATATTTAATATTTATCCATTTTTTTATCAAGGCATGTGCATCTATTGTGCATCAAACATGTTTACAACGTGACAACTTTTATACCAAATATTTATAAACATTATTAGATTGCAAAATGTCAAACCGAATGAGTAGTGGGGTCTGGATTTACATTTCTGTTGCTGATGATAAAAAAATGCCACATGTAATTTATGTAATAAGTCCATCAATCACTCTAATTCATCTTCTGCTGTCGCTATCCATTTAAAATTAGTTCACAACAGGAGTCCACTTAACCAAGTTCAATTGATTAGTTACAATTATTTTTATGTTTTACACCTAAATTTTACTTCATTCCCCTATTGATAGCATGAATTTATAAATTTAAAGTAATATATTTTTTAAATATTTTATATATAATTTATATATATTTTAAAATATTTTACAGTATTAGATTTACTATAGACTATATTGTAGATGATTAGACATTTTGTTTTTGTGCACATTTGTACGTTTTTGTATAGATTTTTAATTTCTCAATCAGTTTGCGAAGTATGACAATTACTTCAGATAACAAATAATAATATTTGTTTATAAAGGAAGCAATTGTAAATATACAAATGAAAAACAGTCGGTTATAATATTTTAAAATACATGTTTATTTTTATTGTAAATTTTTTATATTGATTTCACGTATAAATTGTAGATTAATTTTATAGATACATAGTACTTGACTTTTTTCGTCCAAAAAATATAGTTCAAGTTACTATTATTGATATACACGGTGATCTACTTTAATCACCGCAGCCGGATTACTCGGAACCTAAGCCAGATAGGGCAAAGGGTTCAGACAAAAGTTGCAGAAAACAAACGGCTAACTTCTTTGACCTTGAACTTGATCTTTAAGGTTATTTCAAGGCCAAAGTGGGTTTTTCATATGGGAACCCTTAGTTTTGACCCCGGCTTTAGAGAGAGAGCGGAAAATGTTCATTGAAAATCGTATTAAGAAAATTTTTTCAAGATTATTTCATGGACAAATCAGAGTCAAACTCAGAAAAATCCATTTAAAACCTTTTTTTCCATGAATCAGTGGCTAAACTGATTCAAATTGATCATAAACTTAACCTTTTAAGGACGGGACTGTTCGATATATCGACCACTTTGGTATCATATTATTTTGGAATTGTTTCGGGGGTAAAACTATATGTTGAATACAGATAACACAGTGTTATCATTCTAAAAAGTATATTTGACCTTGAAATAGTGATTTCAAGATCAAATTTTTCATTCGGTATTTCGACTTGAAAATTGGTATACCAACGTATTTTAATGCTTTGAATACAAAAAAAATAGTGTTGCGTTTGATGAAACACATTTTCATTAGTTTCTTGACGGATCAATACATAGTTATTTTTTCTTGCGAAAGATTTTTTATTGATAATATTCTTATTATTTCATCATTCTCTTTATTTACTAAGTTGTCAAAAAAATACAAGCAATTATTTTTGATAAAATGGCTGATATTGAAACTTGGAGAAGTGGCGAGTCTGAATCTGAAATACAATATTTGGAGCATGAAGTTGATTTGGTAGAAAATGATTACGATAATACTCAAATTTTTGAAAACACGTATTTTTATCCATCAGTCAAAGATTTTCAAGGTACTTTTAAAATAAATCCTAATATTTCTATATCGGGGAATAAAACTATCAATTACTTCAAATACTTTTTTGATTCCCCTCTGATGGAAAGAATTATAGATGAGACGAATCGCTATGAAAGTCAGAAGCATGAAGATCGGCAATCCCATCAGAAAACTTGGTCTCCTCTTACAAAAGATGAATTTCAATGTTTTCTTGGCCTTTCAATTCTAATGGGTCATATTCGAAAAGGTGACTTCAAAGACTATTGGTATAAAGATTCTCTGCTTTATACTCCAATTTTCGGTCAAATAATGTCTCGTAATACGTTGTTTGCAATCTTACGCCATTTACATTTTCATGATAATGAAGATACCTTGGAATTCGCTCACCATCCTTTAGTGAAAATAAAACCAATATTAGACTATCTACAAATTAAATTCTGAGCAGCTCTTATTCCAGGCAAACATTTGTGCATAGATGAAAGTCTAGTATTATGGAAATGTAGGATTCAATTCAAGCAGTATATTCCTTTGAAAAGAAATCGGTTTGGCATCAAAATTTTTGAGTTAGTAGACTGTGAGACTGGATTCATTTTGGATTTTATTGCCTACACTGGCGCTGATACTATTTATCAGAAGTTTGGTTTGGGTGTTACTCGGGATATTGTCGCTCATTTTTTACAACCTTTTTTTACAAGGGTCACGTCATATACAATAAGGTGGCAAGATAAGCGTAGTGTTTGTATGCTTACAACTGTGCACGAACCTGAGTTCTGTATAACTGGCAAAAAACACTATCAAACCAATGAGGATATTATAAAACCACGATGCATCCATGAATAGAACCAAAATATGGGTGGTGTTGTCAATGTAGATAGACAATTGTCTATAACCGAAACAGTTAGAAAAATAATGAAGTGGTATCGCAAGTTATTTTTCCATCTTATTGATCTAAGTTTATCTAATGCTCATTCTTTACATAAAATGAAAAATCGGTTGTTAGATCATTTTTGAAATTGGATAATACTAATGATAGCATTTGATTAGTATTATATAGCAGTGATAAAAATGTATGTAATGCATATCATTTTTGGACTAAAATACTACAAGTAATGAAGTTGACCTTGAATTACAATTTTCAAGGTCAAGGATGTCTCCTGAACATTTTTTGATATTTTTTTCGTATTCAGCGCATCCAAATACGTCTAAAAGCACTCCTAACTCACTAAATTAAATTTTTAACATTGGACTTTACGTTTCTGACGGGACTGGTCGATATATCGACCATCAATTTTGTCAGGCACTCCACGTGACATATGTTTTCATTTCATGTACAAATATTGTGTAAAAAAAGTCGAATTTCAACGTCAAAATCCCCGTCCTTAAAAGGTTAATAGTAGAACCAACACACCTACAATTAATACTTCCTAGAATTTAATTATTATGACCAGTTCTAGGTCAAAATAACCTAGAAAACAAGGAAATGGAGCACTACAACCCTCTATTAATTTTTTGACGATTATTTTCATTTAAAATTTAAAATTAAGAGTGTGATTAACGAAGTATTTATGGCAATACAGTTAGCTAAATGAAGTTACCGTAATTTTCCAACATTTTTCCATTTTAGGTGCGACCGCGTATCGGCGAACCTTGTAATTATTAATTGTAATTATTAATATTGATATCATTTTACCATTAACATTTAATAATAATTAATAGCTGGTTCTAAAATGGTTAACTATCCGCCCAACATCATCGTGAACATGATTTTAACGATAGAGCTATCAGATGTTTAACTCAAAGAGCTCGTGGTGGATACATGGTTCGTCAACGTATGCGCCACGAGTATGATGAAAATGATAATCGAGTTGTAACTATCTTCGCAGTAATTCATCTTGATCCACAGATTAGAGCTCATCGAGAGGAAAGGGGAATTGGTATTCCATGAAGTACTTTTTTAAGAATTATGTCAAGGCCAATGGCTTTTACAAATTATACAAAATGATCAACACTTTTTGAACTATGTTTTGTTTTCTGATGAGACAAAATTTCAAAGTGATGGGGTACTAAATAGTCACAATTGCCATTACTGGTCTAATGCAAATCCTCATTGGTACCGAACTGTAAACCATCAAAGACGTTGGAGTGTTATGATATGGTGCGGGATTATCAATGAATACTTGATTGGCTCTTATTTTTTTTGAAGGAAATGTAAATCAATATAGTTACTTGCGGCTATTAAAAGATTAACTGACATTATAAACTTCAGCGTCTCGGTAGGCTAAATCGCAGCAATGGGCATTGGTCGGTTGGAGAGGTGGCCGGCTGGTGCTAGGACGCAAACTCAGGGTAAACGTAACTGCGACACGAGAAGGCAGTGCGCCAAGCAAGGGAGGCAGTGAAAACCCATAGCTCGACGGGAAGTACTATGAATACCTGGATGGAAAGAGGGTACATCATATAAACCGGGAGGTCGGCGTTCGGATCGCCGATCGTGCACGCCCGGACCGCACGATAGTACCAGGGCCCGGGCTTTCTTCGCCAGTTAGTCGGGCTGCCCTGTAGCAGCGTGTGTAAAAATTAAACTTGCTGAGGTTGCTCCAGGTGGCACCTGGAAGGGAAACGGCACTCGGAGGTTTAAATTGTATTTGACGAGGCCACGATACGTTTAAGGCTCACGGTCAAACCCGTCAAAACGACAACTGTTAATGGGTGATCACCGAATAACTTGCTAGAGTTTACTGCATCGTGTAATCTAGAGGATGCACAAAGAATACACTAATACTAAAATGAAAAATGAGCAAAATAATAAAACACTCAATGGTGCACAGACAAGAAAATACAGGGGTTCCCAACCCCACAGAAACTACAGTAACAGCAACATCTACAAAGGAGAAAAGTACTCATAAGAAAACGGGTAAGCGTGGCCTGTCGTCTTCCTCGGAGGGGGAGTCGAAGGACCAAAAGAGATATAGGCCAGGGACAAGTAGAAAGGCCAAGAACAGTTCGAGCTCCTCTTCGGAATCAGATATAGAAACAGAAACTGAGGTCCGTCCTGAATGCAAGAAAGAAAGACATATATTGGAAACGCCAATGTATGTAATGCAACAAATAGAGACGATAAAGAAGTATATCGTCAAAAAAGACAGCGAGAGAGCGCATACGGCTCTTCACAACATTCATGCGATAATGCCAACATTAATAGCGAAAAGTGCGTATCTTGAAGGACAGATAAAATCGCTGAATGAGAGAGATAAAAGTAAACAAGAGTCGTACGCAGGGGTCGCGAAAAGACTTGTAGCGCCGAAAGAAACGGCAAAACTAGTGATAAGACCAAAAATCGCTGAATCTTTTAAGACAGGCGGACTTCAGACCGAGAGTAGAAAAAGTGCAGATAAGAAGCCTACGCACAATTTATAAGAGCTTGTTGATAGAAACGGAGAATGAAGAATCTCTGCAAAAGATTCTTAATAAGAAGGAACTGAAACAACATTTCGAAATGACGAGACCAACGAAACAGAAACCGAGGTTGATCATTTATGACTTACCAAACAACATAAATGAGAAAGAAATTGTTGAAATAATAGCTGAACAAAATCCATGCACACAAGACGAGGCCAAAAGACAGATAACCCCGAAATTCAGAACCGGGAAGAAAGAGGGAACTAGGACGAACTGGGTAGTAGAGGTTACACCGGAAATGAGAAGTAGGTTATTAGAAAAGAGGAGAATATTTGTAGACTACCAATCTTGTAAAGTACAGGAGTTCGTGCTAGTCTCCAGGTGCTATAAGTGCCAGGGCTACGGACACATAAGTAAGGTATGCCATAACGAGGTGTACTGTTCTCATTGCGCCGAAAAAGGTCACTCCTTTGATAAATGCCCGAATAAGAATAGCCAGAAGAAGTGTATTAACTGTGTAAAGGCCAAGAAAAAATCAGAACACAATGTCTTAGACACAAAATGCCCATGCTATATTAAGGCACTGGAAAGACTAGTCAATAACACGGATTACGGAGAATAAGAACCGGTTATTTGTGGCTCAACTTAATGCCAGGCGATCGAGAAGGGTAGTACCCGAAATCAGGCAAAAAGCGTATGAAAACGGGATACAAGCTTTAATGTTACAAGAGCCGTATACAAGGTCGAATAAAGTGATGGATTACGGAATGGGAATAAGAATTGTCTCTGGAAAGGAAAACCAATAAGGAATAGCAATAACAGACCCGAACGCAGTAGTTTTGCAAATATCAAATCTCTGCATGACACACTTTGCGGTTGCAGAAGTCTCGATGCCATATAAAGTATATCTTATAAGTGGATACTTCCAACTAAAGGATGATATCGAAGTGCATCTTAACACGTTGCAAACAATTATTAATGCACTGCAAGGAAAGAACTTTATTATTGGTATCGATTCGAATGCCCGATCTGCCCTATAGGGTCCAGTAGACACAGACGCAAAAGGAGAAAAGCTAGAAGAGTTTATAATCCAGAATAATTTGTGTGTGATAAATGACCCTAATAGCATAGCAACGGTCGCAAGTGAAGTCGGAGAAGGACACGTAGATGTAACAATAGCCTCACCTAATATGATCGAAAGGATACATAACTGGAAAGTTCAAAAGAACTGGACTTCCAGCGATCACAGAACTATAACGTTCGAGATAGGAGAAATAGCTGTAAGCGGAAGATACAGAAACAGCGAAAATATGAGGCGTTACATCAGCAAGGCTAACTGGGGTTTATTTGTACACACTTTAAGAGAAAACTGGAAACCAATTCCGAACTATCACGACACAGGCTCAACGATCGCCGGCTTGAGAAACATAACCAATGGCATAAGGATGGCAAGTGACAAAGCCATACCAATTAAGAACAAATCAAATAGGAAAGTCCCATGGTGGAATAAAGAACTGACTCAGGCCAAAAAATACACAAATAAACTGAGACGGCAATTTCAAAAGGAAAGAAATCCAGAACAAAGGGAATATAAAAAAAGGGTTTATAAGTCGGCCAAGAGACAGTATACAAGACAAATTGACTCGACAAAGACCCATAAATGGGAAGAGTTCGTAACCAAACAAGGCAATGACAATCCATGGAGCTTACCGTACAAACTGGCCGCCAAAAAGGCAAGGATTAGAGACATCGCAAGTAATATTCTAACAGATAGTGGATACACGATGACTTGGGAAGAAACAGCAAAACAGATACTAGACCGACTGTTCCCAAACGATGAAATACACTCAGAGACACAAGAGCAAGCGAATATATGGCTGCAAAACAATAGATATACAGACGAATACAGAGAAACGGAGGAGTTTACAATAACAGAGATGGTATAAGTGGTAAAGAAAATGAAGCCAGGTAAAGCTCCAGGAATAGACTGTTTCAATCTGACAATAATAAAAAGTGCTCTAGAGATAGTCGGCGAAGATCTGTTAAAGATATACAATAACTGTTTAAAGTATGGCATCTTTCCGAACATGTGGAAAGTTGAAAAGGTCATTACTCTAAAGAAAGGAATCGATAAAGACCCAAGTCTCCTAAGCTCGTATAGACCAATATGCCTTTTATCTATATTAGGCAAAATACTGGAAGGACTGATAATCAGAAAACTGGAAAAAGTAGTGGAACCCAGTCTTTCAGATAAACAATACGGCTTCAGGAAGAATAGATCCACAGAAGATGCGATAGTCTATGTAGTTAATAAAGTGAAACAATCCAACAAGAATACGTGATCATAATGTTTCTTGACATAAAGGGAGCATTTGATAACGTATGGTGGCCGGGAGTACTGGAAAAGCTAAGACACATGAGATGCCCCTGGAGACTGTATGAAATAATTAGGGATTACCTCTGTAATAGGAAAGTAATATTCTAACAGATAGTGGATACACGATGACTTGGGAAGAAACAGCAAAACAGATCGACATGTGGAAGTTGAAAAGGTCATTACTACTAAAGACAGGAATAGATAAAGACCCAAGTCCCTAAGCTCGTATAGCACAATATGCCTTTTATCTATATTAGGCAAAATACTGGAAGGACTGATAATCAGAAAACTGGAAAAAGTAGTGGAACCCAGTCTTTCAGATAAACAATACCGCTTCAGGAAGAACAGATCCACAGACGATGCGATAGTCTATGTAGTTAATAAAGCGAAACAATCCAACAAGAAATACGTGATCATAATGTTTCTTGACATAAAGGGAGCATTTGATAACGTATGGTGGCCGGGAGTACTGGAAAAGCTAAGACACATGAGGTGCCCCTGAAGACTGTATGAAATAATTAGGGATTACCTCTGTAATAGGAAAGTAATCATTTCCGAAGGTGGCAACTTTGCGAGTAAAGATGTGACAAAAGGTTGTCCCCAGGGCTCACTACTGGGGCCAATCCTATGGAACGTAGTGTTCGACGAAATACTTCACGCACTGGAGAGAGAAGGACATGAGACGATAGCCTGCAGATGACCAGGCAGTAATAGTAGAAGGAGACTCCAGGAGAGAACTAGAAATAAGAGGACAAGCTGCAATTGACATGATAGAGAGGTGGAGCAAAAAGGTCAAAATGAAACATGCACCAGATAAATGTGGCATGCTCTTAGCCAAGGGAACATTCCATGAAAAATGTTACCCAGTAATTAAAATAAACGGCAAGAGAATTAAAAGACAGGAACCAGTAAAATATTTGGGAGTTTCATTTGGCAAAGGCCTAAGTGTGCAGCATTATGTCACGGAGATCTCAATGAAAACAAGAGGAATCTTCCAAAGGTTAGCGAGATTAGCTAGAGACGAGTGGGGCTTGGGCTATCGTTCTCTGGAAATAATATATAAAGGGGTATATATACCAATTATAACGTACGCAGCATCAGGATGGTTTAAACTCGCAAATACTGTCCAAAAGAAAAAGCTCATAATGTCACAAAGATTTGCTCTAATGAAAACAACGGGAGCATATAGAACCACTTCGGCTGAGTCCATCACAATGATAACGGGTCACTTGCCGATAGATCTGGAATGTGAAAAAAGAATAGGAATGTATTACATAAGAAAGAACAAGGAATTTAAATACATGAATTACATATACCAGACGGTGGAGAATCCTCTACCAGGCAATGAATGGAAGAGAAAATATAATGCAAGGTGTGAACTGGACAAGGAACTAAGGAAAGTGTGGCAGTCAAGGTGGGATAACTCTATAAAGGGCAGACATACGTATGAGGTAATGCCAAACGTGGAAGAAAAAAGGAAAAAGACGTGGCTTAAACCGAGCAAATATCTAATGCAAATTCTTAGTGGACACGGAAGTTTTCAAACTTTCAGAAAGCGATTTAACTTTGTAGAATCAGACCTGTGCAGCTGCGGAGAGATAGACTCCCCAGAACATGTCATATGGAAATGCGTGAAGTACGAACAAATAAGACTAAAACACATGCAGGAGACAGAGGCAGGAAGGAGAAACACAAAAGCCTTATTGGAAACAAAGGAAGGGACCGAGAGGCTGATACGGATGACAAAAGAAATCTTACTCGCAAAGGATGCTACGGAAATTCTAGAAAGAGATTTAGTCGTAGACATAGTGGAAATTGAGGAGGAAACGCAAACAGAAGAGTTAAGGGAAGAGAGTGAGTGAGTAGGTTAGGGATAGATAATATTCCAGAAAGTAGATAGACAAGAGAAAAAGAGAGAGAAAAAGGAAAAGCATAAGTGAGAAGGGAATGAAAGTAGTTAGGTTAGAAAGATTTCCATTGTAACTAACAAATGGAGGAATAGGAAAGGTAATAGATACAGAGGTAATCAAGATAGCTTATCATACTAGACAATAGGTAAACTAACACATTCTATTAGAAAGAATATAACTGACGAGAATGAATGTCGCTGAAAGAGGAAAAATGGCAGTGGAGAGAAAGAAGAAAGAATGGAGATGAAAGACAAAGTTTGAAAGATAGTGTGAAAGGGTATGAAAGTCAGGGAGAATGAATGGACGCTAGGTAGGAACTCCTTCTTTTATAAAAGTAGATTGAGGAAAATAAACAAAGTAGGTTGGAAGAAGAAAGAAGAAGGAAGACATTAGGAAGAGAGAAGAATATAGCAACTGCAAAGAGTGTATTAGGATATCGGGTATAGTATAAAGAATCGATGACAGCGCCCTCAATATTAAAATGAGACAGATTTTATACTAGACTTTCGTGACCTCCTTGAGAAGCATTAACATACTGCCAATGGACCTAGCCAATAAAACCACGTGCTCATGTCAGGGAAACGGAAATAAAAATATTCAGTAGTATAAGTGAGTGTCATGTCAGGCAAAACCCGAATATAAGTAATAGACCGAAGTGTAAGAGGGAAGAGTAGGAAGAGAAAGAAGAGAGAAGAAAAAAGTAGGAAGAGTAGGAAATCCTAGTCCCTAGTTCCCCAAAAATAGAAAGGAAAAGAAAATAAAGTAAAAAGGAATAAAAAATAAAAAATAAAACCGAAGCACAAGAGAGAACGTAGAAAGAGTTGAATCGCAAGAAAAGGAAAAGACAAATGCGAACTCTGGAAAGTTCCGTAGTCCAAAAACCGTCACAGTCTAAGATAAGGAAGACAAGTATATAGCAAAAGAGACGTGACAAGGACGACCGCCGGTATGCCAGAGGCGAGGTACGGCGGCAATGATCGATGCGTTAGGCATTTTTTTTTTTAACTGCCTGGATTGCTGGAAGATATGCGTGCACGGTGACGAAATTACCTAGGAAAACTCAAAGTCCTTTCCTTGGTTAAAAAACGACCTATCTTCTATACTATATTGTATCTTTTAAAATGAACCGGTTACTTCTCCACTACTTCAGGGTCGTTATAAAAGAAGCAATAATGAAGTGATTCATCTCATGTTTGCCAAAAGTCGCCGTTCGAATGCTGAAGACATTAGCCGTGGAAGGACCGAGCAGCTTCTACTAGGCATGCCGTTCTCTCCTGAGCTGTGCATTATATTATTCGTGATGCAACTAGCAAGTTATGCCGCAAAATAATATAATCAAATTAAAACTTTCCGTTAATTCCAAATTTGAAATGGGAACGGGATAGAGGGGAACACTTTGTATAAAAGTAACTAGCAGTTTCGCGCGACATATTCCGTGATCTCGCGCAGCTAACTTCAACCGAGGTTGAAACATGGTAATACTCTCGGCTAAACTCGGGGATGAGCCGAGGTAATAGTCACAGTTAACCTGAGGTCCGACAATCGCAAACGGCGTTATCAACTCCCGGTTCAGACGCGGCAAACTCCGTGGTAGCTAACCTCTACTCGTAACAGGCACCATGTATGTGTGTTAACTTAGCAAAACATACTTGAGTCGAGTCGACGCTTGGATTCTGGTGAGTTTTTCATTTTTGCAAAATATTTTTTCGTATAGGTTAGAATTTAGATTTTAATTTTAACAGCGCGAAGTGTATGGTAAACAAAATATTGATAGCGAGAATGTTCTAATGGAAACATTGTGCATTCGTGAAAAAAAATTTTTTGCTCTTCGAACAAGTCTATTTTTCCAATGCCCTCGTTGTGTGTGGTGTACCTTGTAATCACGAAAAGTATATGCATTATTTGATAATTGTCACCCTCCATTATTGTAATGATTAATATAGTACGATGTTGAAGGTCAGGTGCATTAAATAAAAAACTTTATTTAATTGAGGCACAACGTTTCGTCTGCTTGGTTGGCAGACATCATCAGGTGCTAGTTTATTGTACAAAAATTAGCTGTTAATAAAATTACATTAATATACAAATGAAAACAAAGAAAACAAATTTACCAAAGTCGCCGCTCACAATTACACTATACCACGGGTACGCATCGTCAAGTAACACAAAATTCGACAACAGCTAATATTTATACCCAGCATTTAAATTCAATATACAAAACAATGTTTGTAAACAGTTTATCAAATTTGAATGACAATTCTTAGAATTCGCCGCTTATATTTAATATATTCTTGTATTGATGGTCCAAATGCTGTGTATCTTCCTTTTTATTAATCGTTGATTTACAATTATTTATGTGTAACATTTCTGATATTCTTTTTCTGTAAGACGGTTTTTTATCCAATATAATTGTGTTATCAAAATCAAATTTATGATTACTATACTTTAAACTATGAGACATGACAACAGAGTCTGAATTTTTTTTGCTTACGGTGTTCATTTATACGATCTTTAAAACAACGCTTCGTTTCACCTATATATGCTGCAGGACATTGCTTACATTTAAATTTTTAAACAACTCTTGGCACATGCCATTTCTTAGTTTGATCTTTCCCAAGTTTTATTATACTGTCTAGTTTATTATTAATTAAAGAAATTGTATTAACATTATACTTTTTTAGCATTGACGAACATTTGTTAAAAAACTGTTTTTTATCTGGTAATGTTAGTGTACAAATAGGCACTCGAAAAGTCTGTTTATTTTTTACTTGTATATATTGAATTTTGCGTAATCTATTTTTAATCGAAGAATTGATAAATTTTCCTGGGTAATTATTATCTTGTAAAAAATTTTTAACTGTTTCTATATTGTTTTTATGAAAACTGTGATGTGACAAAGTTATCGCTCTGTCAACTAAATTGTATATGATGTTTTTCTTCTGTTACATCGTATGATTAAAACATAATTTAATAAGCAATTCGAATTTGTAGATTGTCTAAACCAATTTGTTACAATACTGTTATTAAATTTAATTATCGTAAGATCCAAGAAATTTATGCAATTATTATATTCAATTTCATGTGTAAATTTTAAATGAGAATTATAATAATTAAAACTTGTAATACTATATTTAATTGTTCCCCTTTTATACACAAACTTGTGTCATCGACATATCTATAATAAAAAAGAGGAACACAATTGTGAATATTTTTTAATTCTATCAAACAACTAATTTCAAGATCATCCATTACTATATCTGCAAAATTCGGAGAATCGGAGATTCCATTGGACTCCCAAATACTGTTTATAAGTTACATTATCAAGGTAAATAATGTATTATTAAAGAGGAATGCTACTCTATTATAAAAACGACGATCGAGGCTATTAAGAACCATTTTATCGAAGAATTGATAAATTTTCCTGGGTAATTATTATCTTGTAAAAAATTTTTAACTGTTTCTATATTGTTTTTATGAAAACTGTGATGTGACAAAGTTATCGCTCTGTCAACTAAATTGTATATGATGTTTTTCTTCTGTTACATCGTATGATTAAAACATAATTTAATAAGCAATTCGAATTTGTAGATTGTCTAAACCAATTTGTTACAATACTGTTATTAAATTTAATTATCGTAAGATCCAAGAAATTTATGCAATTATTATATTCAATTTCATGTGTAAATTTTAAATGAGAATTATAATAATTAAAAACTTGTAATACTATATTTAATTGTTCCCCTTTTATACACAAAATTGTGTCATCGACATATCTATAATAAAAAAGAGGAACACAATTGTGAATATTTTTTAATTCTATCAAACAACTAATTTCAAGATCATCCATTACTATATCTGCAAAATTCGGAGAAATCGGAGATTCCATTGGACTCCCAAATAACTGTTTATAAGTTACATTATCAAAGGTAAATAATGTATTATTAAAGAGGAATTCTACTCTATTATAAAACGACGATCGAGGCTATTAAGAACTTCCTTACATGGAATGTTTGTAAATAATGAACTAACGTCTAGTGACAACAAAACATCCAGGTGGTATATTGATATTTTCAAGTTTTCCTTTTAAATCATAACTGTTATTAATATGTGATTTTGGAGTTGGTATAACATATTTAAGTTCATTATAGGCAGCTGTTTACACACATTGTTTTGTATATTGAATTTAAATGCTGGGTATAAATATCAGCTGTTGTCGAATTATGTGTTATTTGACGATGCTTACCCGTGGTATATTGTAATTGTGAGCGGCGACTTTGGTAAATTTGTTTTCTTTGTTTTCATTTGTATATTAATGTAATTTTATTAACAGCTAATTTTTGTACAATAAACTAGCACCTGATGATGTCTGCAAACCAAGCAGATAATTAAATAAAGTTTTTTATTTAATGCACCTGACCTTCAACATCGTACTATATTAATTATTAAATGCATTATTCTTCAATAATTAAGTCTAGTTTTATTTTAAATTACGCTGTTTAAATCTTATTAGCATTGTTATTATTTAGGGACTTACTTAAGAACATTGATTTTTTATTTATTTTTATGTATCCTAACTAAAACTAAATATTAATAGTATTATATTGATAATTACAATCATATAAACGCTATATGGTTTTAATTTTTATAATGTTCTTCAACTGCAACATATTAAATACTTCATAATTCCGTTCATTCAATACAATTAATACGTATATAACTTTTAGGTGTTAAACGTTCTCAAATAATTACACAGGACACATTTTAAAACTTTCAAAGGAGATAATCATGCTATAGAAGGTATTTATTGAAAGCCTTTTAATCTATTATTTTTATTGCAAGGCACAGCTAAACAAACATTAGATATTATAACGATAAGTAAGTTACCGATCAGGTGAGTAACGCAAAAGAGTATAGAGAAGGCTGCGCGCGCACGAATGCGCGAGAGTCTGCGCGCTCAGCTGATAGGCTCGAGATAGCGCGCGCACGGTATCGAGAGACCGGTGTTTTCATCGTGCATTCCGGAGAAGTGTGGGTGTGAGTGATACGGTGTGGGTGCGGACAGGCTTCCCCCACACGACCCAACACGCCGAGCAAAGCCGTACGCCTCCACCACTCCAGATTCCGTCCACGGAAAGGACGGAAGACCGGGGTCAGTTTGCCCATAGGCGTGAGAGAAAGAGAGATAAACGGGGAGACTTAGCGCGGCCGTTCCCGCCGTTCCAACGTATTTCGAGCGGTGTCTCGTAAATACAAAGGTGAGTGGTGCACCACGTTGGACCTGCGTGTCCCGTTAATATTTTCCCGAGTTCCTGGTGAAGGAGTGTTCCCCACTTTCCCCCTCCCCCCCTGTCGCGACAAATCCTGTCCGGGAAGTCAGGTCTGTGGTTCGCAGGAGCAAGTTCGCGAGAGAAGGCGCGCGTGACGCATACAGCTCCTACGTCAGAGCTACATACGTCACACAGCGTGACGTTACAGACATCGGGTTAAGTAACCGATCATACCCGGATCGGTTGCTTATTACGCGGCCGATAGTGATTTTTTATTGGTTCTGTCGAACTTGTTAATATTCATTTATTTATTGAATAAATTGACTCGGCGAGATTGTCTATCTCGCCGACTAACGAAATATCAAGCTTGTCAATCTATTTAACGGCGATTATCCTTTCCGACGAGTACCGCCCTCTCCGGCGTATACTCTAGTTGGCAATTTTGGGCATAGGGCCCAAAACACGGTTTTAAAGCCAAACCAAGTGATTGGCGTTGTTAACGGTATTGCACGGGAATTTTATGTATCCTAACTAAAACTAAATATTAATAGTATTATATTGATAATTACAATCATATAAACGCTATATGGGTTTTAATTTTTATAATGTTCTTCAACTGCAACATATTAAATACTTCATAATTCCGTTCATTCAATACAATTAATACGTATATAACTTTTAGGTGTTAAACGTTCTCAAATAATTACACAGGACACATTTTAAAACTTTCAAAGGAGATAATCATGCTATAGAAGGTATTTATTGAAAGCCTTTTAATCTATTATTTTTATTGCAAGGCACAGCTAAACAAACATTAGATATTATAACGATAAGTAAGTTACCGATCAGGTGAGTAACGCAAAAGAGTATAGAGAAGGCTGCGCGCGCACGAATGCGCGAGAGTCTGCGCGCTCAGCTGATAGGCTCGAGATAGCGCGCGCACGGTATCGAGAGACCGGTGTTTTCATCGTGCATTCCGGAGAAGTGTGGGTGTGAGTGATACGGTGTGGGTGCGGACAGGCTTCCCCCACACGACCCAACACGCCGAGCAAAGCCGTACGCCTCCACCACTCCAGATTCCGTCCACGGAAAGGACGGAAGACCGGGGTCAGTTTGCCCATAGGCGTGAGAGAAAGAGAGATAAACGGGGAGACTTAGCGCGGCCGTTCCCGCCGTTCCAACGTATTTCGAGCGGTGGCTCGTAAATACAAAGGTGAGTGGTGCACCACGTTGGACCTGCGTGTCCCGTTAATATTTTCCCGAGTTCCTGGTGAAGGAGTGTTCCCCACTTTCCCCCTCCCCCCCTGTCGCGACAAATCCTGTCCGGGAAGTCAGGTCTGTGGTTCGCAGGAGCAAGTTCGCGAGAGAAGGCGCGCGTGACGCATACAGCTCCTACGTCAGAGCTACATACGTCACACAGCGTGACGTTACAGACATCGGGTTAAGTAACCGATCATACCCGGATCGGTTGCTTATTACGCGGCCGATAGTGATTTTTTATTGGTTCTGTCGAACTTGTTAATATTCATTTATTTATTGAATAAATTGACTCGGCGAGATTGTCTATCTCGCCGACTAACGAAATATCAAGCTTGTCAATCTATTTAACGGCGATTATCCTTTCCGACGAGTACCGCCCTCTCCGGCGTATACTCTAGTTGGCAATTTTGGGCATAGGGCCCAAAACACGGTTTTAAAGCCAAACCAAGTGATTGGCGTTGTTAACGGTATTGCACGGGAATCAAAATGTTTCCCGGCCGCATTGTGGGATTGTTAGACTTAGGTTGGTAAGTTGGGACAGATTGGGCCTGTGACGTGCTAACCTTTCTTTGGGTTTTACCGTTACTATAGATTTTTGCTGCTTGCTGTTAGATTTGATGTAAGTTAGGTACGAAACCATCTATGCATCTATATCTTGTTGCAGACTTATTAATCTTGGTTTTATGTGTAAATTGAAACACATTATATTAGCAGACATTGGCCATTATAACTGGAGTGTGTATTTGAGTGTATTAGTTAGTGTATCTTTTGTATGTATTATACACATTTCTATCACCACGCATTGGGCCATAGAAATGGTAGTGTGTAATTTAATATTATTTAAATGAATAACTATAAATTTTTCATATATATTTACAATATTTATTTATTTAATTTCATTACAAATCCTTATAATAAAAGGATTTGTACTAATAAAACTATGAAATCTAATGTTAATGCTACGAAGGCTTATATATCAAATGAATGCTTGTATATAAATTTCCGTCCTTTATATACTATCTTTACCTCATTAGTACAAACCCTTTTTAACCATTTTCCTTATATTATACATCAACTTCGTATTTTAATTTTTATTTTAACTCATATTTTCTTTCTTGTTTCTGTATACATATAATATTATCTAAATTTCTAATTATTTACAAGAAATAATTGCATATTTATTTTTATATCGTATGCATTTTTGTAATTACTTTTATTTCTATAATTTTTTTATTAATTCTATAACCTCACTTATTTCTACATTTAAAAATAATCGTAAATTCATTTTTTCTATTTGCAATCATTTTTCATTCTACTTATAAATTTCAATTTGTTTTTTACACAATTACAAAATTAAATATATTATAATTTCTATTATTTTTGAATGTACAAATATCTTCGCATACTAATTTTACATAAACATATAATTTTTATACTTAATTTATGTTTTGATGTAAAATTAAAAATTAAATTCTTTTTTATACATCCTAAATTGAATATTTGTATTAATTTTATTCTGTAATAATATTCTATTTACAATTTTATTATTTATTTAATTATAAAATATTTATTTTTAGTATAATTGCAATTGCATTTTTATATTTCTAAATTTACGCTTTAAATCGTGACGCGCTATAATTCTAGGAATTTACATGTTAGTCAATTTCAGCTGACAGTATTCTTGTGGATATTTACATTTATATACAGTTCATTGGTCTTTCTAAGAAATCGATTTTGTTGCCCTATATCCTCTTTATATAAATTTAAGTACTTATTAAATAATTTAATTATATGTCGTTATATACGTCACAGGCCTAACTGGGGCCTTATATTCCCCAGACTCACTCTTTTACAACTATAATAAGTTAATTTTAATATTGTGACGGAAATCGTCACACAATCTAGTCACGTCAGATAAAGTATTCGAGTTCATTTTAATTGTAAGTCGTCGGAGCCTTTGGTATGTCAAGGCCAACCGACGACATTTGTTTACTTGAACTCAAATGTACAATTACGCGCGCAACAATACGTAGGGATGAAAACGCGAGAGAGTGTGTGTGTGTTCCCCACTCTCATATCTTTTTTGAAAATTAGGCGATTGCCTAATTCAGTACGTCCCGATCCGCCGCTCGAGGCGAACAACATAAACCGGTGCCGATTTATCGTTTGTGTACGGCTAAGAAAAGGCGCGTGAGGCGCAGAAGCCGTCGGTATCTGGATTATCCTCGCGAGGTGTACCGCGAGTGACTTGATAAGTGAAAAAGGACGGAGTTGTGGGTGAGTGTAAACGTGGATCGCGAGGCACTCGCCGCGGCATTGGGCCGCCTAATCACCACCGCAGCTGACGTCGGTCATCCACGGGGTTAATCCCAGTAAGTTTATTTATATTACCGCACGTTTCCCTTTTCCCCGAATGTATGAGAGTGAGAAAATTCGGGAGTGTATTCGGGTACGCCGGTACCCGAATAGCGGATGTTAGGGTACTGTCAACCGCAGTGGAGGAATTCGATCCGGTTGACTCTCGATACGTCCGCGCCCGCGCGAAGTAATTATTGTCGCGGCACGAGGCCTGGATAGCCATTTTGTTAAATTAAAATAAATGATTCTTTCCTTTTTATTTTAATTCAATGTGTTTATATTTCTCCCCGCTCTCGTCGACATTCATTCAATTTAAATTAAATCGTGTCCACACCGTGCGTCCCAGCGAACTCATGTTCCTGGCGACGGCCTGCAGTTCGTAATAAATAAATTAATTGTCTGCGCGGTATTGGGCCACGCGGCCCAACGTTAATTACTAATTATTAAAATAAATTAAAGTTAACGGATACCGAATACCACGTCACAATATATTAAAATTGTAATTATAATTGTCTTTTAATTGGTCTATACGCTGAGCAGGTTGAGGAACAAGTGAGAACAATTGTGATATAACATGTTGAAAAGAAGCCTGGATTGTTTGGTAAATTTTTTGCGTATTTTTTAATACTATTTTTTTTTATAAAAATTGACCAATATCAAAATCTAGTATTTATTGAATTATTAAATTTAACGCCTTAAATTTATTTTCTAATTTAGAAGCTCTTATAACTTTATATTATCTGGTAGACAATGTGCCTTTTGGCGAACATGTTGGGCAAAATGTAGAGATAATGAAAAGAATATGTATTAAGTAACATATATATGGGCTATTTCACGTCAAGTGGTACGATGAAAATTTTAAATCGCTCCAAAATTTGAGAACAGGCTGGAAATATCTTCCGGAAGATAGAAGAAAAATTGTAGGTGTAAAATATAATTTGCCTAAGAGTTATTCCATCATGACAAATGGAAATTTTTCAATTTTTTAGAAAAATTACTATTTTCAAAGCCATTTATCTCAAAATCTATTGACTTTTTTTAAAAAATCTTACAGACAACTTTTGTTTAAAATAATCTTTAGAAGTTATCTACCTAGGTCACATTTCTTAATTTTAAAATCTCGAAGAGATAGGACACCCGGAAATATTGAATATCAAAAAAAGGCGACCACGCCACAATCGATTTTGATCTAACACCGCTCAAAAGATCACATTTTTTGAGAGCTTTCGAATGGCGGTGGTTAGATTATTAGCCAAAACCGCTGTTGTAGGTTATGCCGTAAAATACATGAAAATTAGTGATTTTATGAGGTTCATGAGGCATAACTTACACCAGCCGTCTTGGCCAATAATCTAACTATCGCCATTCGAAAGCTCTCGAAAAATGTGATCTTTTGAGCGGTGTTAGATCAAAATCGAACGTGGTGTGGTCGCCTTCTTTTGATATTCAATATTTACGGTCGTTCTATCTCTTCGTGATTTTAAAATTAAGAATTGTAACCCAGGTAGATAAGTTCTAAAGATTATTTTGAACAAAAGTTGTTTGTAATGTTTTTTCAAAAAAATGAATAGATTTTGAGATAAATGGCTTTAAAAATAGAAATTTTTCTAAAAAATTGAAAAATTTCCATTTTTCATGGTGCAATAACTCTTAAGCAAATTATTTTTAACACCTAAAATTTTTTTTCTATCTTCTTGAAGATATTTCCAGCCTGTTCTCCAATTTTGGAGCGATTTAAAATTTTCATCGTACCACTTGACGTGAAACAGCCCATATACATATATATATATATATATATATATATATATATATATAAAACTGCTGATATTAAATTATATTTTTTATGAAATGTATAAATTACTATAAAATATTTAATAACATTTTAGCTAAGTGTACCTCGTTACATATCGTACAGTATTGATGATATATTGCAGATTTGTACAAAGGTACAGAATAAAACTACGAGAGTTGGATTAAAAATTATGTTAATACCATATGTTATATAAAAACATGTACAATTTACGCAATATCCTGAGATTGATTGGTATACTTGTGTGTGTTACCCATTAGTTGTTACTTACACCCTCTTACTTGCTCGCTCTAAAAAAATTATTGACTGCAGAACAAGAATCGATGACTTATTGTAATCAGCATGGAAGCATTTGTATCAAGCAAATGTGAAATGCTATCTCAAAATTTAATGCAAACATACCTGCTGAAATTGTGATCAATTGCTCGGACAGCGTGACCCATACCCACTAAAACCACCCTACTATTAGTCTTGGCAGGGCTCCTTCTTTCGACTGATTGTCCCCCTTCGGAAACCACCGTAAGGCATTACTGCGGGAGGGGCAACCATGACACGTTTGGTCCGTCATGATAGGCAATCACCTCACTGTCTCGTGCATGTGGGGCGGCTATTAATGTCGCCCCTAGCATGCTGCTCTTCTTTTCTGATGTGGTTCAACCGCCTCACAATGGATGCTGCGAAGGTCACTACGGCATCCCAACATTTCTGCGAACCTAGAAGGCACATCTTGATGCCCTCTGGTGTTAAAGGCCCCTTCCAAAAGGTTTGGAAATCGCCCCTTTCTTCCGCGAATCGAGAACTCCAGGACATGACGTGCTCCACGTCTTCGTCGATACCAAGGCAGGTCGGGCAATCCGCACTCCCGTATATACAGTTGCGGTGCAGGTAACTGCGAAGACACCCATGCCCGGTAAGCACCTAGGTCAGGTGGAAGGTGACGAATCCGTGTTTCCTACTCGTCCACTTGGCGACATCTGAGATGACGCGCTGGTTCCAGCTACCTTTGCCTGCCAAATCCCATCTCTGCTGCCACAGTTCGATAGACCTTTTCATTAAACTATGTTTTGACTGTTAATATTTGCTAGTTTAGAAGTTACAAGTGTTTACTATAAAGCCTCTTTTTTTGTAAATTTTGCTTTAATAACGTATAACTTTTAAAAAACAATTGTTATGGGTCTGCAGCTTTGGCTTTCTTAATATTTTTATATAAGAATATATATCCTACAAGGTGGGCACAATCCGTTTTCCAAACATATGATGGTCTCCTTGTGATGTACGGACAATACAATTAAGAAAAATAACAAATACATTACAAACAAAAACATTTTATGAAATAAACCCTGTGCTTTACGCTTTCTTTTCTTTTCAGTCACCTTTTTCGGTTTCTTTTTTTAAATATAAGGTAAAATAAAACAGTCTGACACATTTCTCCGTCTATAATCTCAAGAATATTATATAAAGAAAAACATTTATGCCGATCTAAAGCGCTTAAATATCGATAATTGACAAACTACAATATACATAGTTTATTACCCAATTTTCGGGCTTGTATGCTTACTTTAAAATTTTTAACCAACTTATGCATTTTAAATATTGACTCTAAATTGATCGTGCATATGATTATTATATATATATATATATAAAATTAATCGGTCTTTACGAGCTGACTTGCGTCTATTCAGTATTATTCAATATCGCACGAACCCTTCTTTTGGATGTTGTCAGAGGTGTTAGAAAATTGAACTAAGGGAGGATTGAAGAAGAAAAATATCAACATCCCCAGATCAAGATCGAACCGACGGTCTCCTGATTACCAAGTTGCCTTGCCACTTGGTAAAAATGTTGAATAAGCATGGCAAGTTACCTCGTCAAGACCGATTAAATACATGTGGGGTACATATGTACATATTCAACGTGAACTGGTCCGATCAAAATTTTAATATGCACCAAATTTTGGGTACATATTGCAAATATTTCTCAGAATACAGAAAAAAATTTTTAGATACTAGAATTTATTTGCTCATAAGTTATTCTAACCTCAAAAAGTGAATTTTTCCAAATTTTTTTCAACACCAGCTGGGTTTACCACTATTTAACTCAAAATTTATCAACTTTTACTATAGAACATTATATGTAACATTCGTTGCTAATTGTGTCTGGAATTTATTCTTCTGGGTTAGAATTTCTAATTCCAAGGTGAATGTTATATAAACTACATGTCAATATTCAACTCAAAAAAAGTGCAAGTTCGCCACAATTGATTTTTTTATCCAATAGTTTAAAAGAAAGCTTGGAGCAATACCTTTCAAATGGTCTGTAGCATTTTTATGGCCTTCAATTCTGTAAAAAGTTATGATAATTTAAAGAAAGAGAAAAAATTCACGAAAATTAACATGGTAATTCCCATTTAAATTTTTTAAAAAATTTCGTGTTTTTTAAATTATCATAACTTTTTACAGAATTGGAGGCCATAAAAATGCTCAGACCATTTGAAAGGTATTGCTCCAAGCTTTCTTTTAGACTTTTGGATAAAAAGATCAATTGTGGCACACTTGCACTTTTTTCAAGTTGAATATTGACATGTAGTTTATATAACATTCACCTTGAAATTAAAAATTCTAACCTAGAATACCGATGGCTTCTGCGCCTTACGCGCCTTTTCTTACCCGTATACAAACGATAAATCGGCACCGGTTTAGTTTATCCGCCTCGAGCGGCGGATCGGGACGTACTGAATTAGGCAATTGCCTAATTTTCCGAAAAAGGGATGAGAGAGGGGAAACTCACACTTACACTCTCGCGCTCTCATCCCTACGTATTGTTGCGCGCGTAATTGTACACTTGAGTTCAAGTCAATAAGTGTCGTCGGTTGGCCTTGACATGTCAAAGACTCCGACGACTTACAATTAAAATGAGTTTCAATACTTCATCTGTCGCGAATAGATTGTGTGACGATTTCCGTCACAATATATAATTATGGCTTAAAATTTTAGCTTAAAATTTTCTTCTTAAAATTTTCGTTAACAAATTAATATGTAGTGGATTTTATTCCACTTAAAGTTGTCTAACTTATTTTCAGATAATTATTCATTTATGAAAACGGATGACGAGCTTCCAGATCTAGAACTTATTGATTTTAAAGACATTGTAGGCTGCTTCCTACTTACATTGGTTGCTGCATTATTACCATTCATTGCGCTTACAATCTGAAATTTATGTTAGAATTATCTATAACCCAACATATCTTGGAATGTCAGGTTTAAAAATATAATTTGACATATTTATAAAGGTCTTAATTTAGAGTTTAAAATTTCACAAATTTCATTATCTGTCACCATATGTTCCACATTAAATTTTGTATTAAATTTATTGTTGCTAAACTTACAATTTACATAACATTATTTAGTACTTATAAAATATAAGTCTTTTCGAACTAAATGCTTTATTTTTGGAATAATGGGCCTGCTTTATTCCAAAAATAAAGCATTAAGTTCGGAAAGACCAATATTTATATTATATAAATTATCACCGAACGTTAAATTCATTTTCTTTCGTCTAATTCTTTTTTTTCCATAATTTTGTCCAAATTAAGATAATTGAGCTTCTTTTTTTTAAGCCATGCCTACTTGATCTCAACTAGCTAGTGGCAATTAAGCTTAAACATATTTTTTTCACGATTTTTCGATAACTGCGTATAACTTTTGTAAAATAGCCTATGAGATTGAATTTCATATGAATTCTTTCAAATTTGGGTACCAGAAAACAGCTCTCAAAGTTGCAATAAAATCTGTTTCCCGAAAGGTGGAACCCCTCCTTGTAAGTGATATTATTCACGTTGTGACAATGTGCTTTGCACATGTCAAAGTAACAGCTACCGAACCCTAAGCGAACACCTACTTACCCGCAAAAGCTATACGAGTCTCTAAAATAAACCTACCTACCCATGTATCCTTATCCTATAACTACCTACCCGCACAGTAAATAAATCCTGCCTACCCTCACAGACTATAAACCCAATCCCCAGGACATTAGGTAGGCTCCTCCGGGTCTGACACCACAAACAAAATGAATCAAGGAAGGCTATTAATAAATAAGCCTTAAGGACCCTTCTTAGCTTCACAGGACAGCAGTCAAGGCGAAGAGGCAGTATCCAGGTGGTAAGCTGTAGAGCCTCCAACGCTAACCAGTATGCAGCTGTAAAAGAGCAACTCAATTAGTACAAGTGCGCATTAAGAGGACGAGGAGCAAGGAAGAGGATATACAGCTGTATGTAGACGACATAGATCAAGAAAATACATCTACAGCTGTATGTAAACACTACAGCTGTACAAGGAACAGTATAGGACAGAATGAGGTTAGGTTGCTATACATAAACAATGTGTACAGCAGACCTCTTAAAATATCGAATACATGAATACGCATACTCGCGTAATCCCCACAATGACAATTACCTGGAGCTGTATGAGGAGCGGCTAACGGTCACCGTGATTCGACATCGTCATGGAGAGAGGATCGAGGTGGCTCCGGGCAGCGATGCGGCGGCGGGTGTGCTTCGTGCCGAGACGTAAACAGCAACAGGTCAATATACACCATACAGCAGATTTGCGCCGCTACAGCCTGAAAACAGCGGTAATAGACTCGCGCGCTCGATACGAAATTGATGTACCATGTGCACGGTACGTCATGCGCAGGCGCGCGGTACGATCGCGGCTCTCAAGAACGCCGAGAGCCAGAGCTCTACGGTCGGTCGATTCGACGACTTCTCGAGAGAGTGAGCAGCACCCGAAATCCGCAGCTATTAGCGAACGAGAGATTGAGTGCGATAGAGAGGGAGAGAGTGATACTGCCCTTCAAGGAACGAGCGCCGATCTCCTCTAGAAAAGGTTGGTGAATATCGACTCTCGCTGTATACGGTACCGCCGAGTACCCGTGTTAGTGTGTGCGGGATCCTGTTTCCCTTCCTTCCCTTTTCCCTTCCTCTACAGCGAATCGCGAGACCGTCAACGGAGCGAATTTACGGTAGTCTCGATAACCCGGGAGTTATCAATCCAGTTCTTGTCGCGTATAAATGCGGCTGGCGCCCACCCCTTCATCTGTATTGTTCAACGGTAATAAATACCAATATCATTTTAAATATATAATAAATCATTCGCCTGCACCCTGATACCAGTGCAGTGTGACAACGTTTATAAAAAATTATAATATTAACAATATAAACAATTGTTGAATGAACAAAGTTTACAAATTATCATATTTAGCGAATCTAATATACAGAATATTATAATATTATAAAACATTTCCAGTCTGTTCCTAAAATTTGGTGCATTTTAAAATTTTGATCGGTCCAATTGACGTGGAATGTCGCGTGAATATATATATAGTGAGGAACAAAGGAGAACCTCGGACGTAGGTAGTGGTGTTAAGTGTGGCTCGGTGATGTCCCGCGTAGACTTACTGACGCCGACGTTAGATGTAGTAACGTTGACTCTTCGCTGCGTACATAGCTCGGTGATTGCCAGTTTCCGAAGACAAGATTTCTCCAGACTTGAACGTATATTTCTTGAGGTCCATGTAGCAGTAATTTTGCAACAGTTGTAATATTTTTCATTAAAAAAGAGTTATAGAAATGTCACAAATAATTTTAAACAAAAATGTCTGTGTAACTTTATAACTAATACATATTTCAAAATGTATGCAAAATTTAAGGAGACTGTGATAAAAATTATTCAGCAAGGAGCTTTTTAAAGGTATAAAAAATAGTTTTTAAGACATCTAACTTTAAAGTTTCAAATAAGTATCTCGTTTCAATACTTTATGTTCAAAATTTTTCAATAAAATTCTGTTGAGTTATCTTTATAATAATGATGAGTAGGTGGGAGATAAGTAGATTAACCAGCTTGAATAGGAAATAATATAATAGTTTATTTATTAGTTCGACTGTAAACGCATTACACGACCTCCTTATGCGAGAGACGCCGACCGACTGAGGTAGAAGTAATAATGAGACGACTCACAACTCTAGCGCCCTCACACACGTATATGAAGGAACACACACACAAATACATTATATATAACTATCGAAACATTATTTCAACACTCCCTTTATTTCGATAGTCTCATCTCATACCAATACACTTCTTTAGATATTCATACTTGTACTTTGGTAGTATTTTTGTTAATAAATCAGCAAGTTGCTCGTTTGTTTGGATATAATTAATTTTAATTTCGTTTGAGTTTACCTTTTCTCTTAGAAAATGAAATCGGATTTCTATATGCTTTGTGCTTCGACTTAAGGTAGGATGTTTGGCTAATTGAATAGCACTTTCATTGTCAACGAATAAATTAGTAGGACTACCAGATCGAAAACCGATTTCATTCAGTATACGCCTCATCCATACAATTTCTCTCGCAACCGAACACCCGGCAATATATTCTGATTCAATAGTACTAACAAGGAGACCCTCATATGTTTGGGAAACGGATCGTGCCCAGCTTGTAGTATATGTTTTCTAATGTAAAAATATGAAAAAAGCCAGAGCCGCAGACTCTAACAATCGGTTTTTCAAAAGTTATACGCTGTTAAAGCAAAATTTCCAAAAAAAAGAGACTTTCCTTTAAACGCTTATAACTTCTGACCTATCAAATATTGACATTCAAACCAAAGTTTACTGAAAAGCTGAGATAAAATAGATAGATTTTTAAAAAAAGTACGTTCAAATGCATTAAAATGGAGCAGAGTTATAACCAAATTAAGAATTAGAAGCAATTTTAAACAAAAATTGAGCAGTACAAATTTTATTGATTTTTTTAAGCTAAATTTCTTTAAATTCTTAATTTGGCTATAACTCTGCTCCATTTTAACGGATTTGAACGTACTTTTTTTTAAAATGTATCTATTTTATCTCAGCTTTTCAGTAAACTTTGGTTTGAATGTCAATATTTGATAGGTCAGAAGTTATAAGCGTTTAAAGTGAAGTCTCTTTTCTTTGGAAATTTTGCTTTAACAGCGTATAACTTTTGAAAAAACGATTGTTAGAGTCTGCAGCTCTGGCTTTTTTCATATTTTTATATTAGAAAACATATACTACAAGCTGGGCACGATCCGTTTCCCAAACATATGAGGGTCTCCTTGTAAGTGCTGTTATTGTTTGTTTCCTGGAAAACCAGATTACAGGTCCAGATGAGATCTGTATTATACAACCGCTATTGGACTTCCGCGTGTCCGTATCCCCTGCAAAGTCGGAGTCAGAATACGCATTCACATTCAAGTTTCCGTCTTTATTTTGTTTATACATGATTCCAAGACTTAATGTTTCTTTTAATTACCTAAGCACACGCTTTGCCGCTTCCCAATGTATGCTATTATAACTATTTACAAACCTACCAAGGTAATTAACAATAAATGACAAATCAGGTCTAGTCACTACCGATAAAAACATGAGCGATCCAATTATCTCGCGATATGGTACATCAATATCAACACGCTCGTTCGGAGTAGTGAGTGTTAATTTGGGATCCGCTGGCACACTACAGGAATTCGCAAGGTCCATATTGAACCTACTTATTATTTTTCGTGCATACGATTCTTGATGGATTAATATGGTTTTCTCTTTTCTATTTCGTTCAATCTGGATTCCTATAAATGAACCGTCCGATCCCACAGTAACCTCAAATTCGCTCTTAAGCGCTTTTAATACTCTCTCAATATCAACAATATCACACCCGAACAACATGCCATCGTCAACAAATAACGCGAGATACAATAGTTTATTGCTCGATTTACACACAAAGATTGACCATTCATTCTCACACCGTACAAAACCGAATTTATACAAAAACTCACTAAACTTCGCATTCCAGCACTTCGGAGCTTGTTTCAAGCCATACAGTGCTTTCTTGAGTTTGCACACTAAACCGTCCGGATCCGGTACTCGTAAGCCTTGAGGTACTTTGATGTAAATCTCTTCGTCGAGTGTTCCATATAAGAACGCTGTTTTGATGTCAAACTGGACCATCTCCATATCGGCCTGAGCTGCCACCGCAAATAACATCCGAAGTAACTCATATCGGACAACCGGTACGAAGGTGTCAAGATAATCTATTCCTGGTTTTTGCATGAATCCCCTTGCACACAAACGAGCCTTATACTTCTTGACGTTGCCCGTAGAGTCAGTTTTGGTTTTAAATACCCATTTCGTATCGAGTAGTTTTACTCCCTCTGGTTGAGGTACAACTTCCCACGTACCATTCTTCTCGTGAGACTGCAGTTCGTCTTCAATGGCCGCTTTCCAATTTCTCTTCTCACAGCTGTTGAGAGCGTCGTCAAAATCAATAGATTCATACACCTGTATCAAATTTACCTCATATCTCTTTGGTTTTTTTATTTGATAGCGTTCTCTCAGTCTTAAAGATATTATAAGAGAATAATCTGCTGCTTTACGTTTGTTGGCTCGTTTGGAATTCGGAACAGACTCGCTCACAACAGACTCGCAGCTGGAGATCTCCATATCATCATCGATTACATTATTAATTTTTGATTCGGTGTTTTTCGTCTGTTTTGACGACTTTACAGAGAAACTAATTCATTCGTATAATAAATCATTCGTGTCGATATTAACTTCATTGAAGATAACGTCCTTTGATACACTTACTTTGTTTGTTTTAGGATCATACACTCGATAATTTGCGCTGTCCTCATGATAACCAACGAATATGACTTTACGGGCTTTTGCGTCAAACTTGCCTCTATAAATATCAGGTATGAAAAGGAATGCCTCTTGTCCAAACGGTTTCATACGATTTAAACTTGGTTTTTTATCAAACCATATCTCATACGGCGTCTTGTACTCCCTCTGCTTTGATGAGATAGTACAGTTCAGCGAATAAACAGCCGTATGAACGGCTTCGGCCCATAGATGTTTTGGAAGATCCCTGGCGAGAAGCATAGTTCGTGCTGACTCAATAACGGTGCGGTTTTCTCTTTCAATACGTCCATTCTGCTGTGGACGATAGGAAGCTGATGTACATAATTTTATTCCTTTACTGGACAAAAATGATTTAAAATCCTTGTTACAAAATTCGAGTCCACAGTCTGTGCGAAAAACTTTGATGTTTTAAATAGTGCCTCTCCTGACCTCGACCTCCTTACAAAACGTTCTAAAATATTTTAATGCGCCATTTTTATGTTTCAAGAAATAGACCAATCTAAAATTACTTTTTCTATCTTTCATAAGCATAAAGAATTTTGCACCGCCCAAAGACTGAACGGACATTGGACCGCACAGATCTGCATGGATACACTCACCGATTTTTAGGTTAGGTTCATCTTGGTTCTTCATTTTGCATGGCAATCGGTGCATCTTTCCCATCACGCAGTCCTCACGGAAGAAATTCTTGTCCTGTATATTCTCAACTCCTTCAATGCTTTTGTGCTTTATCATTTTCCGCAGGGTGCCTTTGTTAACATGTCCCAAGACTTCGTGCATCGATTGAAGGTTCGTTTCGCCGTAGTTCGTCTCCGGTCTGGCCATCTTGAAGAACATACAGCAAATATTGGAGTGGTATTTGACTCCCTCTGCTACCGTATCACCCGTGTGTCTATCCTGAAACTCAACTCGATCATCCTCGTAAATGGCGCGTAGTCCTCGTTGAGTGCATACGTTTGTCGAAAATAAATTTTTCTTAAAACACGGAATGAACAATACGTTCTCCAGGCGTCCGTCCAACCATTTTCCTTTGACAAGTCTTTTTATTTTTATGGTTCCAACACCAGTTACGGGTCGTACATTATTGTCACCCAAGATAATCTGTTCATTACTCACCGGCGTAATTTCATCAAACCATTCTTTTCTAAAAGAGATGTGTTGAGAAGCGCCACTATCGGACAACCAGAGATCTCGAGTATCGCCACTCGGTAACGTACGCTCCAGCAGACAGATGGTGTTGGCTTCGATTTTAAAATGCTCCAATGTTGTCACGAAGGCACCGGCAAATGTTGAATTCAAACTCTGGTCTTGACAATAATTCGACTCTGACTGACCTGTTTGTTTACGGTCTCCATCTCGATCGTTGTTTTCGGTTCGCTGGTTTTGATTGTGTCTATTTCTACATTGTCGAGCCAGATGACCTTGGCGTTTACAAATGAAGCATTTAACGTCCTTGATGTTTTGTCGTTGAAAATTTGAATTTTCCTTCGTTCTTTTGTAGCTTAACGTTGTCAGCGCACTTAGTGTGTCTTCTTCTTTATTCTTCATCCTTTTCTCTTCTTTAAGGAGCCGCTCTTGTAGATAGTCGAACTTTTGTCTGGATGATTCTATGCTGTCCCACGCCGAGCAAAATGCGTTGTATTTTTGGGGTAATCCGCCGAGTATTTTAGCCATGATCGATAAGTCACTACCCTTTTCTCCTACGTCCTTGACCTGTCTCGCGAGATTTTGTATTTTTGAAATATACTGCGTCACTGTATCTGTTGATTTTACATTGATAGTACCGTTGCAACAGCGTGAGCTTGTTCGATTCAGACCGTTCTTCATGAAGCAGTGATAATTTCCGCCACATTTCTGAGGCTGTCTCGCATGTGATGAAATTTCCCAATTGATCCCTATTCATGGCTGATGACAATACTAGCATTGCACGAGCGTTGTTTTTGTCCCATTCTCTTTGGGCATCTTCTTGTCCGTCTCCTTGAGGTCGTATATATACTTCAGTAGTAATTTCTTTCAGGCCCAATGAAACGAGAATTTGTGTTACTTGGAACTTCCACAATTGGAAATTCGTTCCGTCAAATTTTATTATACTTTTAATACTAATTTCTTCGGCCATTTTTAATTTCGCTGATTTCCGGGAGACAACACAAAATTTTTCAGCTTTTCGACATTTACTATTCACTATCACAGGCTGAATTAATTTCACTTTTTATTTCCAAAGAACTGGGCCCATAACCTGTTGAGTTATCTTTATAATAATGATGAGTAGGTGGGAGATAAGTAGATTAACCAGCTTGAATAGGAAATAATATAATAGTTTATTTATTAGTTCGACTGTAAACGCATTACATGACCTCCTTATGCGAGAGACGCCGACCGACTGAGGTTGAAGAAATAATGAGACAACTCACAACTCTAGCGCCCTCACACACGTATATGCAGGAACACACACACACAAATACATTATATATAACTATCGAAACACTATTTCAACAAATTCTATAAAACTTACATTTGATATTAAAAATTGTTTACGAGCATATTTCATGTTTCTAATATTTAAAAAAATTGATTTTTTCATCAGTTTCGAACATGCTTTACCCTTAATGCATTTCTTGCTCGCAGAGCAATATGAGAAATTGATTTCGTTGTATTTCTCGCTTAGGGTGACATATGGGAAATTAATTTTATCGCATTTCTAGCCTACGGGGTATTATGAGTCATTGATTTTATTCCAGAAGCTGTTGCCGGGGTAAGATGAAACATCAAGTTCACTACGTTTTTAGCTTAGGTGGTTGTATAATACATTGATTTTCTTGCATTTTTAGCATACAGCTATATAAGTAGCTCGCGGGATAATATGAGTCATTGATTTCGTTGCATTTCTCGCTTGTGGAGCCACATGAGTTATTAATTTTAATGCATTTCTAGTACATAAGATGTTAATTTTAATGCATTTCTCATTTATGGAGCCATATGGAAAGTTATTGCGTATATGAAAAATTAGTGTTTCCAATTTCAATATACACGATGTATGAAAAAGAACTATTTTTTAAAATCCTGCTCAAACGCAAAAAAAAGGTTTCTGACAAAAGTTTGGAGATACGGTTTCATGTCAAACTTTTCATGTAAACATGTAAAAGGCAAGATAATGGTCAGAGTCACTGTTAGATTTCTATTTTCAAACTGTACAACTTTTGTCTCAAAATTTTAATGTCTTATATTGCCCCATAAGCGCGAAATGCAATAAAATTGACGTCTCATATGGTCCCATAAGTTACAAATACCAAATTTTATTTTATGTGACCAATTAATATATATTATATATTTCCCTTGGGGGGTTTATGCAACTTAATCGGAACTTCTGTAGTCAGGTGACGATTTCTACGATAAACGTACATCAAACATAGGTTATAAAATTTTACAGCTACATAGAGCTGTTGAAAGATACTTTCTCCCTACCTATGACAAAAATTAAGGTAATTGTAATATTACTCTTGACAACAAATGTTTATTTTTTTTAAAGAAATGTGTAATACGTCTGATATTCAGTGAATCTATGACTGATGTAATGCTATACGCAACTGCTTATACCGATTAATATATACTTTGTAATAAATACATGCGCGGGCGATTTAGAGTCAAAATTTAAAATAAATTGCTGAGGTTGAAATTTGATAAGTTGGGGGAAGGATGTCTAAAGGTACGTAGAATCGTCGGGTTCCCGGTGGCCAAGTGGTAAGACAACTGCCCGGTAAGCAGGAGACCGTTGGTTCGATTCGGGGAGGTTGATTTTTTTCTTCCCCAATCTTTCTTAAATTAATTTTCTAATACTTTTGGCATTATTTAAAACGTAGCAATACGCAAGTAAGTTGCTAAATAGAGCGTTTTGTGCGATATTTTAAAAAATATTGAGTAATGCAATTTAGCTCGGAATTTCAATTAATATATACTTTGTAATAAATATATTATAATTGAAATAATGTAAAAAAATAAACTTTAATTAACTTGTTTTTTACATTCTTTATATAATCTAATTTAAAATGAAAAATGTATGCCATGCCCTGCATTTTATTTTGTGGTTAGAGTTTTACGTCTCTCTTTCTTACTTCCTCACAACTCAATGCGTCTCCCTTAAATATCTGACGGCCATCTTAAGTGATAAGTGTAAAGCAATTGGATTTAACGGAATTTCAGTTCCATTGCTAAAATTCTTGGTTCCCCATATTGCACCACACCTGACTTCTGGAGAAAATCGATCTTATATCCTGTAGCCAAATCTAACGAGGTCAGATTGCTGTCTGACACTAGGCAAAGCTCTGCGAGATTTCCAAAATCCTGGACATATTGGTTCATAATCAACTCACACACTATCTTGAGACAAATGACCTACTCATTTCCAGGCAAACAGGCTGTCGAAGGTCCATAGACTCAGACATCCTCATTAAGTGGACGATATCAGGGGAACTATCGACAATAGGAAAATTACCATCTTCGTCCTATTTGATTTTTCCAAAGCCTTTGATCCAATACCTCTCGTCTAACTCTTGATCAAACTAAGAAAAACAGGATGCTCAGATGTAATCGTATGCTGGTTCTATCAATATCTTATGGATCATCCACATGACGTGGCGGTCGTTACTAAAACACTGTCACACTAGCTTGGCACTTCTAGGGTTATTCTTCAGGGTATCTTTCTTGGTCCGTTACTTTCCTAAATCTTTATAAATGATTTGCCGCTGGTTCTAACACTTAAACTATATGATCTTCACGGATAACACCAAGGTTTACCACTCGTTTTATCTTGCAGATTTTGATTTGGGTGTCCAACATATAAGTAAAGATACGAAGGCTGTAGCAAATTGGGCCGAAAATAATGGTCTTAAATTAAATGTAAATAAAACCAAAGTAATAATATTGGGCAGTCAGGCTATTATCTTGCGCATCAACCTGAACGCTGCCTTGTGGGTAAAATAGGAGATGAGCTCCTTCACTATGGAACAGTTGTAAAATCCCTTGGCGTATGGATTAAACCCACTCTGAACCACTCGAGGCAGGTGGCAGCAATCTCAGGGTTCACAACACACCTTTTCCCTTAAAAATTACAGACAAGCCTTTTCTCGACAATCGCGTAAGAGACAGGTCGAAGCCCGAATTTTTCCATCCTTTGACTGCGCTTGTTCGGACTATAATGATGTTGATGAAACCAGGAATCTGAAACTAAGTCGATTACTGAATGCGTGCATTAGAAATGTGTGGGTCAATATATCTTGAAGAGCTCACGTAACTCCCTGCCACTTGCGTTTGGGATGGCTGTCGGTCGGGCTCAGAAAGGCTTTGTTCATTGGCACCACTGCATTTAATATTATCTCTAACAGTTCACCGTATTATCTTGCACAACACATCACATTACGTACCACCTTATCTACAACTCACGTATCTGCTCGCCAAACTGCCTCGTCCTTAACTTACCTCCCATATCGCACAGAAGCCCTAAATCAATCATTTATCATTACCGCCACTCGCCTCATAAATCAGCTTCCATTTATAGATTTGAATTCCCTTGCACATAATTCATTCAAAGTCAATCGTCTCACATACCTAACTGAGCTCGACCATAAAGTTTGGGAGAGCAGAGTTACCTGAGAGGGCCTGAGCTGACCCCCTTAACTTGATCGGTAATTAACCTATATTAATCAGAGCTCTAGTTATGTATGTGTGACTTCTTAATCTATTAGTTTATTACAACTTTTTCTTTGTCTTAGTAACTAGTAGGCAACATTTCTTTGTATTTAAGTCTTCTAATGAACCATGCGTAATTCTTAAATATGTTATTTATCTATTTATAATTTGCAATTTATATTATATTTGTAAATTTATATTATATTGATGTTATTTATTTTTTAACTATGTATTTTATGTCGCCTCTTTTTGTATTATATAGTAATTAGTGTTAACGGGGTTTAACCCCTATAACCTAATAAAGTATATCAATCTCTCTCTCTCTCTCTCTCTCTCTCTCTCTCTCTCTCTCTCTCTCTCTCTCTTGGAGGTTCATCAGTAGTTTTGCGTGCGCTTTGGCCCAAGGAATTACACCTACTTTTAAGTAAAGCGCTGCGTCGTTCAATAGACTTAGGTTGTGCGAGGCCTTATGTCAAAAATTACACGGTTTTCATGCGTAAATCGAGGGGAGAACAGCCTTTTCCAATTCGCTCTGAATCTGATATTAATAACCTTGTACTTCATAATTCTCCTACCTCACAATGAGGGTTGCAGGGCCAGGCGTCATCATCACTTACTAACACTTCATTCTCCATTTTTCATGTTAATATCAACCACCTAAAAACACACTTTTCATCCATTGAGTCACTAATACTTCCATATAATCATGATATCATTGCTTTTTCAGAAACCTTCCTCACAGAGCATGACTCCTCCAACATGTTGGGCCTTCCTGGCTACACATTGCACAGACTGGATCGGGTTGGTAAGGATGGGGCGGGGGTGTTGCGGCCTACTTCAAGAATAATCTTGATGTTAGGCTCTTGGATCACCCCGACCCCGTTTTTTCCAACACTCCTGAGTTTATGATTTTTAAAGTTCTTAATAAAACCAGTTCACTGCTGTTTTGTGTTGTTTATAGGAGGCCCACAGCGGCATACCCGTCTAAATTCTTTGATACGCTGACAAATTATCTACATTCTTGCAACCAGGTGGTCATCACCGGTGATTTTAATATTAACATGTGCAAGAAAGATGGGGCATCCGCCATGTTGGATTCATACTTAGATTCACTTAACCTTTTCCTTATTAAATCCGATCCTACTCATCATACGCATTCACTCACTTATTCATCTCATACATGGCTCGATCTTTTCATTTTACGTAATCCCCCGCCAGTATTTACTTATTCTAAGTCGGCAGTTCCCTTTGCAGCAGGGCATGACTTTATTATACTTACATTAGATATTTCCAAACCTTCGCCGGCTATAAGGAGGATTTGGTCGAGGAAACTTGCTCTGGTTGACCCGTTGGCGGCGGCTGCTCTTTTTTCTGATACGTTTAATCATCTTTCATCTCTCTCATGCTCTACCACTGTGTCGTCTATATCACCAATCTCTCAACTATCAACTATGTCGTCTGGCCATTCACCTCCACATTCCTCTTCGCAAAATTCGCCGACCTCATTTGTTTCGCCTCCCATCAACATTCTACTTTCAAATCTTAATTCAGCCATCCTACATACATTTGACTTACTCGCTCCTGCCAAACTCATCACCATTAAAAACTCTGGTAAGTCTTGGATTACACCGCACATTAGACAGAACATTAAGGCTCGCAATATGGCGTATAAAAGATACTTGGTCACTGGCCTTAGCTCGGATTTCTAGACTTACAAAGATCTACGTAGACTTGTTAGAAATGAGATTGACTCCAACAAATTTTTACATTTTAATATCAAAATTAAATCCGCCTCTAGCTCGCCTGCGTTATGGAAGGAGCTCAGGAGCATGGGTCTCATGTCTAAATCTACTCAAACACCTCTCAACATCTTTTCACTCGATCAACTCAACACACATTATGCTTCTATTTCCTATTCACCTATTCCTTTCTCTTATACTCAGCTTCAGTCTCTCATCTCATCACCAGACATCTTACCCCTATCTTATCCTTTAATGTCCTTTCATTTTGCTCCTATCACCCCACAGAAAGTCATGTCCACAATAACCAGGGCCACCTCCAAGGCTATGGGCCATGATGGAATTTCCGTTCCGATGCTTAAACTTTTAGCTGCTAAAATAGCTCCTCACTTGGCTGAAATATTTAATTTGTCTCTCTCCACTGGATCGTTTCCAAAGCCTTGGACACTTTTCCCTCTGGCAAAGTCAAACAGGGTGATCTCACCGTCTGACACTAGGCCCATTGCAAAGCTCTGTGAAGTTTCCAAAATTTTGGAAAAATTGGTGCACGAGCAACTTACTACGTATCTTAACGATAATAATTTAATTATTGAGAGACAAGCAGGCTTACGCAGGGGGCACAGTACTCAGACGGCCCTGATCGGTGTCCTGGACGATAGCAGGAGAGCCATAGACAAACGCGTGATTACCATACTCGTTTTATTCGATTTCTCAAAGGCATTTGATTCGGTGCCTCACGACTTATTACTTCGCAAGCTGCGTTTAATGGGCTCTTCCGATGTAGTCATTACCTGGTTTTACAACTACTTGGTTGGCCGTTCTCAAGCGGTGGTGGATGAGCTGGGAGTGGGCTCGGCCTGGCTGGAGACGTCTAGGGGGGTTCCACAGGGTAGTGTCCTTGGTCCACTCTTATTCTCTATTTTTATTAACGACCTCCCGCATGTTTTAAGTCATTCGGACTATATGATTCTCGCGGATGACACCCAGATTTATCACTCGTTCTATCCGTCCGACCTCGCTCAGGGAGTGAAGAAAATTTCAGAAGATGCGAATGCGATAGGTAACTGGGCGAGGTCGAACGGGTTAAATTTGAATGTGAAAAAAACGAAGGTGATGATCTTGGGCAGTCAGGCCTATATTTCGCGTATTGACTTGGACACTGCCCCGAAGGTTACATTAGGAAATAACGTCCTAGAATATGAGTCTGAGGTCAAATCACTTGGTCTCTGGATTACTCCTACCCTGGACTGGTCTCGTCAGGTCTCGTCTATATCTCAGCGGGTTCATGGAGTTCTTCACTCGTTGAGATTTTTTAAAAGAGCGCTCTCACGTCGGAACAGAAAGAGCCTTGTTGAGGCTCTGATTTTCCCGCACTTTGACTACGCTTGCGCGTTTTTCCACGATCTGGATGCTACTAGGAATTTAAAATTACAGCGTCTATTAAATGCTTGCGTACGTTTTGTGTGGGGTTGTATTCCGTGGCGCGAGTATGTTACGCCTTACCGTCTTGAGCTAGGTTGGCTGTCGGTCGAGATTAGAAGATCCCTGTTCATTGCTACCTGCGCCTTAAACGTCATCTCGCATAAATCTCCTTCATACATTGCTCGTCATTTCATTATTCGCGATGCTTCATTTTCATCCCGTTCTTCCTCACGCCACCTACCCTTGTCCCTCTTTTATCTCCCTCCTAGAACTGAAACCCTTAATAATTCCTTCATCATCACTGCCACTCGCCTCATCAATCACCTCCCGTACACCAAGTTTGACCCTCTCCTCGCTAGTTCCTTTAAGTCATCCCTGTCACTTTATCTTTCTGAGCTCGATCGACAAGCTTGGGAGACGAGGATAAACAACGAGGGATTAAAATGCCCTCCAGTACCGGTTTTTTAGGAGCTAATTTCATTTTATTTTATCTTATTTTTCATATTATGTTACGTGTAATTCCTTTTTAATTTATTTAAATTTTATCTTGGTTTTATCTTTGTTTTATTTTCGGCGCTTTGTGTTGATCACATTGTTTTATTCTTTATGTTATTTTATTACTGCGTATTTTATTTGTATTTTGTTTATTTACCTTGTTTTATTTTATTTTGTTATTTAGTTTTAGTTGTAAATAACTATTGTTATTATTTTATTTTTTATTACTATTGTAAATTTCTTTTTGCGTCGAACTTTCTTTTGTGTATACGGGGTCTTACCCCACTATACCTAATAAATATTATCAATCAATCAATCAATCTCTCTCTCTCTCTCTCTCACTCTCTCTCTCTCTCTCTCTCTCTCTCATGGTAAGTGGCGCCTGCTCCTAATTTTGACTCCTACGTTATATTTGTGTTTCAATCGTACTAATATTTGTGTGGGAAATATAATACTTTTAGCTTTGGAGTAGAACTCTTCAGGCTCTTAACCCTTAAACTGCCAAAACGCCACTTCCGGTACACTGCTATTCGAGGGCCAATAACGAAGACTATTCGACACTAAAAAAAATTGAGACATACATATTTTTATTGCTTAAGATCTCCTCTTTCCGATGGAGCCAATGAAATTTCCTGAAAAGTTTATTTATAATTCCAAAATGCAGCTTAAACAAAAAAAAGTGATTATTCGTGTTTAATTTTTTTTTGTGATCCATTTTTCAAAGCTTTTCGAATCTGCAATCAACTTGGAACCTAAATAACCGGTGGAATAAATTTCTGAACTTTGAGAATCCATGGTTCAAAGATCGATTTTTCGTATTAGTATTTTCAAAATGGCGTCTTAATGGCAAAATTTTTGTGAAAACCTTCCTGAATTATTTTACAATAAATGATGCTCTCTTCGAAAAAATGTTCAAGAGTAAAAAGTTCTTGTAATCAGCCAAGGAATATGCCTGAATTTTTCCGAAGCATTTTAAGCACTTTTTTGAATTTTGCATATGAACAATTTTTGCAAAATTCAAAATTTTACTCAAATCGCTTCAGAAAAAATCAGACGTATTTCTTGACCAATTATAAGAACTTTTTATTCTTGAAAATTTTTCCAAAATGTGAATCGTTTTTCAATAAAAAATTTCCATGTTTGTTTCCACTCTTGAAGATTTTTTCGAAAAGAGCATCATTTATTGTAAAAAAATTCAGGAAGGTTTTCACAAAAATTTTGCCATTAAGACGCCATTTTGAAAATACTAATACGAAAAATCGATCTTTGAACCATGGATACTCGAAGTTCAGACATTTATTCCACCGGTTATTTAGGTTCCAAGTTGATTGCAGATTCGAAAAGCTTTGAAAAATGGATCACAAAAAAAAATTAAACACGAATAATCACTTTTTTTTGTTTAAGCTGCATTTTGGAATTATAAATAAACTTTTCAGGAAATTTCATTGGCTCCATCGGAAAGAGGAGATCTTAAGCAATAAAAACAAATAACTCTTAAGCAAATTATTTTTAACACTTAAATTTTTTTTGTATGTTCTGGAAAATGTTTCCAGCCTGTTCTCAAATTTTGGAGTGATTTAAAATTTTCATCGTACCACTTGACGTGAAATAGCCCATATATGTGTATATATATGTATGTATGTATGTGGGTGTGTGTGCGTGCGGCGGAATATTTATATAATATATATATATTTTAAAATTGTTTTTTCAAGAATACATAATATATGTATTTTTTCCAGGCGCAAAAAAAAAGTTGTGAACATAACATGAAAGAATGTGTATTTGTTTACTCACTCTTGATAAAACTCATAAAATTTTTAAACGTATACTCAATAATAATAACGGATCTAAAATTCAATGTAATGCTTTAAATACAGATGCGAAATTGTTTGAAGATGAAATAAATATTAATCAAGTATAACATACACTTTTCCAAATATCCATATGATATATACAATGGGTTAAAAATTAAATATATTAATTATTGCATTTTTAAGATAATTCTATTTTTATACTTAATTATTTTAATTACACCTTTTTATAAGTAATTTATGCTCCATATTAGTTTTTTGCAATTAAAAGTACTCAAATCAAAAACACCTTTCAAAAAGGTGTCAAAACCCGCAAGTATATGTGTTATTCTAATCAAACTTTGAAAATTATTATCTGATAAATAAAATTGTTATCTGTCTGATAAATTTTAAAGTATAAGATAAAAATATCTTTGATTCTAATTCCCATATTTTCTCTACTTATTTATATTTTTATTACACCTTTTCTATATCTAACTTATATTCCATAATATTTTTCTGCAATTGAAAGTATTCAATTCGAAAACACCTTCCAAGAAGGTGTCAAAACCCGCAAGTATTGTGCTATTCTCATCAAACTTTGAAAATTGTTATCTGATAAATAAATTCTGCAATTCAATCTGACATTGTTATCTGATAAATAAATAATTTTAATTTCTAACTACCTTATTTTATCTATTTCTTTGAATTTTAATGAAACATTTTTATAAATATTACGAAAATTTCGTATAAAAAATTTCTGCAATTGAAAGAATTGAAATCAAACTGAAATCGACAAGTATTTTGAATCGTACCATAAATTTATATTTTATATAAACATTTTTATATATATTACTTAAACTTCGTAAAAAGTTTCTGCAATTGAAAGCACTGAAATCAAACTGTAATCGACAAGTATTTTGAACCATACAAAAATTTCCACCAATCTGAATACAGATATTTTTATATGAAAAGTATCTTACACTATTATTTTTCATTTCTGGCCCTCACATGTTTTACAGTTATAAATAAATAATATTCTAATGATATTAATTTGTGCAAAATTAATTTCTGCAATACTAATAAAATGGACATTTCTTTTTTATTCTTTTAAATAATAAAATAATACTTGCACCACCGTTGGTTAAACGCTTCGCTCGCTAGTGGTGCTTGTATCAATCGGCCGGGGCCGGGAATCAAACCTGCGACCTCCAGATTACGAGTCCGTCGTCCTACCGACCAAGCCATCGCAGGCCTCTTTTAGGAACTTTATTAGATAAAAATAATGATGTCTATTTTATCATTGGTGATGTAGGATATTAAAATTGCCAGATAGTATTGCAATATTTATATATTATTACTCATTGCAGTTTCTTCACGGTATTATATACTTTCATAAATGTAAAGGAATACATTAGTAAGTCAGAATTAACACATATATGAAGCGTTTAACCAACGGTGGTGCAAGTATTATTTTATTATTTAAAAGAATAAAAAAGAAATGTCCATTTTATTAGTATTGCAGAAATTAATTTTGCACAAATTAATATCATTAGAATATTATTTATTTATAACTGTAAAACATGTGAGGGCCAGAAATGAAAAATAATAGTGTAAGATACTTTTCATATAAAAAAATCTGTATTCAGATTGGTAGAAATTTTTGCATGGTTCAAAATACTTGTCGATTACAGTTTGATTTCAGTGCTTTCAATTGTAGAAACTTTTTACGAAGTTTAAGTAATATATATAAAAATGTTTATATAAAATATAAATTTTGTGGTACGATTCAAAATACTTGTCGATTTCAGTTTGATTTCAATTCTTTCAATTGCAGAAATTTTTTATACGAAATTTTCGTAATATTTATAAAAATGTTTCATTAAAATTCAAAAAAATAGATAAAATAAGGTAGTTAGAAATTAAAATTATTTATTTATCAGATAACAATGTCAGATTGAATTGCAGAATTTATTTATCAGATAACAATTTTCAAAGTTTGATGAGAATAGCACAATACTTGCGGGTTTTGACACCTTCTTGGAAGGTGTTTTCGAATTGAATACTTTCAATTGCAGAAAAATATTATGGAATATAAGTTAGATATAGAAAAGGTGTAATAAAAATATAAATAAGTAGAGAAAATATGGGAATTAGAATCAAAGATATTTTTATCTTATACTTTAAAATTTATCAGACAGATAACAATTTTATTTATCAGATAATAATTTTCAAAGTTTGATTAGAATAACACATATACTTGCGGGTTTTGACACCTTTTTGAAAGGTGTTTTTGATTTGAGTACTTTTAATTGCAGAAAACTATTATGGAGTATAAATTACTTATAAAAAGGTGTAATTAAAATATAAATAAGTATAAAAATAGAATTATCTTAAAAATGCAATAATTAATATAGTTAATTGTTTATAATAGAATTATCTTAAAAATGCTAACACATATACTTGCGGGTTTTGACACCTTTTTGAAAGGTGTTTTTGATTTGAGTACTTTCAATTGCAGAAAACTATTATGGAGTATAAATTACTTATAAAAAGGTGTAATTAAAATAATTAAGTATAAAAATAGAATTATCTTAAAAATGCAATAATTAATATATTTACTTTTAACCCATTGTATATATCATATGGATATTTGGAAAAGTGTATGTTATACTTGATTAATATTTATTTCATCTTCAAACAATTTTGCATCTGTATTTAAAGCATTACATTGAATGTTAGATCCGTTATTATTATTGAGTATACGTTTAAAAATTTTATGAGTTTTATCAAGAATGAGTAAACAAATACACATTCTTTCATGTTATGTTCACAACTTTTTTTTTGCGCCTGGAAAAAATACATATATTATGTATTCTTGAAAAAACAATTTTAAAATATATATATATTATATAAATATTCCGCCGCACGCACACACACCCACATACATACATACATATATATACACATATATGGGCTATTTCACGTCAAGTGGTACGATGAAAATTTTAAATCACTCCAAAATTTGAGAACAGGCTGGAAACATCTTCCAGAACATACAAAAAAAATTTAAGTGTTAAAAATAATTTGCTTAAGAGTTATTTGACCATGAAAAGTAGAAATTTTTCAATTTTTTAGAAAAATTTCTATTTTTAAAGCCATTTATCTCAAAATCTGTTGATTTTTTTGAAAAAACATTACAAACAACTTTTGTTTAAATTAATCTTTAGAACTTATCTACCCTGGTTACATTTCTTAATTTTAAAATCTCGAAGAGAAAGAACACCTAAACATATTGAATATCAAAAAAAAGGCTACTACACCATAATCGATTTTAATCTAACACCTCTCAAAAGTTCACATTTTTCGCGAGCTTTCGAATGGCTTGGGTTAGATTATTGGCCAAGACCGCTGGTGTAACTTATGCCTCATAAACCTCATAAAATCACTAATTTTCACGTATTTTAGGATATAACTTACACCAAAGGTGTAATATATATATATATATATATTGTGACGCTGCACTGGGGATCAGGGTGCAGGTCAATTAGGGTCTACTATTTAATATAAACAAAACAAGTATTTATTATACTAAACAACTAAGTGAAAGGTGGGCGCCAGCCGCGTTAACTCGCGACGAATCTCGATAACACGCGGGTTATCGGTAAACACTTGAAGCCGTGCTCCACTGCTCGGATTCCGGTTCGCTGTAGGGGAGGGGAAGGGGAAGGATGGGACGGACGGGATGCTCGCACGCACCTCCTACGATACCCGGCGGTACCGTCAGCAGGGAAGTAACAGTTCACCAACCTTTTCGTCGTCTCCGGAACACCAGGTTGGGACGCTAATGCACTCTCTCTGTTTCTCTCTCGCTTTGCTCACTCGTACTCAGTCTCGTAGCTTCGAGACACCAGACACTATCGCGCTATCGGCAAGGAACTTGTCCGTTCAGGACGGCGGACCGTAGAGCTCTGCCTCTCGGCGTGCTCGAGAGTCCCGTGTTCGTACCGCGCGCCTGCGCAGTACGTACTCGTGCGCGGCACCTCGATCTCGCGTCGTGCGAGCGTGTCGAGTGCCGCATGGTTCAGGCTGTATCGTTACAAGTCAGATGTATGGCGTTTGTTGACCTGGTGCAGTGTACCTCTCGGCGATGCTGTAGGACTTCCTCCTGGGTAATTATTACATCGTTCCGTCTTGCTTATCTCAACTAATTGGTACGGCGTGAGTTTCAGGTACGAAGCTCACCTGCCGCTGCGTTGCTGCCCGACGCTGCCTCGATCATCTCTCCACGACGACGACGTACCAGAACGACCGGTCCCAGGTCTTCAACTACTCCAGGTAATTCATTCAGTGTTGGGGTCACGCTAGTGTGCGTGTTCAGGTGTATAGTATTTTACAAGGTCTGCTGTACACGTTATTTGTGTACAGCAACCTAACCTCTTTGTCCTATACTGTTCCTTGTACAGCTGTAGTAATTATATACAGCTGTACATATCTTCCCTTGTCTTGTGTCTTCTTGGCTATGGCAATTTATCCTCTTCCTTGCTCCTTACCCTATTGCTGTGTTTTTGTTCTTATTAACATCTCTTTTACAGCTGTATCTTGCTTGGCGTTGGAGGTTCTTCGGCTTCCTGCCTGGGTACCATCTCATCGCCCTGACTGCTGCACTGTAGAGCTGAGGAGTGTCCTCTAGGCTCATTCATCGACAGCTTCCCTTGATCCATCTATGCTGTTGAGTTAGACCCGAAGGAGCCCTCCTGATTTCTATGCTCGCCCAGGACTTCCTCGCCAGGATCACCTAGTGCTTCGGCTGCATGTGTGTGTTGCGCTTGGGGTGGGGTTATTAGACTGTGAGGGTAGGTAGGATGTAGCTGTTGTGCGGGTAGGTAGCTAGGGAAGAGTATATGGGTAGGTAGTATAGCTAGGGACTCGTTTAGCTTATCCGGGTAGGTAGGTGTTTGTCATGGGTTCAGTCGCTCGCTCTTGACATGTGCAAAGCACATTGTCACAATATATATATGTGGTAATGAACAATTAACTTACCAAAAATAGTAAAGTGCATAAACTTAATTGTAGTATTTAGTAAAAACCTATTAAAATTTTAGATTATTTTAAACGGATCTAAATAGAACTATACCTCCTAAGATTAATTTATTTAAGTCATCGCCAAAAGTTCTATATGTCATTAATATTTTGTACTTTTAGAGTAATAAAACTTTCTACTTAATTAAATTAATTTTTGTATTAGTTTTAAAAAATTATTTATAACATTTTAGTGGTATATAAATAAAAACCTGTTTCTTCCATTTCTCCCGTAATTCGTAATTTGCACCCTCTTTCAAAATTTGCGTTTTAATCCATAATTATATCCAATTATTTTTTCCTTTAGTTACAGACCCCATATATTTATTTTAATTATTATAAACAAAGGCATTCCTTAAATAACCTTTCGTTTCTAATAAATACATACTTGTTTATTTAAGATATTGTTTTATATAAATATACGTAATCTACTTACTTATATATCCATACAATTTTTTAAATTTTGATTTGAATAATATTTAAATTAAATACTACTAAAATAATAATTTTCGAAAAACTTTTGAAATGTAATTCGTATTTTATATTGCCACTGTTAAAATTTGAATTTTCTTTTGCCATTACTGTTTACAATAGAATTATCTTAAAAATGCAATAATTAATGTATTTAATTTTTAATTTATTGTATATTTCACATATAGATATTTGAAAAGTATATGTTATACTTGATTAATATTTATTTTATCTTCGAAAAATTGTGCATATTTTTAAAAACATTACATTAAATTTTAGGTCCGTTTTTATTTTATGATTTTTATCAGGAATAAGTAAACTAATACACATTCTTTCAAGTTATATTCACAACTTTTTTTTTTGCGCACGGAAAACAAGTAACACGTACACACACACACACACACACACACACGCACACACTGTGACATGGCAGTTATAACTGCATGTCACATACTTGATTTATATTTATATTATATATGTAATATTCCAAAGCCCCGTAGCTTATAGGAATTAATTATAAAGCTCACTCGGAATCCAGATAGGCTAGACCGTGAGGAAGGAGTACGCACTCCAGCAAGATACGCATAAACACACAAGCACACAATCACTATCCTTATAATAGTCCTGTAAATAATTATCCGGTAGTTGAAATTGACTCTTGAAGTAGTTGAGTGAGGTCCTAATATAAATCCTGTTCCTTATGTCCTGGAGAAGGTGATCGTAGAAAGTGGCAGTAGAGGTAGCACATGTAATATTGGACAGCGTCGACAACCAGTAAACATCCAGCCTCCTCCAAGAAGTAATGATCCTTCGTTGGGATAAAACCTCCTTCGAGTACCTGCAACAGTATTAAATAAATCATACTGAATATAAAATAAGAATTGAGGAAAGCAGTAGGTTGTCAAAACCTAGTTGCAGGTAAGGAGAAGGAGAGGTGAGTTGAGGTTAGGAAATTACTTCCACCAGAGATTAATGTTAAAAGAAGAAACGACGCTATTTATACATTACCTCGGACAATCCAGCTAGATATTGACTTGAGAACAGGCATCTCCGGAACCTGGTGAGAAGAAGTAGTTGAGGAAATCTGCATACAGTGTTGATGTCGTCGTTCCCGCATGCCGCACCTGAAACAAATAAACAGACTCGGACGAACTAACATTAATACAGGGTATTGTATGGAACGAGAATAATTTACCGTTTATGGACGTTGTTCCTGTAGAAGCGACTCCGGGTTGCTCGTATCCAGCAGTTGAGACGGTGCACGGGGACGGAGGTGTTCACTGTACGTAAACAAGACACGCACGCCGGATCGGCCGCGTCGTGTGAATGAGAGCCAACTGTTGCGCGTGGCGCATGCGCGCGGACTCGCTGATCGGTACATCGAGACGAACTCGGTGATTCCGAGTCGGGCCGTCGAGCGAGACGTTTCGGTTAAAACGTTGTTATAATTATTCCCGAGAGTGATTATATTTTAATTAATTGTTTAATTCGAGCATCTGCAGGTGAGAGTTCCTGCCTAACTCCCTGTTTCCAGCTTCCCGTCAAGCTGTGATTGTGCGTGTGTGTGCGGTAATCGCGTAGAATAAAAGATATAAATTTTGCCGCGTGAACGCGGCTGGCGACCGTGACTAACTTGTTCATTGATTTTGTGTATTATTATTATTTTACTTATATTAAAGTTTCTAGCTAAATAAAAAGTGTTGTTATTTTATGATATGGGAGCCGTTCACCCTGATCCCCAGTGAACGTGTTTTAACACACACACACACACACACACACACACACACACACACACACACACACACACACACACACACACACACACACACATACCCCTGGGGCAGACCGTATAAAACGGTTATGAATAAGATCAACCCCGGGGGAGCTGTTGCACCCACCGACCCAGTTTTTCTGGACGGAGTCGTCCGCCACCTGTTTCCAGAACATCGGAAAAGGGCAGTAGAGACGGGCCTGATGGCCACCATTGGTGCAGCCGAGTCGCCAGACATTAGTGAAGCCGAACTGAGGATGGCCGCTAAGGGTATTTCCGTACGTAAAGCCCCAGGGCCTGACGGAATACCTGGCCTGGCCGTCAAGACAGCGGCGATGAGTGCTCCGGGCTTGTTCCTGGACGCATTCAACGCATGCCTAAGAGAAGGTTGCTTCTCGGCCCAGTGGAAGACGCAGAGGCTGGTACTCCTACCAAAGGGAAACAAACCCCCGGAGGAGCCATCATCTTACCGCCCGCTCTGTCTACTGGATATAGTCGGGAAGCTCCTGGAGCGGGTGATCTGCGCCAGGCTTGCAGAGGCCATCGGTCGGGCCGGAGACCTCTCCGACAACCAGTTCGGCTTCCGAAAGGGTCGATCGACCATGGATGCTGTAGGCAGAGTTGTTGGCATAGCCACAAACGCCATCAATGCTGGTCGGAGTGCAAGGCGGATGTGTGCCATCATCACCTTGGACATCCGGAATGCCTTCAACTCGGCCAGATGGGACGACATCATGCTGTCCCTGCAGCACTTCCAAGTGCCACTCTATCTCAGGGAGGTCACCTCGAGTTACCTGACTGACCGTACTCTGCTCTACGACACCGACGACGGTGTGCACTCCCACAACATCACGGGAGGCGTGCCGCAGGGTTCGGTCATTGGGCCCCTACTCTGGAACGTTGTCTATGACGGCCTGCTTAGGCAGCAACTTCCGGAGGGTGTCTCGATGGTGGCTTTCGCGGACGACGTGGCGCTAGTGGTGGTCGCAAAGAGTGTCGAAGAGATCGAATATCTCGGAGACGTCTCTATAGAAGTGGTCGCCACTTGGTTGAGAGACCACGGACTTAGTCTGGCGGCGGAAAAAACGGAGGCGGTGCTCATCTCTCGCACAAAAAAGGAGAGGACTGCCACCTTCACGGTAGGTAAAGAACGGATACGGTCGGTGAAAACGTTGAAGTATTTAGGGGTCACACTAGACGCGCGGCTGTCGTTCAAACACCATCTCGCTAACGCGGGCTCAAAGGCGGCAAAGGTGGCCCGTGCGCTGGCGGGCATCATGCCCAACATCGGGGGACCCCAGCAACCGCGAAGGTCTCTCCTTGCCTCAGTGGTGAGCTCCGTAATTTTATACGGAGCTCCTATCTGGGCTGATGCCCTGAACAGGCACAAGAGCTTTGGTGCTCCGTGTCAGAGAGCCTGCAGGATAGCTGCGCTAAGGGTGGCCCGGGCGTACCGAACCGTATCTGACATTGCGCTCTCGGTGATCGCGGGGACCGCCCCCTTCGACCTCCTGGCAGCGGAGAGAGCTGAAAGACACCGTGAGGGTGGGCGACGCGTAGAAGAGAATCGCTGCCATAACCGATGGTCATTGCGGACCGTAGAGGAGTGGCAGCGGAGATGGGACTCAGCCAGGGACGGCCGCTGGACCTACCGCATCATCCCGCGGATCCAGAAGTGGGCGAGCAGGAAACACGGCTTCGTCAGTTTCCAGCTTACCCAGGTGCTGACCGGGCACGGATGCTTCCGTAGCTACCTATTTCGTATAGGGGTCTACGGCAGCGCAGAGTGCCCGGCTTGTCCAGGGGTGGACGAAGACGTGGAACACGTCCTCCTATGGTGTCCTCGTTTTAGGGAGGAACGGGACCAGTTTCAAGTCACTTGGAGCGGTCCCCTCACCCCTGAGGGCATCGGGGCGTGCCTGCTTGACTCCCAGGAGGGATGGAACGCGGTAGTGACCCTCTGTACGTCCGTAGTGGACAGGCTGGGTCTCCTCAGAAGAGAAGAGGAGAGAGGAGTTGCGATAGCAACAGTAGTGGGCTAATCTAGCCGTGCCTCCCCCCGCGAAGTAATGCCTTGCGGCGGTTTCCGCGGGGGAATAAAGGTAAGAAAAGAGGTGGAGTTTTAGTGGGTATGCCTATCGACATCCTTCGGTAGGAGAGTCCCACACACGGGGAGTCTCGCATGGCTCCAGTCATGGTGCATTAAGCATTTCTCCACCTCTTCGGAAAAAAAAAAAAAAAAAAAAAAAAAACACACACACACACATGCACACACACACACACACACACACACACACACACACACACACTTATATATGTATATGACATACATATATATATCATATATATGACATATATATATATGTTGAATTCTGAAATCTTAGACACGGCGGCGGCGGCGAAATATTTATATATTATAGAGAGATATAACATATATATATATATATATATGACATATATATATAACATATATATATAAAACATATATATGGGGTATTCCACGTGAAGTGGTCCGATCAAAACTTTAAAATGCACCAAATTTTGGGTACACTTTTCAAATGTTTTTCAGAATACAGAAAAAAATTTTCAGGTACTGGAATCTATTTGCTCAAAAGTTATTCTAACCTCAAAAAGTGAATTTTTCCATATTTTTTTCAACACCAGCTCGGTTTACCGCTATATAACTCAAAATCTATCAACTTTTACTATAGAACATTATATGTAACATTCGTTGCTAATTATATCTAGAATTTATTCTTCTGGGTTAGAATTTCTAATCTCAAGGTCAAAGTTACATAAACTACATGTCAATATTCAACTTGAAAAAAGTGCAAGTGCGCCACCTTTGATTTTTTATCCAAAAGTCTAAAAGAAAGCTTGGAGCAATACCTTTCAAATGGTCTGTAGCATTTTTATGGCCTCCAATTCTGTAAAAAGTTATGACAATTTAAAGAAAGACAAAAAATTCACAGAAATTAACATAGTCATTCCCATTCAAATTTTTAAAAAAATTTCGTGTTTCTTTAAATTGTCATAACTTTTTACAGAATTGGAGGCCATAAAAATGCTACAGACCATTTGAAAGGTATTGCTCCAAGCTTTCTTTTAGACTTTTGGATAAAAAAATCAAAGGTGGCGCACTTGCACTTTTTCAAGTTGAATATTGACATGTAGTTTATGTAACATTGACCTTGAGATTAGAAATTCTAACCCAGAAGAATAAATTCTAGATATAATTAGCAACGAATGTTACATATAATGTTCTATAGTAAAAGTTGATAGATTTTGAGTTATATAGCGGTAAACCGAGCTGGTGTTGAAAAAAATATGGAAAAATTCACTTTTTGAGGTTAGAATAACTTTTGAGCAAATAGATTCCAGTACCTGAAAATTTTTTTCTGTATTCTGAAAAACATTTGCAAAGTGTACCCAAAATTTGGTGCATTTTAAAATTTTGATCGGACCACTTCACGTGGAATACCCCATATATATATATATATGTTGAATGCTGAATTCTTAGACACGGCGGCGGCGGCGGCGGCGGCGTAATATTTATATATTATAGATATATATATATATATACTAGGGGGGCTTCGCCCCCCTGCGCGCTTCGCGCGCCAACCCCCTATTTTTAATTTCGAAAAAGGTTTTTCGTAATTAATTTATTTAAAATAATGTTTTAAATTGTATTATTTTTTCACTATCATGGACACCTTAAAAATTAAACAGATTCACACAACACCTTGGAGGTATTGCTATAGTTATTATAATTTATAAATAAAAGTTTACCAAAATTTAGTACAATGAAATCCGAATAAAAATAATAAAAAAAATAGAGACATATTAAATGTTAACTGTAAATTTTAAACTATATGAATTCTCATAAAGCTTACATTTATATTTTAATAATTATAAATGTTAATGAAAAATTAACTTACCAAAAATAGTAAAGTACATATACTTACTAAATTGTAGTATTTTAGTTAACAACTTATTAAAATTTTGGATTATTTTAAACGGTTATAAATAAAACTTCAACTCCTAAAATTAATTTATTTAATGACGAACGATCATCGCCAAAAGTTCATTAATATTTTGTACTTTTAGAGTAATAAAACTTTCTTCTTAATTAAATTAATTTTTGTATTAGTTTTAAAGAATTATTTATAAAATTTTAGCGCTATATAAATAAAAACCTGTTTCTTCCATTTCTCCCGTAATTCGTAATTTGCACCCTCTTTCAAAATTTGCGTTTTAATCCATAATTATATCCAATTTATTTTTACTATGCAGAGCCCAAATATTTATTTTGATTATTATAAACAAATTCATTTCTTAAATATCCTTCTGTTTCTAATAAATACATACTTGTTTATTTAAAATATTGTGTTATATAAATATAAATTATCTACACACTTATATATCCATACAATTTTGAAATATTAATTTAAAAAATATTTAAATTAAATGCTCCTAAATTAATAGTTTTCGAAAAACTTTTGAAATGTAATTCGTATTTTATATTGCCACTGTTAAAATTTGAATTTTCTTTTGCCATTACTATTTATAATAGAATTATCTTAAAAACGCAATAATTAATGTATTCAATTTTTAATTTATTTTATATTTCACATATAGATATTTGGAAAAGTGTATGTTATACTGTGTAATATTTATTTCATCTTCAAATAATTTTGCATCTGTATTTAAATCATTACATTGAATTTTAGATCCGTTATTATTATTGAGTATATGTTTAAAAATTTTATGAGTTTTATCAAGAATGAGTAAACAAATACACATTCTTTCATGTTATGTTCACAACTTTTTTTTTGCGCACGGAAAAAATACATATATTATGTATTCTTGAAAAAACAATTTTAAAATATATATATATTATATAAATATTCCGCCGCACGCACACACACCCACATACATACATACATATATATACACATATATGGGCTATTTCACGTCAAGTGGTACGATGAAAATTTAAATCACTCCAAAATTTGAGAACAGGCTGGAAACATCTTCCAGAACATACAAAAAAAATTTAAGTGTTAAAAATATTTGCTTAAGAGTTATTCGACCATGAAAAGTGGATATTTTTCAATTTTTATAAAAATTTCTATTTTTAAAGCCATTTATCTCAAAATCTGTTGATTTTTTGAAAAAAACATTACAAACAACTTTTGTTTAAATTAATCTTTAGAACTTATCTACCCTGGTTACATATCTTACTTTTAAAATCTCGAAGAGATAGAATACCCGGACATATTGAATATCAAAAAAAAGGCTACCACACCATAATCGATTTTAATCTAACACCTCTCAAAAGTTCACATTTTTCGCGAGCTTTCGAATGGCTTGGGTTAGCTTATTCTTGGCTTATTATTGGCCAAGACCGCTGTTGTAAGTTATGCCTCATAAACCTCATAAAATCACTAATTTTCACGTATTTTAGGACATAACTTACACAAAAGGTGTATATATATAATTGTAGTATTTAGTAAAAACCTATTAAAACTTATATTATTTAAACAGCTCTAAATAGAACTTTACCTCCTAAAATTAATTTAAGTCATCGCCAAGAGTTCTATATGTCATTAATATTTTGTACTTTTAGAGTAATCAAACTTTCTTCTTAATTAAATTAATTTTGTATTAGTTTTAAAGAATTATTTATAACATTTTAGCGGTATATAAATAAAAACCTGTTTCTTCCATTTCTCCCGTAATTCGTAATTTGCACCCTCTTTCAAAATTTGCGTTTTAATCCATAATTATATCCAATTTATTTTTCCCTTTAGTTACAGAGCCCATATATTTATTTTAATTATTATAAACAAAGGCATTCCTTAAATAACCTTTTGTTTCTAATAAATACATACTTGTTTATTTAAAATATTGTGTTATATAAATATAAATTATCTACACACTTATATATCCATACAATTTTTAAATTTTGATTTGAATAATATTTAAATTAAATACTACTAAAATATAATTTTCGAAAAACTTTTGAAATGTAATTCGTATTTTATATTGCCACTGTTAAAATTTGAATTTTCTTTTGCCATTACTGTTTATAATAGAATTATCTTAAAAACGCAATAATTAATGTATTCATTTTAATTTATTGTATATTCACATATAGATATTTGGAAAAGTTTGGGTCTCCTCAGAAGAGAAGAGGAGAGAGGAGTTGCGATAGCAACAGTAGTGGGCTAATCTAGCCGTGCCTCCCCCCGCGAAAGTAATGCCTTGCGGCGGTTTCCGCGGGGGAATAAGGTAAGAAAAGAGGTGGAGTTTTAGTGGGTATGCCTATCGCCATCCTTCGGTAGGAGAGTCCCACACACGGGGAGTCTCGCATGGCTCCAGTCATGGTGCATTAAGCATTTCTCCACCTCTTCGGAAAAAAAAAAAAAAAAAAAAAAAAACACTACACACACCACATGCACACACACACCCACCACACACACACCACACACACACACACTTATATATGTATATGACATTACATATATATATCATATATATGACATATATATATATGTTGAATTCTGAAATCTTAGACACGGCGGCGGCGGCGAAATATTTATATATTATAGAGAGATATAACATATATATATATATATATATATGACATATATATATAACATATATATATAAAACATATATATATGGGGTATTCCACGTGAAGTGGTCCGATCAAAACTTTAAAATGCACCAAATTTTGGGTACACTTTTCAAATGTTTTTCAGAATACAGAAAAAAATTTTCAGGTACTGGAATCTATTTGCTCAAAAGTTATTCTAACCTCAAAAAGTGAATTTTTCCATATTTTTTTCAACACCAGCTCGGTTTACCGCTATATAACTCAAAATCTATCAACTTTTACTATAGAACATTATATGTAACATTCGTTGCTAATTATATCTAGAATTTATTCTTCTGGGTTAGAATTTCTAATCTCAAGGTCAAGTTACATAAACTACATGTCAATATTCAACTTGAAAAAAGTGCAAGTGCGCCACCTTTGATTTTTTTATCCAAAAGTCTAAAAGAAAGCTTGGAGCAATACCTTTCAAATGGTCTGTAGCATTTTTATGGCCTCCAATTCTGTAAAAGTTATGACAATTTAAAGAAAGACAAAAAATTCACAGAAATTAACATAGTCATTCCCATTCAAATTTTTAAAAAAATTTCGTGTTTCTTTAAATTGTCATAACTTTTTACAGAATTGGAGGCCATAAAAATGCTACAGACCATTTGAAAGGTATTGCTCCAAGCTTTCTTTTAGACTTTTGGATAAAAAAATCAAAGGTGGCGCACTTGCACTTTTTTCAAGTTGAATATTGACATGTAGTTTATGTAACATTGACCTTGAGATTAGAAATTCTAACCCAGAAGAATAAATTCTAGATATAATTAGCAACGAATGTTACATATAATGTTCTATAGTAAAAGTTGATAGATTTTGAGTTATATAGCGGTAAACCGAGCTGGTGTTGAAAAAATATGGAAAAATTCACTTTTTGAGGTTAGAATAACTTTTGAGCAAATAGATTCCAGTACCTGAAAATTTTTTTCTGTATTCTGAAAAACATTTGCAAAGTGTACCCAAAATTTGGTGCATTTTAAAATTTTGATCGGACCACTTCACGTGGAATACCCCATATATATATATATGTTGAATGCTGAATTCTTAGACACGGCGGCGGCGGCGGCGGCGGCGTAATATTTATATATTATAGATATATATATATATACTAGGGGGGCTTCGCCCCCCTGCGCGCTTCGCGCGCCAACCCCCTATTTTTAATTTCGAAAAAGGTTTTTCGTAATTAATTTATTTAAAATAATGTTTTAAATTGTATTATTTTTTCACTATCATGGACACCTTAAAAATTAAACAGATTCACACAACACCTTGGAGGTATTGCTATAGTTATTATAATTTATAAATAAAAGTTTACCAAAATTTAGTACAATGAAATCCGAATAAAAATAATAAAAAAAATAGAGACATATTAAATGTTAACTGTAAATTTTAAACTATATGAATTCTCATAAAGCTTACATTTATATTTTAATAATTATAAATGTTAATGAAAAATTAACTTACCAAAAATAGTAAAGTACATATACTTACTAAATTGTAGTATTTTAGTTAACAACTTATTAAAATTTTGGATTATTTTAAACGGTTATAAATAAAACTTCAACTCCTAAAATTAATTTATTTAATGACGAACGATCATCGCCAAAAGTTCATTAATATTTTGTACTTTTAGAGTAATAAAACTTTCTTCTTAATTAAATTAATTTTTGTATTAGTTTTAAAGAATTATTTATAAAATTTTAGCGCTATATAAATAAAAACCTGTTTCTTCCATTTCTCCCGTAATTCGTAATTTGCACCCTCTTTCAAAATTTGCGTTTTAATCCATAATTATATCCAATTTATTTTTACTATGCAGAGCCCAAATATTTATTTTGATTATTATAAACAAATTCATTTCTTAAATATCCTTCTGTTTCTAATAAATACATACTTGTTTATTTAAAATATTGTGTTATATAAATATAAATTATCTACACACTTATATATCCATACAATTTTGAAATATTAATTTAAAAAATATTTAAATTAAATGCTCCTAAATTAATAGTTTTCGAAAAACTTTTGAAATGTAATTCGTATTTTATATTGCCACTGTTTAAAATTTGAATTTTCTTTTGCCATTACTATTTATAATAGAATTATCTTAAAAACGCAATAATTAATGTATTCAATTTTTAATTTATTTTATATTTCACATATAGATATTTGGAAAAGTGTATGTTATACTGTGTAATATTTATTTCATCTTCAAATAATTTTGCATCTGTATTTAAATCATTACATTGAATTTTAGATCCGTTATTATTATTGAGTATATGTTTAAAAATTTTATGAGTTTTATCAAGAATGAGTAAACAAATACACATTCTTTCATGTTATGTTCACAACTTTTTTTTTGCGCACGGAAAAAATACATATATTATGTATTCTTGAAAAAACAATTTTAAAATATATATATATTATATAAATATTCCGCCGCACGCACACACACCCACATACATACATACATATATATACACATATATGGGCTATTTCACGTCAAGTGGTACGATGAAAATTTTAAATCACTCCAAAATTTGAGAACAGGCTGGAAACATCTTCCAGAACATACAAAAAAAATTTAAGTGTTAAAAATAATTTGCTTAAGAGTTATTCGACCATGAAAAGTGGATATTTTTCAATTTTTTATAAAAATTTCTATTTTTAAAGCCATTTATCTCAAAATCTGTTGATTTTTTTGAAAAAAACATTACAAACAACTTTTGTTTAAATTAATCTTTAGAACTTATCTACCCTGGTTACATATCTTACTTTTAAAATCTCGAAGAGATAGAATACCCGGACATATTGAATATCAAAAAAGGCTACCACACCATAATCGATTTTAATCTAACACCTCTCAAAAGTTCACATTTTTCGCGAGCTTTCGAATGGCTTGGGTTAGCTTATTCTTGGCTTATTATTGGCCAAGACCGCTGTTGTAAGTTATGCCTCATAAACCTCATAAAATCACTAATTTTCACGTATTTTAGGACATAACTTACACAAAAGGTGTATATATATAATTGTAGTATTTAGTAAAAACCTATTAAAACTTTATATTATTTTAAACAGCTCTAAATAGAACTTTACCTCCTAAAATTAATTTAAGTCATCGCCAAGAGTTCTATATGTCATTAATATTTTGTACTTTTAGAGTAATCAAACTTTCTTCTTAATTAAATTAATTTTTGTATTAGTTTTAAAGAATTATTTATAACATTTTAGCGGTATATAAATAAAAACCTGTTTCTTCCATTTCTCCCGTAATTCGTAATTTGCACCCTCTTTCAAAATTTGCGTTTTAATCCATAATTATATCCAATTTATTTTTCCCTTTAGTTACAGAGCCCATATATTTATTTTAATTATTATAAACAAAGGCATTCCTTAAATAACCTTTTGTTTCTAATAAATACATACTTGTTTATTTAAAATATTGTGTTATATAAATATAAATTATCTACACACTTATATATCCATACAATTTTTAAATTTTGATTTGAATAATATTTAAATTAAATACTACTAAAATAATAATTTTCGAAAAACTTTTGAAATGTAATTCGTATTTTATATTGCCACTGTTAAAATTTGAATTTTCTTTTGCCATTACTGTTTATAATAGAATTATCTTAAAAACGCAATAATTAATGTATTCAATTTTTAATTTATTGTATATTTCACATATAGATATTTGGAAAAGTTTATGTTATACTTGATTAATATTTATTTTATCTTTGAAAAATTGTGCATATTTTTAAAAACATTACATTAAATTTTAGGTCCGTTTTTATTTTATGAATTTTATCAGGAATAAGTAAACTAATACACATTCTTTCAAGTTATATTCACAACTTCTTTTTGCGCACGGAAAAAATAGATATATTATCTATTCTTGAAAAAACAAATAACACGTACACACACACGCACACACACACACACACACACACACTCACACACGCACGCACGCACACACACACATACACACACGCACGCACGCACGCACGCACGCACGCTTACACACACACATGCACGCACGTACACACACACACACACGCACACACACACACACTCATGCACGCACGCACACACACACACACACACACACACACACACACACACGCACGCACGCACGCACGCACGCTCGCGCATACACACACACTTATATATATGACATATATATATGACATATATATATAACATATATATAACATATATATGACATATATATATAACATATATATATATAACATATATATATGACATATATATATAACATATATATAACATATATATGACATATATATATAACATATATATGACATATATATATAAAACATATATATATAACATATATATATAACATATATATGACATATATATATAACATATATATGACATATATATATGACATATATATATAAAACATATATATATATGTTGAATTCTGAATTCTTAGACACGGCGGCGGCGGCGGCGGCGAAATATTTATATATTATAGAGAGATATATCTCTTTGCGGCCACTTCTCAAACAACTTGCTAACAGTTTTTACCTCTGTAGGCGTTCTCTCACGGGATGGAAAAAATTTCGTCTCTTTCTATCTTTCGCATCTCCTATGACGCTATCTCTTTTTGTTGCCATCAAATGAAAAAGAAAGTGGAAATAGCAAAAATTCGAGAATCGGAATTCAGCAAGCAACTTTAATAACATCAAATTTCTCCACTATGCACTTATGAATTCAAACCGGATTTATTGTAAAGTGAAAACTTATATAAAAAATAGATGTGAGATTTGTAATTGCATAAATAGATAGTATAATTTTAAATGTACGAAAATATAAAAAATCTGAGGGGTTAGTTAGCTGTATAATAAGGGCTTACGCGCCTGCATACTTGCGTGCAGGCGCTATCGCGCCTTTTGATATGTATTTCTCAATTTTTTTTAATGTCGAATAGTCTTCGTTATTGGCCCTCGAATAGCAGTGTACCGGTAGTGGCGTTTTGGCAGTTTAAGGGTTAATTACGTAGAAATACACTACGTTGTTCCATTATTTTTGAGCTTAAGGGTCCATTTAAGTAGCCTAACCTAACATCAATGTACCAAGGGAGTCAAGCAGCCAACGAATTCAACGTTCTAAAGATTCAATGACTGCTCGCTGCAGTGGTCATCTATACCGTAGGATTTCGTCTTCCACTGGAGAAGAGTATGATGTTGGCGAATTTGACCAGTTAAGTAACAGTCAGTGACAGTTAGTGACGTGTAGTGAAAGATTATTATTATTTATATATCATTAATAACATTAAGAACTTTCGTTGCTATGATTATAAGTGTTAGTGTCTACCCTAATGTTAATTCTAGTTCGTCATATTGTTTCAGTTACTACGTGTTATTGCATTATTTGCGTTTAATATAATAAGCTACGGTTGCGCGAAGCGTGGATATAGTCACTCGGAGTATGTGCAGAGAATCTTTCGCGTTTACGAATTTAATAGATTCTATTTTTAGCTATATTGCTAGCACGTGATACGGTCATAGGGAGCGTGAGCTATGAATCTCTGACGCTCACGAATTTAGCTGATTTTATTTTTAGTTCTTATTGCTGTACGTGGTACGGTCATGCGCAGTGTGAGCTGTGAATCTTTAGCCTTCGGAAATAGTAAATTTTATTATTAGCCTCATTGTCATCATTTACTACGGTCACACGAAAAAAAATTTCTGACGCTATTCTGTTAATTTATTTGTTTGTTATATAACATTGTTTATAACTAATTAATATTGTGAAAATTATCTGTTTTAATAATTAATTTTAATAATTAATTGTTAACTTTTAATGATTAAACTTACGAGCTATTGTTCGTTTTTAATGTATTTAAATTGCGAGTTTTACTTATCTTTTATAGTTTTTATGATACGGTTTTAGCCTTTGTATTTGCTCACAAATACGAGTTATAATTTTATTATTTTGTCTTCGCAATAATGTTACTATTTTAAATGAATAAGAATCACGTTTCTAAGTCGACGAAGTGTAGCAGATGCGCTAAAAATATTTCTAATACGTTAAGAGTATGACACATATACGATAAGATATTTTATCCAGGATGCGTAAATTATTATTTATTGAATAAGCCATGTGATTTATGTTGCAATTTGCATTTAAGAGACCTTATTAGTAAATCGCATTACTTGATATATCACTCTTTTAGAACATCAAGTTCCTCGGCTTCTGCTCGTAAGCTTGCTTTTGATTGTGATCGAGATTTGAGCGTTGGTAATTTAAATTCGGATTGTGATATCCGTGTTGCTCATACTCCGAATGAAAATATGATGACACTGATTCTATAAACAAATGGTTAGATCCATCTGTTTGAGTTTAGAATCCCAAAATGACCGTATGAGTTCTCTGGAACTGGAGAATACTGTCCTGCGTGCAGAAGTGCAACTGCTCAAGGATCTTCATGACAGAGGTGTACCAAATTGTGAACTTAAAGTTACTGTAATTCCATCCTCTTGTACAGTTCCTGTAGATACTTTGGCCAATCAAAGTCTAGATTTTTTGAAATTGGAGCATATAAAACAAGATATTTTGGATATCCGATTATTCAACCCTAGGAACGTGGTTTCTTCTAGTAATGGTATGAGTGAGACTTCTGTGACCGAGCAACGTTCTTCAGCTACTGCCATATCATTTATTGTAAGATTTAAGTCTCCTGAGGTTCGAAATTTCGTTCTTGATGCTAAGCGAAAAAAGGGAAAAATTTATTATGGTAATTTGGTTAAAGATGCGGGTGTTTTTTCAACTGAAACTGTCGAATTATTTGAGATGTTGCCTCCCGCATTGCATGAGCTGCGTCTGTTGGCTAAATCTAGATTAGAATCATTGAATTACAAGTACATCTGGACCAGGGATAGTAAGCTTTTTGTGCGTAAAGATGATAAGTCAGAGCGTATCCAGATCTCTACGATTGCAGATATAGATAGATTACAATGACTGACCGATGGCACTGGTACTCATTTGTCAGTCGATCCTTCTGTGTTACGTATTGCTCGGATTAATGCGAACTCGATCATGGATCATTACGCTGATATTGAATCTCTTTTGGTATCTGAGAAAATAGATATGTTGTCTGTTTCAGAAACATGGTTAACCCCAGATCGCCCAAACTCTATTTTTAATACTTCCAATTATACTTTAGTTCGTAATGATAAAAGTTTACCTTCTGTTACTGGTAAGCGTGATTTCATGCAGGGTGGTGGTGTTGACTGTTATATTCATAATAGATTCTCGTTTCGTGTGATTAAAGATCCTCAAGTAAAGATTTTAAATGAAACTGAATATTTATTACTCGAGTTATCGGTTGCAGGTTCGTTGCTTTTATTGGCTTCCGTTTATCGTAGACCTAAAGGACATGTATTAAGTAAATTCTTTAATTCTGTGCAGGATCGGGCGCATAAGTATAAAAATATTATTATTGCGGGAGATTTAAACTCTAATTTACTTATCTTAAAAACCCGATTCGTGAAAATTCTCTTTATTTAGTCCCTTTTAATGCAACCCATCATACAATTACTTCGGATACATGGCTTGATGTAATAATGGTTGACTCTGAGGATAAGATTGTTTTCACTAAACAATCGTCGAGTCCCTCTATAAATAGACATGGTTTTATCTTAATTGATTATAGTTTATGTTGTAAGATAGCCAATCATATTAGTTATACTTTTCGTGATTTTAATCACTTTTCTCCAGATTGTTTTAATAATTCTGTTAGAGCTGATTTGTTGACTACGTCATATTCCATTGGAGTCCTGGACGGTTGATTCTTTCCTAGATTCATTGCGCTCACATCTGTTGGTTAGTTTAGATATTTCAGCACCGTTCGTTACGCGTCAAGTGCGCCCACGTCCAGCTCCATGGTTTACTCGAGATCTCAAAGAGTTATGTAAGGAGAGAGATCGTTTGTACAAGACTTCGAAACGTCACTGTGATCCTGCTTTATTGATTGAATATAAGATAGTGTAGGGATTTGAAGCGTCGAGTTCGGGCTGCGAGGAATAAATATTATGAGCAAGAATTATTAGTATCCTCGGACCAATCTCATGGTTGGCGCCTTCTGTATAGAATTGGGCTAGTCATTGATTCACTTCCTTCTCCCTTGAAGTTCTTTAATGCTGAAGAGTTACTTCAGTATTACACTGTAATAGCTAATCGACACTCGTCATGCTCATTAGACCAGTTGAAAGAGGTTTGTGAGTTACCTTATTCGCCAGATGGCCCTGTCTTTTCCTTTCGTCCTGTTACGTCACTTGAGGTTACTGCTGCATTGTCCTTCTGGCTACCGAAAGCTAGGAGTCGTAGTCTGGATGGCCTTTCTTTGAGGTATCTTAAAGATACTTTTCCAGTTATTACTCCATATCTAACCGACTTATTCAACCGTTCAATCTTGACAGTAAAGTATCTCACGATTTGGAAACGTGCTGCGATTGTGCCTCTTAGTAAGCCAAAGTCGCCTTCAGATACTAGACGAATTGCTAATCTTTCCCATCTTGCTAAAGTTTTTGATAGATTGGTAACCTTGCAAATAACGTCGTTTTTGGAAAATAATAATCTTTTATACGATTATCAGTCTGGTTTCCGGAGTTCGTTTAGCACTTAGACTGTTTTATTAAAGGTTACAGATGATATACGTCCTGCGATGGTAAACAGAATGATGAAAATTTTAATTTTGTTTGATTTTAAAAAGGCCTTTGACACGATAAGTCACTTTGAATTATTGAAAAGTTTAAAAAGATTGAATTTTCATAAAGAGGTAATTAATTGGTTCTATTCGTACCTCAATGGGCATTCACAGGCCGTTGTTGATCTCGATAATTTGGTTTTTTTGTTTATGAATACCTCTTCACGTGTTCCCCAAGGGTCTACACCTGGGCCAGTGTTATTTCTTACTTTTATTAATTCTATTATGAATGAGTTGTCTTATTGTAAAGGGATGCTGTTTGCTGATGACTTACAGCTCTATATTCATTGTATTCCGTCTGATATTAAAAGTTGTATCTCATGACGCTTGTAGAGTAATGGATTGGGTGCGATCTCATGGATTGGACATCAATTTTAATAAAACTAAAGATATTGTTGTTGGGTCTTCACAGCAGCATAGGTTTATAGATAAGGGTCTTTTATCACCTATTGTTATTGATGGCCATCGAATTGATCTTGTTGATACTGTTAAAAACTTGGATCTGATTATCACTGAGGATTTCCATTGCAATTCCCATGTATCAAGAATAGTTTCAAGTGTGCATGGTGTTCTACATAGATTGCGGAATAGGGGTAATTTCTTGTCTATTACAATTCGTGCGAAATTAGTTATGATGTTAATTATGCCTCATTTTGACTATGTTTGTTTAGTATTATGCGATTTACCAGATTATTTAAATTTGAAGCTCCAATGCCTTCTCAATACATGTGGACGTTACATTTTTCGCCTTAGAAAGGATGTGAAGTTAGATTCGAATTACGCTAAGTTAAATTGGTTATCGGTTGCTGCGAGACGTCGATACTTCTTGGGATTATTAACCTATCAAATTTTAACACAGAAAAACAGACCTGATTAGCTTTATGTTTTACTTCCTCCACCCAATAGTGAGATACGTCGCTCTGTTCGTTTGAACTATTCCTCTTTTCAACGACCTCAAGCCCTTACTAGTGTTTACCAAGGATCCTATACAATTCAAGCGATGGATTTTTGGGACTCATTGCCATCCATTATTAGACTTAGTACTAGCGTTTATCTATTTATGAATCGATTGTATGAGTATTTGATGAATAGCGATGTCTTATAAATTTTTTTTCTACATTTTTAATGCGATTAGTTTAGATTATTTATTGTTATTAGCTTTAAGTCATCAACTATTGTTATCTAATGGTCGCTTCGTAATGTAATATTACCTAATTTGTATTATTCGTTTATTTATGTCTTTATATATTTTACAAATTATATTATATATTATACGCTTATTATGTTATAAATATTTCTTTAATTATAATGTAATTTTCTGTTGCCTTAAGGTTACTTGTAACTTAGGCATAATAAAACTTTTCAATCTCTCTCTCTCTCTCTCTCTCTCTCTCTCTCTCTCTCTCTCTCTCTCTCTCGTTGCGTGATATGGCGGAGAGAATAACCGCTCAGAACTCAGAAGAGGTGCAGTCTGGTCTGGTGGCTGAGAACAAACTTTTAAAACAGCAAATTGAAAATTTTGAAAAAGATATTAAAAGAGATCAAAAAGTTTTTGAAAATACCGTCTTAACGGAAATAAATCATAAGCACTTGCTTCATTTTAATAGAATGGATGACAATCTAGAGGTTATTAACTCTAATATAGATGACCTTAACTCGGGTGTTGCCACGGTGGCGAATACCGTCTCTGATCTTACGATGGTTGAATCTTCTGCTTCAACCATCGTACATAATCAATCGATTAAGAATAAAAATAAAAATAAAAATAAAAATAAAAATAAAGGTAAAGATAGTAATTTCAATAATAATAATAGTAATAATATTAATAATAATAGTAGCAGCAATGGAAGCAAAAACAAACCTGACAACACTAATAATCCTAGAATCGATAACAAAAATTTGAATAAAAATGAGATTAATATTAGGGATGTAAAGATTGTGTCGATAACTGCGGGTTTGGTGATTTCCAGTAATATCAATAATTTATTAGTTAATATTTCAAACGAGCAATACACCTTAGCAGTTCTCGGTACTGTTTTGCCTTCTTTATCGCAAGAAAATATTGTATCTTCCACTGCACTGTCACGTAGAGAGGTCAGAGACGGTCCGGGGGGTGTCTCCGCTCTGTTGGTACGGCTCTCGAGTGATGATCTCTATCGTAAGGTTCTGTATAATAAAAGCAAGCAAACAGCGTTTAATACGTCTGATCTTGACAAATCACGTTTTGAGTGGGTTTCTGAATTACCGCGGGCTACTATATTTATTAATGAATATTTGGATAAAGACAAATATGTAGCGTTTAAAAAATTAAAAATAAGTGCCAAAAAATTAGGTTTTAGGTTTGTTTGGCATCGACGAGGTGATTTCTTTGTAAAGGCAAAAGAGGGGGGTGTTACGGAGAAGTTCAACTCTCTGTCAGAACTTGAAAGATTAGCTGTGCAGTACAAAGTAGGCCCTACTGTAAATATTCAAAATATTCAAAATAATAAAAGCATTGATACACAGACTATTAATAATAATAATATTAGCATTAATCAAGGTAAGGACAAAATCGGTGAAGACAATTGACTAAGGAAGGATATCACTGGTGAGCCTAACCGAGGATCCGGGGGGAGGTTGCGAGCCGGTTTTCTCAATGTGAACTCTCTTAGAGCACACATTGACCAGATCGGTGGGTTCCTTTGCGATGGTTCCTCCTACGACCTCTTTGGTGTTGCGGAGTCCAATTAAAAGGATATTCAATTATCAGACAGGATAGAAATGCTCAAGGTGGTGGGGTTGCACTTTACGTCAGATCCTCATTAAAATGTAAAATTTTATCGACTTCTAATACGGAGCAATTCGGCAAACCGGGCATTCCTGAATACTTATTTTGTGAAATCCAGGATCGTGGAGCCCCACCTGTACTTGTAGCAGTTATATATAGGCCACCTAAAGTTGCTTTTGTTAAAGACAATAACTTCTTGGATAATCTTAGAAAGTTTTGTCTAGATTATAGCCATAAATTTATTTTGGGCGATCTTAATGCTGATATTTTAAAAGATGGTGATGATGCGAGGTTTGTTCGCAATCTTGCGGCCGAACTTTCATTGCAATTAGTCCAGCATGGGCCCACGCACTTTACGTTGACATCGTGCACATGGCTAGATGTTATATTGGTGGATGTTAATGACATCATTGTAGACAGTGACAACATACCGGCGACGTTTCACAATGGTCACAATATTATTACTGCTAGTATTCTTTATAATAGAGCCTCGAAGGTAGACCCTAAGAGTTTTGCATATCGTGATTTTAAGAACATCTCATCTGAACATCTCATTGAATTCTTGGGCCATTGTGATTGGTCGCCGTTTGACGTTCCTGACCTTGATGTTGAGCCTGCGCTGGAGTGTTTTTGCAATAATGTCACAATGGCTATAGAGCAACTTGCTCCAATGAAAATTTTAAAAATCTCTAAAGCAAAGCCGGCTTACATGGACACTGAGTTGTCTCAGCTGCAGCGCAGGTGTAAGGCATTGTACAGACGTTTTACCCGCACGGGAGACCTTACATTGAGAGACGAATTTACTGCTCTAAGACAAGCTACGGATACATTGACTGAGACGAAAAAGACAGAATACTACCATAACAGGATTATTGATGCCCTTGCAAATAATAATGTTTGGAAAGAATTACGTAGTTTGGGGCTCCTCCCGGGTCAGCAATCGGAGTTGAATGGTTTTGCATTGGAGGATCTGAATGAACACTTTGCGGGTGTATCTGTCTCTCCTGATGAGGACCTTGAGGGTCGTCAATCTATCATCCAGAGTGCTAATGAATATGGTTTTTGTTTTCATGAAATTAATATTAATGATGTCATTCTGGCGATCTCTCACTTTTCCTCGCAAGCTAGGGGGGCAGATGGTATCCCGCAGAAAGTAATAGTAAAAGCTCTGCCAGTTATAGGCAACCCTCTGGTAAGGCTATTCAATTCCTCAATTGCTACTGGGGTTTTTCCTGTGCTGTGGCAGAAAGCTCACGTTTTGCCACTCAAGAAATGCAAATCGCCATCCTCCCCTTCCGATTTTCGTCCCATTGCACTTTTGAGTTTACTGTCGAAGGTATTAGAGAAAATCATACTGGAACAGTTACGTGAGCACGTAGACAGGCACTCTCTTGCGGACCCACTACAGACTGGTTTCAGACCTTATAGCTCTACGGACACAGCATTACTGAGGTTGACTGAGGACATCAGAGCTGGGATTGACAAGAAATTAGTGACATTACTTTTATTATTTGACTTTAGTAAAGCTTTCGACACGATCTCTCCCACTCGTTTACTTGACAGACTAAAACGTATGGGTTTCTCCAGGTCTGCCCTCATGTGGATCAACTCATATTTTTCAAACCGTCAACAAGCGGTATTATTTTCTGACAACATCTCACCTTGGATTGCAACTAACTTAGGAGTTCCACAGAGGTCAGTCCTGGGACCCTTTCTATTCTGTTTGTACATAAATGACTTACGTGACATACTTGCTACTGCAGGCGTTCAGTATATTTTGTATGCTAATGATTTGCAGGTTTACACTCAGACTCCCTTTAATGATCTTGATGGGGGAATAGCGAGGCTTCGGGGAGTCGCTGAGAGATTGTCTGCCTGGGCTGCGGATGCCTCTCTCAAGCTCAATAGCTCCAAAACACAGGCGATTTTATTTGGATGCCATAAATATTGTGCCGAATTTTATAAGGATATTAGGCCCTGCGTTGAGCTTGGTGATGGCGTTCGCATTCCTTTTGTTGATAACGTTTTGAGTCTTGGAGACATCCTAGACTCTCAACTAACGTGGAGACTTCATTTGGATGGTGTTACAAAGAAAGTAAATAGGGTTCTGTATAGTTTGCGTTTCTTTCGTAAGTACACGAACGAAACCCTTCGTAAGCGACTTGCCGAGGCTTTGCTGTTCCCGCACCTCGATTATTGTTCAATGGTTATGCTGGACGCCGCGCAGGAATTACGAAACAGAATACAGATACTGCAAAATTCTTTTGTGCGCTATGTGTGCGGTGTTAGGGGGGATGATCTCCTCACAGAGTCTCTTTGGGTTGTCTTCGTACGGACTCGAGGAGACAATATGTTATGACGGTGTTACTGGAGAGTCTCTTCTCCAGATGTGTTCCTAGAGGCTCTGTGAGGGGCTCACCAAGGGAGCTGGCGCCTCCTTTGATGCGCACTGATACTGGAAGGCGCTCTTTCCAGGTTCAAGGGGCGCATTTATGGAACTCATTGCCGGCAGAAATCAGAAACTTATCGTCTCTTAGAGGCTTTAAGCTTTCTGTGCGGCGGCACCTCCTGGCACTAGATTAGTTTGTGCGTCGGAATTCGTGTTAATTTATTTAATTTTGTAACGAATCAATGTAATATTTGATTATATTACATTGCTCGTTACATTCTCTCTCTCTGTCTAGCCTGTGTATTAATCTTTACAGATGTTACAGGTCGACGTTCGACGATTTTCGGCGATTTTCGTGGACCTTCGTAAAGGTAAAAGTAGGGAAAGAGAGAGAGAGTTTTCGGTTCGTAAGTGCGAGAGCACTTAGATTAAACTCAACCGTCGAGAGATTAAATTCAACCGTGTGATTAATCTCAACCGTCGTGAGAAACCTTGTTGTGTATTCTTCTCTCCATATTTTGATCGCCCCGTGCTTGTGATCCTGGTGCTGTGCTGGTGATCCAGTGGAGTTATATTAGTTTATTTGGCGACGACGCAGCCCAGGAAGCTAAAGAGTAGCGACTACGCAGACTTCGCCTGGTTGTTTAATCATCGATCGCGGCTCACGCACTGTAAGTGCCAGTTTTGTAGTCTCTCTCTCTCTCTTTCTCTCTTTATTTTTTTCGCGTATATATCGACCTGCGTTTCGCGCGCTGCGACGCACTATGGGAAAAAGGTAAGAATTTTGTCCTAAAATCGTAGAACTCTTGTTGTGATAGGTGCAGAATAATGAAATTTGAGGGTAAGATAGTTGATGAAATATGCTATCTGGGAAAATTAAAGTTATGAGTTCAAGGTCATTTTATGACCTTCAAAAATGAGATCAAACATGTTAGTTTTATGAAAAAATTTAGTTTCTTCTTATTAAAATGAGTAAAAATGTTAAATTATAATATATTATATAGATATTTTGAAATATTTTTGTCTGCTGATTAGAACTGCTGAACTAAAAAAATCGAATCACTTTTTGCTCTTAAAAAACGCTGTAGGTTAATTCTTGAAAGTTCCTTAGAAAACTTAGAACTGAACGGGTTCATGAGTGTGTGTATATATATATATATATATATATACACACACACACACACATACTATATATAGTATGTATATACTATATATATATATGTGTGTGTGTGTGTGTGGGTGGGACTATGTGTGGGAGTATGCGTGTGTTTTGGATTAGTTTTTATACGAGATTGTTAAATAATTGTAGTAAATTTATCTCATAAAAATACATTTTATGTAAATTCGCGCTTAGGTGTCTATATATATAAAAACAAATATACATCCATGCACTCGCTCACTTCTGAGTTTTCTGAGGAACTTTCAAGAATTAACATGCTGCGTTTTTTAAGAGCAAAAAATGATTCGATTTTTTTAGTTCAGCAGTACTAATCAGCAGACAAAAATATTTCAAAATATCTATATAATATATTATAATTTATATTTCATCCAGTGAGTTAGATTAAAATTATATTCAAAATATTATTTGCAAATATACAAATATACAAATGTTGTTTATATTTACTTTATGTTTACTTATGTCTACCAAAGAATTTACATAAAATGTATTTTTATGAGATAAATTTACTACAATTATTTAACAATCTCGTATAAAAACTAATCCAAAACACACGCATACTCCCACACATAGTCCCACCCACACACACACGCACACATATATATATATAGTATATACATACTATATATATAGTATGTGTGTGTGTGTGTATATATATATATATATACACACACTCATGAACCCGTTCAGTTCTAATTTTTTTAAGGAACTTTCAAGAATTAACCTACTGCGTTTTTTAAGAGCAAAAAGTGATTCGATTTTTTTAGTTCAGCAGTTCTAATCAGCAGACAAAAATATTTCAAAATATCTATATAATATATTATAATTTAACATTTTTACTCATTTTAATAAGAAGAAACTAAATTTTTTCATAAAACTAACATGTTTGATCTCATTTTTGAAGGTCATAAAATGACCTTGAACTCATAACTTTAATTTTCCCAGATAGCATATTTCATCAACTATCTTACCCTCAAATTTCATTATTCTGCACCTATCACAACAAGAGTTCTACGATTTTAGGACAAAATTCTTACCTTTTTCCCATAGTGCGACGCGCCTGTATTACTTTTTTTCAATTTTGAAACTTTTCTTTGCATAATGCTTTAGTAAAAATATCCGCAACATTTTCATTTGAATCAATTTTACACACTTCAATTAATTTTTCCTTTACACTCTCATGTACAAAATGATAATGTATTTCTATATGTTTCGAATTTTTCGTAAAATTACAATTATTTGCAATGTTTATTGCTCCCGAATTATCTTCATAAATTTTTATAGGTTCATTTATACTTATGTCGAATATTTTTACTAATTCTTTTATAAATTTTATTTCACTTACTACCTCAGATAATGCTACATACTCTGCATACGTCGAAGCTTTGGTTATACATTTTTGTTTTCGAGATTTCCAATCGATCACATTTCCATACATTTTTACAACATATCCAGTCGTAGATTTTCGATCATTATTATCGCCTGCCCAATCGGCATCAACATAGCAAGTTATAGTATCGCAATTTTCATTTCTTTTATAGTGTAAATTTAAATCTTTTGTTAAGTACAAATATTTCAAAATTCGCAATGCGTATTTCCGATGTATTTCGCTATAACTATTTTGATATCTACTCAAATAATTAACACTATAACTTATATCTGGCCTTGTATTTGAACTAATGTATAATAAAGCACCTATTAAATTTCTATATTCTATATTTGACTCACAGCTTTCAGATTTTTCTAGCTTTAAATTTGTCTCCATAGGAGTACTATACAATCTACTGTTTTGTATTTGATATTTCTCAATTAACGATTCTATATATTTCGTTTGGCTTAAAGTAAGCTTATTTTCTAGATAATCATTAGTTATATTTATTCCAAGATATTCTTTGATTTCTCCTAAGTCTTTCATTTTAAATTTATCTGACAAGAGTTTCTTAACGCTTTGAATGTTTTCCTTACTTTTACTACAAATTAACAAATCATCTACATAAATCAAAATATAAATTTCATTTTTCTCTTTACCTTTTTTATATAAACATAAATCTACATTATTTCTTTTGAATCCTAATTTTGTAATACACTCATCAAAACGCTCATACCAGTCTCTCGGACTTTCTCGTAATCCATACAACGCTTTTGACAATTTGTATACTCTATTTGTTTTATCTTCGTAACCTTTTGGTTGATTTACATATACCTTAGAGTTTATTTTTCTCACTCGCATTTAACTCGTTTTCTGTATTTTCATCGCTTTCTTTTTCATTTTCATTTTCATCAAAACTAATACATTTAATATTTTCTTCGATAAATTCAACATGCCTTGTAACTAATATTTTATTATTTAACAAAACTCTATAGCCAACATCACTATAGCCTAATAGAATTCCCATATCCGCTTTTTTATCCCATTTCGAAAATCTTTTTTGTTCTGGCCTTTTTACAAAAACTTTACTCCCATATAAGCGTAAATGTTCAACATTCGGTTTCTTCCTAAAGAAAATTTCATACGGAGTTTTTTTCTCAATAGTATTAGCGAACGTTCGATTTTTCAAATAAGTAGCCGCACATATTATTTCAGGCCAAAACCGTTTGTGTACTTGTGCCTCTGTTAGTAAACATCGCGACATATCCATTATCGTTCTATTGAATCTTTCCGCTGTACCATTTAACTCGTGTACATAGGTTGGACATTTATTCAAAATAATGCCTTTCTCTCTCGTAAATTTATAGAAACGATTATTTAAATATTCTTTCCCGTTATCGCAACTCAGAATTTTTACTCGTTTTCCGGTTATATTTTCACTTTCATTCACATATTGAATTAAACAATTATATACCTCATCTTTAGTCTTAATACAATAAATCTTAGCTGTTTTACCATAATCATCTATAAAAGAAACAAAATAATTTTCCCCATTAAATCAAGTAGTTTTAAATGGACCGCAAACATCAGTATGTATAATCTCCAAAATATCGTTTGCTCGTGTTCTATTATTTTTAAATGTAAGATTATGCATTTTATTCTCTATGCAAATTTTACACTTCATATATTCCGATTTAAGTTCATTAGGAATTCCCGTTAGCAACTGTTGTTTACATAATGTATTCAAATAACTAAAGTTTACGTGTCCTAAGACTCTATGCCATTGTTCCTTTTGACTCATATTTTTATTTTTCTCGGCACTATTTACATACGTCTCATATTTCAATTTACTTTTCATTTTAAATACTCGATTTTCTTTGTAAGCTACCGCTATTAATCTATTATTTTATCTATAACTTTTGCATAATTTCCTTTTGAAACAATCGTATTTTCGTTCTCGATTAATTTTCCAAAACTAATAAGATTCATGTTCATTTCTTTAGTATAAAATACATTTTTCATATTTACTTCATTTTGTTTTCCATACGCATTAAAATAACTAACAACATTTCCAATCTTTGTTGCTTTTATAGATCAATTATCGCCTAAATAAATATTTATCGGTTCTTTCAAGACAATACATTTTTCAAAGTACCTTTCATCATTTACAATATGATCCGAACACCCGCTGTCTAATAACCAATGTATTTCGTTACCTGACCTAACGTCACCTTGACTATGTTGTGCTGCATGAGCTGTTGCTGTCCAAGCGCTCGTACCAGGTCCGCTCTGTTCACCTTGGTTTAAAACTTGTTGTCGACGAAAATTTCCACGCCCTCTGCTGTAGTTTCCTCTTGTGCCTTGCCGTTCCTCTGTCTCTACTGATTCGACCTCGAGTTGAAACTTGCCATGTTCCGCTGCTTTGTGCTGCTTGGCCTCCATCTTGGCATTCTTTTGCGAAATGTCCAGCTTTCCCGCATTTATAGCAATTTCCTTTTTGACTTTTCTTCGCAGTAAATACATTTGATCTTTTTTCATTTTCTTCATTTTGATTTTTCAATTCAGCTAGTTTAATTTTATTCTTTACATAATCTGTCGTTTGCTCTTCTTCTTTTAATGTATCGATCAAATCACCAATATAACTGTATGATTCTGGCAACGTGTTTAGAATATAATTTAATTTCTCTTTTTCACTTATTTTGGCTCCTGCGCTTTTCAATTCGTTCACAGCTTTTTCAAAGTCGGTGAAAAATGACGCTGTATCACCATAATTATTCAATCTTATTTTTTCAATTCTGTTTCTGCACACAATTTGTAGTGCTGTAGATTCTTTCAAATACATGCCGTCTAATTTCTTTATTATCTCATAGGCTGTTGTCTCTTCATAAACAAATTCCAATTGCGTATCTGAAATCGAGCTGTATATTATATTAATAGCCTTTAAATCTTGTTCATCCCAATTTGCTGCATCTGTAATAGCTTTTTCCCTTGTAATCACTGTATCACATTTTTTCATCTTCAGAAACATTGTGATTCTCTTTTTCCACATGCTATAATTTTCTCCATCAAACACTGGGATATTTATCTCTTTTCTCTCCATATCGTATTCTTCAATATCGAACTTTCCTTCGTGTTCAGATATACTTTCTTCTTTCTTTACCTCTTCTTCAATAATTTTGTCTTTATCCATAAACGTCTCGAATGTTCCTTCGGATTCGGACTTTTCACATTACTCAGACACGTGACTTCCTTTCTTCTTTCTTTTTAAATATTTCCTTATTTTCCCGAAGGTCGATAAGAAAATAATTAAAAATACTAACCACGCTCTGCTACCATGTTGAGGTGTGGATATAAAATGGAGAGAATTTTATTCTATAATAATGTGGATTTATTTAATTATTACTTCTTATATACAACGACATGTTTATTCGACGAAGGCTCAAGCCAGAGAGGTCGAGTAGCAGAGAGAGCGTCTTGTCCGGCGTCTCTCGCACTATAGTCATACTCACATACATACTGGAGAGGGGAGACTTACAAGTGTGTCTCCACTTACACTCATTAGCACGCTCACTTATTTCGGCGTGCTTCACACTATACACGATTTACGTACAATATTGAACTTATCTTGAACTTGGGTATATAACATGAACTTGGTTTGAACTTGGGTATATATAACAATATAAATGTACATATTATATTTCAACAATTATTTTACTGCATTATTGTCGTTTGTATCGAATTTATTAAAAACTTTTTAATTCTTGACTGATAGATGTATTGACTGAACTTTATTTGTATTATATTTTTATTGACTTACTGTGATACTCGCTGTATCTTCTTTATAAACTGTGATATTACGATTATTATAGTTTTATGTATTTGACTGTGATATTATATCATATATTTATGTATTTGACTGAATATATGATATTTATACTTTAGACTGTGATATCATATGTGCAATAGCCTGTATTTTATACATATAAACAGTGTATTTTAATATTTTGTAATTTACAAATAAATATATATCTATCTATCTATCTATCTATCTATCTCTCTCTCTCTCTCCGTAAGTGAACACACACGCTCTATTCACTACTCTTGAGTAAAATCTGCCATACAAGTTACTCAAAGCTTTGTTGTGAACACTAATTAGTTACAGTATTACTGGTACCTGAGGGCTCAACTTAGCATACTACATTTTATGTTTTGGAGCCTTAAGCCATTGGGACCATCGATTAAAATACTTGTTTACCTTGGTGTATTTGGCGGGACGTCGTCCATTCTGATAAATCGTTGCTCCTGCTGCGACGTCTGTTTGACTATAATCACATTGTCTGTTATGACATTGTCATGACGTTGTCTACCGTGCTCTTGTCAACTCTACGTTACCTGAGACAGTGCAGTAACCAATTGTGACAATTTATGTGATGGTGCTAATGAAACAAACTTTGTGCGAATATTGAAATTCTTGCGTACACTCGCATTTTGCGATTATTATTCTAAGGCTAGGTATAAGACTTTTGTTTAAATTAGTGTTCGGTGTTCTGGTTACAGGCGTAATCTAATTTTTAATTCTATTAATTTATATTTTTATCAACAATTAGTGATTGCACAGTGTTTTTTTTATTGTTGATAACTTATTATATGGTCATATAGAATTAGGTTAGCAGTACACGTGCTTTTATCTTTAAACGGGATTAACTCATAGTCTCAAAATAATCCGTTCGATAGCGCCACTTGTACTGTTTTTAACGATTTTAATGCATAGATCGCCGTATAACAGCTACATATTGCGAATACTTACTACTTGCTTTTATAAATATTATTTTTGCATTATTATAATTGCGTTATATTTATATATTATATTTTTACTTTACTTTTTACATGAAATATTTATAACTGGGTTAGCATATTTTTTGTGCATTTCTACATTTTTTTGTATTTTTGCACATTGGTATAATTGTCATATGTATAACCTCTAATGAGTGGACATACTAAAACGAATGTGATTAAGTGTTTTAAATACACTAAACATATCTCAACTTTTATTATAGTGTGTTATTCGTGTGATAAGATTTTTCACCCAGGTTGTGCTAAGCATAATTTAAAAAACAAGCCAACTGATATTTGTTGTAATGCGAGTTTGAGTGAACCTAATTTAAAGTCGCAATATTTAAGTAGTATTAACGTTACTGAGACATCTACAGTATCAACTTTTGCTCGACACTCTGCTTTTGATTCAGCTCGAGATTTAAATTCTTCATTGAATTCTTCATTAAATAATTCTCTCGACCACTCTCTTGTTTTAAACCATTTGTATAATAATATGAATTTACTGGCTAACTGGGACTCTTTAACTCAGCCTCAACAGACTGCTTTTTTCTTTAATAGTTTTAAATCTGATTAAAATTTTATTACAGATAGCAAGAAAAGTTTGATAATAACTTCGAATTGTTTAATAGTCGTATTTGATGAAGCTCAGCAGCTTAAAGAACTTTATTCGAATGCGTCTTCCAATACACAACTTAGAGATACAGGTATTCCGTTGGACTGCCAAGTCTCGATTAATGATCTTTCTAAAAGAATTCTTTCAATGTTAAAGCTCGAAAACTTGTACAATCTAGACAAATTTCAGCTACCATGTCATTTGTTATTAGGTTTAAGTCAATCGATGTAAGTAATTATGTATTAGAATGTAAGCGGAAATTCGAAGTAATTAAGTATGGTCAAACAATTTAGTTCATACGAGATGTGCCATCGTCTATCCATTAATTGCGCTTTTTAACTAAAAGTAAACTCGAGCCACTTAACTATAAATATATTTGGTCACGTGATGGTAAAATATTTGTGCGTAAGGACAATAAATCCGACCGCATCCAGATTATAACGGCCTCTTATTTAGATAAGTTAATAGGACTTCCTTTTAGTATTAATCATGCTACTTCTGCCTTATGTACATCTCCTAAATTAAGAATAGCCCAAATAAATGTTAGTTCTATTTTAGATTAGATCACCTTGCTGAAAATGTGCATATCTTATCATTAATATATATAACTGAATCTGATACCTCGGACATAGTTAAGTGACCGGGTTATACATTGCACAGACTCGATCATTTGGTTAGAAATGAATATAAAGTAATTATGTTGGCACACTCAGACAAGCAGTTCTCCAATTCACCAGAATACCTTTTATTACAAAATATTACTAAACTTTCTTCGTTAATTCTGGAAATTGTCTATAAAGGGCCAACGGCAGCTTATCACTTTAAATTATTTGATGTACTGTCGGATGTACTTCCTTCTCATGGCCATGCTGTTATCACGGGAGAATTTAATATAGATATGAGGTCAGCGGGTGGTGTGGCGGACATGATGAGGGCAAATATAGCTGCTCTAAACCTTAGCCTTATAGTATCGGAGCCGACTCATCATGCAATCACATTGGTTGGCATATTTCACACATGGCTTGATCTCTTCCTACTTCGTGAGCCTGTACCTCATTACAAATATGCAAAGTTTTCGGTTCTCTTTGGAGCAGGGCATGCCTCTATAACAATTTACATTCAAATTGATAAAAAGTCGCCTGCAGTAAGGAGGTATTGGACGCGAAATTTGGAGGGAATCAACCTTAGTGATTTAGCTTCTGTTTTCACTGACATTTTTAACTCTGGCTTGTCTCAGATTGCGTACCAATCCAAGTACCTTCGTGGGTTCGTTCGTAGTCGACATGCCTGCGAACTTCCAATCACGCAAATTAAAACCAGCTTGACTCGTTGCGTTTGTAGCTTTATCACGGTACGCAATTAAATCTTCTTTTGAATCAAGGCTAGTAATACTGTCATCAACATAAAATGAATTCAATAATTTTCTTAATAAAACTTGTTTAGCTGTATTATCTTCCTCAGTTACCAATCGATTTAAATAAAGTTCTATGACGCCTTGTTACAGGAAAAGACTGCTCGACCCTTCAAAAACAACTCGTTGGTGTCTAAGAACGCTTATCTCCCCATTGTCATCCCACCATAAAAATCTCAAAAAATCCTTGTCCTTTGGATTGTACGCTTATTTGCAAAAACGCTTTTTCAATATCAGCGGTGACTTCAATATTCTTTTCTCAACAGCGTAAGATCATTGTGGAGATCAATACAAACAGGTTGGGTCCAACTTCCACTCATTGATTTAAAGATGGTGAATTTTTAGCTTCAAACCAAGCGTCAAAAACAGGTTTTAAACGAGTGGAGCTTTCTTCTTTGAGCACGTGTCTATCGAGAAGATAATTAGCTCTATTAAAAATTTCGTTTTTAGGTACTTTTTCAATTATACCTTTATCAAGCCAATCAACAAAACTTGATTATAATCATTATACAAACTTGTTTTTCGACATTAACAAATTTCTTATTCGTCAGAGCATGCAATCTTTTTTCAGCAAGATCTTAAACAAACTTGGTACCTACCCTTATCGTTAATAGTAGTTGACGCTTAAAAGCGTTCTTTTACCTCCATTTGAACATTCTTATTCTTAGTCTCGATAGGGTCCAAGATATCAAGCGTATCCAATCGCCAAAGATCGGTCAACATTGCCTCTTGCGTGAACGTAGACATAACCATCAACGCTGCATCTACGTTGTCTTCATGTGCATTTTCACCAAGGAGAGTCCATCAAAGTTTTGTACGAATCGCAGTCATTCCACCATTAACCTGCTCCAAATCTCCAGTTAATAATCGCCCTGCTACATCAGCTCCAATCAACAAAACAATATCGTCGCTGCATTGACATCAGTCCGTTAGACGAATATTTTTATTCTTCAATTCTTTACTCCAGGGTCCCGATTTTAAACAGGAATTTTGCAACATATAACCTCGCTTTCTACAATATTAAAATTGCCAGTGTATAAATCATCCAGGCTCGGTTTTGACTCCTCCAAACAGTAAATGCACCAACTTCTGTTGCCCCGTTTTTTCAAATCCAAGTTCGTCTGCTACTTTACCTATAACATAAGATGTATGCCTGTACTTTCAAGGCGGTTTCATTCAGTTCACTTGCTCGGTCTTTTACCAGCGAAAATAGCGCTTGTACTTCTCTTAAATTCACTGGTATTTTATTGCACTCCGTTTGAAACGCATTATATACACGGCTAAAAGCACGCCGAAAAACAGTTTGAGACGATTTTAATTTATCCATGTCCGTGAAAATGCTTTTACATAAAAAATACAACAGTTATTATATCAGTCCTGTCCCGGTCGCCATATTTTGTTGCATCTAGTCGAAGTTTAATGAATACTTAAATAATTAAAGACACAAAAACCGTTATATAATAACACTAAGTCTAAATTGTTTATTAACCCAATTAAAGTACAAAATATGTTCGGTTAGTGACGTTAAAATATAAAAGTATATTGTGAAGAAGGAAACGCGAATTCCAGATCGTTCGCAAAATTATTCGCAGAAGCACGAGTACCTAGCACGTCCGCTTACTAGCGCATTCGAACAAGAAGCCGTTCCCAAAAAAGGGTGTTTGGTGGCGGTTACAAAAACACAACGGCGCTCGCAACGTGGCGCTAGTAGTTGCATTGCTACACCACATTTATTTTCTTTTTAATAATGAGCGGAAAGAATTCAGTTTCTTCTTTGATATCTAACAATATGTCTAATGGGATTTGGTAAAATGCTTGTCGGAAATCGATTTTCGATATGAATCGGGAGTGCCACATTCTATTTAGAATAGTATCCACATTTGAGACAGGGCATGCATTTCTTTTAGTCTGTTTATTTAAGTCCCTGTAGTCTAAATAAAATCTTTGTCCCACCGGGTTTCTTGACCATTACTGTGGCGCTCGTGTAACATTTGCTGACCATTCCACGAGTCCTTCATTATATAACCTTTCTACTTCTCCTTGAGCTTTGTTGATCATTGCTGGGGACATCCTACATAGTTTGTGGCAAATTGGAGATGAACCTGATAATACTGCTATGCGGTCTTCTATCATGTCAATTGCCTCAGGTGTTTTTGACGGAGGTGGTAATATTTTTGTTACTAATTTTTCCACCGTATGTCGTTGAGGATCTGTGAGTTCTGGTATTCCATTGCATTCTTCGAATATTATGGTTTCTCCTCCTGCATGCTCACTACTGTAGATTTCGTGCCGTGGCCCTTCGTGAACTCTTCATAAGCCATGTTTATGGCATTCATCTGTATCGTATTTCATGCAGAAGTCCTTCCCCAGGACGATGTCGTGCTCGAAGATTTCTTTTGCTTTTAATTCCAATGTATTTACATGACCATCCACTTCCAATATCAGTTTAAGAATTCTTAGAGATTTGTTGATTCCGCCATGTGCATTTTTCACGTATGTGTGCGAAGGTAAGAGTTTTTCTTTGAATTTCTCAATTACTTTTAGTCCTGCAACCAAAATCATTTAAATTTATGGCCGACAATATTCAAACGAACAAAACTTCTATTTTATAAACTTGCTTCTGCTACGAATTTTTCTTTCTTTTTTCCCTTTGGATTTATACTTCTAATATTTCATTCAACTTCTTGTATTCCTTCCATTTGATTCGAGTTACTACTATTCTCTTTGCCTTTGTTTTTTCATTCATTGCTTTTATTAATATTTTCTCTACAATCTATGAATTCTTTTACTTTTTCTTTTACATTTTGTATCGTAATATCTTCATTTTCCTTCCATTCCTTCCCGTTAAGCTCGGTTCCTCCCCAGGCGCCTTCAGAATCATGAACAGGTAGAGTGTAGGTTGTACTCATACCAGAGGTTTCTGCAGATTTTGCAGTATCTTTATTAGATTTAAGGGCTTCATCTGGAGTATATGCTAGTTGAGTAGCTTCGGAGTCATGCATCTGTTTATGTAATTCTTTTATTGCTGAGGAGAGTGTGGATTTTTTGGCAAAGTCAGAAATTTCTTCTAGTTTAAATAAATATTTAATATTTTCTTCCGGATTGAATGGGTTCAGGGTGATTGCATTCTTGCACCCGGAATTTTCTCCTTGTTTCATTCCGTCTTTTACTTTCATTTCTTCATCTTTTTGCATCTCCTCAATAGTAATTTTCTCATTTATGTCTAGAATCATCTTGTGCATCTTATCCGTCCAGTTTTCTTCTATTTTCTCATCAAATCTTTCGTTCTTAGCTTTTTCATTTCTTCTATAATTGCTTCGTCTATTAATGTTTCTATTGTGTTATTCTTTGTTTCTTCCTTTATTGTCTTTTGTTGGACTGTTGTGGCCCTTGGTGTTGTTGCTGACGAAGCACGGGACTCTATTGTCCCCCTGCAATTGCGTTTCCGCAAGCCTGTCTCAATAGCGCACAAATTGGGCAAAGTGAGAATGTGTACCCCTATTGGCGACACACCTAACAAGAAAACATTAGTTGAGCTGATCTGGTGGGACAAGTCGTTTCTTTGTGTCCTGCTTGCTTGCATATGTAGCAGCTTATTGAGATACACTCTGATGCCCTATGGCCCATTTGGTTACAATGGAAGCACGCTCCTACGAATTCTTGGAGGGGCGTAGTGTTCCCTTTGAGTGAGAAGCTAGGTTTCGCTCCATTAGTGCTTGGTGCGTTTCCTCGAGGTTCTATATTCTTCCATGTCCTGTTATTTCTATAATCACCATTCATGTTGTATTTATTATTACAGTTCCTTACATTTCCATCAATTGGTCCCTGTTGGTTATTGGTCTATCTGGTCCAATTTTGGGGGCGTTGTCCTATTATTGGGGGGGGGGGTTTGTAGTGGGTAACATTGGAGGTGAGGTAACTGCCGCAACTGTGATAGTGGTTTCGGCAACTCGATTGTTGCTTGTAACGTTCGATCACTTTTTGGTCTCAGCTTTTCCTTTTTATATTCCTTGGTATTACTTTTTTACTTTAACCGGGGTTTTCGTATTAATGAGACATGTCTCATAATCGGTTTCCTTTTTTGTTTCAAGCGACGATACTTTTCCGACCTTTGAGAATTTTAGGGCTACGACATCCGGGATTTTTGAATTTTCTGCACTTGGGGGTGGTTTAAACCATTTCTTGAGATCTGCGTAAGATTTCACTTTCTTTTCCGCCATATATCTGCGATAATCTGGATGCAAGTTTCTTCATGCCACTTCTACCTGTTTTTTAGTCGAAGGAGCCCTTTTTAACTAAAAAAAAGATATATTTCATAAAGCTTTTGTAGTAAGTTATATTTTCTGATTTCCCCTGCGTTCGATTCCAAGCTTCATCCCAGACATTTGTTTACTGATTGTTTCTTTGTGAATTGTACTCTAAAGGATCTCAAAAAGTCATTCCATTTTTTATTTTTCCATTCATCTTGTATATTTTCATTCCAACGGCTTGCATTCTTTGTAAAAACGCATGCGAGACCAGTGTCGTTATTGATTTCTTCATCACTGCTTTCTTCGGCACTATTGTCATCTTCACTAGATTCATCGTCATCAGTATCAGCTTCTTTCTTTTTCTTATTTTTCTTTTGTTTGTTCTCTATTTTCTTATTTTTCCTAAATTTTTTCTTTTTGTTTTCATCGCTTTGCTTCTTTTCGTTGTTATATTTTTTATTGTCTTCCTTTTCTTCAACGATATCTTTTTCCTTATTTTTATTTTTGTTTTCCTCTTTCTCTTTAAAAATTCTACTAGCTGGTGTCGACTTCTAGTTTTAGGAGCAGGAGTAGTATAAGGCATTGATTCCTTCTGATATGTTGTTTTGTCAGTATCTCAGAGATCCTGTTTTTGTTTTACTCTTTCTGCTTGTGACGGAGTACTTGTCCTATGACTAATCTGTTTCATGTCTTTTAATATATTTAAGAATTGATGTACTATGTTGTCGGTAGAATTTTTTTGCTCAATGAAATCGGTGGATCGGTTATAATCTACGTCTTTTGCGTTGTCGATATTTTCTCCATTGGTCTTATTAGTTATTAGAATTGTTTGATTTTACGATACCGTTCTTTTCGTTTAAACGTCTCGTATTTTCCATGTTAATTCTATTATCTTCTCGTAAGTCGTCTTCTTGTTCGAAGTCAGTATTTGAGTTCGAATTAGAAACGGATAAAGTGTTGTAGTATGATTCTATTTCTACTTGTGGATACCGATTAGTGTTAGCAGAAGTTATTCGACTATTGCTATTTGCAGGGACTATTTCTTCTTCAACTTGTTGTTATTGAGGTAGTGGTTGATGTACAGCTATTTCCAAAAATTGTTGTGAGGACTCAGGGCTTACTCGCTGTGTCTGAGTAAATTGAGTACCTTTATTACGTCCGAAGCTTCGATTAATTAGTCTTTGCAATTCGGCTGGGAGCACTAGTCATTCATTTAAACTTTGTACAAGTATCCTTTGTGACGTTCATGCGGACTGGATCAAACCCTTTTGCATGGCAACCATTTTCATCGTCGTATTGCCTACTAATGCCGATGCGACCGATACTATTGTAAGAGTTGAATTCGTAGTGGTAGATATTGCGATAATTTTCTCCATTGTTACAGAAGCTAAGGTTCGTCGTTAAATATTGTTTTATTAGCTGATTGTTCGATTAACAGTCCTTTATCTGCGTCTGTATTCGTTATTGGTTTAAACTGGTTTACTTTGCTTATTAATGGAAATAAGAATTCCTCCGAATCGTCGGATTCGATACCTCTAGATGTAACTGGGGACTTCATTCCTCTTTCATCAATGTCAACGTCCCAAGGTACTGATGCATCCGTTTGTCTTAAACCTGCTCTAAATAATCGACATACTAAGGTTTTTTTCCTTCCTTTTTTCTAAATTTATTCTATCCTGGAGCATAATTAATTTATGTGGATCATAATTATAGATACTTTCATACGCTATGAGTGCTTCTGGAACTCACTTTTCGACTGTAGAGCGTCGTCCTTCTACTTACTTTCTTAAAATGTCAACCAAATTCTGAATAATTACAAGACGGAAAAAAATGAAAAATATATCGAAAATACCGTAGATTCCACTGATTAAATATTTAAATTTCGATAAATCGTATCGATCGTAATATACAGTTAACCTTTTGACTGCCGGCATGGCTCATATATGAACCACCTGTGATCTTGACAACTACTCTAGAGATATGAGGTGTTTTTATGTATAAATTTTGCACATCAAAAATATCAATTTATAAGGCAAAAATGCCGGCAGTCTAAAGGTTAATTTTGGAAATTTTCGTTAATTTATCACCGATGTTAACAATAGATGTCAATAAGGGTAAGGGATACTGGTTTTTACGAAGGTACACAATTTAAAAATTTAAAATATATAAATAATTTAAATTATTTTTAACACCTAAAATTTTTTTTCTATTTTCTGGAAGATTTTTTCCTGCCTGTTCTCGAAATTTAGTGTGATTAAAATTTCATCATACCACTTGACGTAAAATAGCCCATATATATCTAATTCATATATAGACCAAAAAAAGGTTATATTTAACAATTTGGTAATTTAAATAAATACCTGTTGACACTGGAAATAGAGATTCGTCATTTATTTGAGTTTCGATCCAATCCATTAATAATGAAACATATTGCGGAGCAGGCAAGGCTGTGGGTTTTTTATATTTATTGCCATCTGCCCATAAATATTCAAAACGTACGCCGCCACTCATTGTAGGACAGGTAGTTGCATCACAAAACTCGCAAATAGTTCCATAAATTAAGTTAATTCTGTTAAAGAAATCCACAACTGCATATAAAAATATAACAAATTAATTAAAATTATTATTATCAGATCACAGTTATTTATGGTACATAAAATATTAAAAAATAATAAGTACAAATACATAAAGTAATTATTTTATACGATTTGCAATATACATTATGTACATATGCAAAAAAATGTATAAGAAACAAATACTGTTCATGTGCAAAATTTATGTTTCATTAAGGGGATGTCGGAGCTATAGCCTCCGTTGATAGCCGCTCGATCTCGAGGCTTCGAATGGCGCTGTAGTCAGGTCGATTTCTACGATAAACGTACTTCAAACATAAACTATAAATTTTACAGCTACATAGAGCTGTTGAAAGATACTTTCCCCCCTAGCTATGACTAAAATAAAGGTAATTGTAATACTACTCTTGGCAGCAAATGTTTGTTTTTTTAAAGAAATGTGAAATACGTCTGGTATTCATTGAGTCTATATTTGCCGTAATGCTACATGCAACATTTAAAAATGAAAAATTATCGTGAGAAAATAAAAAAAGAATTTAAAAGTATTCCTTGATCATTTTTAAAACATTTTTATTCCTGAACAATTCTTATTTAAACCTTTAGTTTTTGAGAATAAAATCATCAAAATCTGTTATATGTACTTATGTTCGATTTATCCAACGGTTTTTTCGACTGTAAATATAATTTTGGCATTCATAATAATTATTCAGTGAAAGCACTAATTTATTTATGTGGATCATAATTATAGATACTTTCATACGCTATGAGTGCGAAAAATATATCGAAATACCGTAGATTCCACTGATTAAATATTTAAATTTCGATAAATCGTATCGATCGTAATATACAGTTAACCTTTTGACTGCCGGCATGGCTCATATATGAACCACCTGTGATCTTGACAACTACTCTAGAGATATGAGGTGTTTTTATGTATAAATTTTGCACATCAAAAATATCAATTTATAAGGCAAAAATGCCGGCAGTCTAAAGGTTAATTTTGGAAATTTTCGTTAATTTATCACCGATGTTAACAATAGATGTCAATAAGGGTAAGGGATACTGGTTTTTACGAAGGTACACAATTTAAAAATTTAAAATATATAAATAATTTAAATTATTTTTAACACCTAAAATTTTTTTTCTATTTTCTGGAAGATTTTTCCTGCCTGTTCTCGAAATTTAGTGTGATTTAAAATTTTCATCATACCACTTGACGTAAAATAGCCCATATATATATAATTCATATATAGACAAAAAAAGGTTATATTTAACAAATTAATATGGCTAAGTGAATTATTTGTGATACACAAAACATCCAATACATTATAGCAAATCACTCTGTTCTGTGATGTTACCCGACTAGATCTTGTCTAGTGGCGCGTTGTAAAGTACGCTTACTATTTTCACGGTTAAGGTAATTTAGAGTAAGATGCAAAAATATTAAGAAAACAGAATGAACCATTCTTTCCCTTCATTTTTTATTCATGATGAATCATAGTAATGTTTTGGTAATTTAAATAAATACCTGTTGACACTGGAAATAGAGATTCGTCATTTATTTGAGTTTCGATCCAATCCATTAATAATGAAACATATTGCGGAGCAGGCAAGGCTGTGGGTTTTTTATATTTATTGCCATCTGCCCATAAATATTCAAAACGTACGCCGCCACTCATTGTAGGACAGGTAGTTGCATCACAAAACTCGCAAATAGTTCCATAAATTAAGTTAATTCTGTTAAAGAAATCCACAACTGCATATAAAAATATAACAAATTAATTAAAATTATTATTATCAGATCACAGTTATTTATGGTACATAAAATATTAAAAAATAATAAGTACAAATACATAAAGTAATTATTTTATACGATTTGCAATATACATTATGTACATATGCAAAAAATGTATAAGAAACAAATACTGTTCATGTGCAAAATTTATGTTTCATTAAGGGGATGTCGGAGCTATAGCCTCCGTTGATAGCCGCTCGATCTCGAGGCTTCGAATGGCGCTGTAGTCAGGTCGATTTCTACGATAAACGTACTTCAAACATAAACTATAAATTTTACAGCTACATAGAGCTGTTGAAAGATACTTTCCCCCCTAGCTATGACTAAAATAAAGGTAATTGTAATACTACTCTTGGCAGCAAATGTTTGTTTTTTTAAAGAAATGTGAAATACGTCTGGTATTCATTGAGTCTATATTTGCCGTAATGCTACATGCAACATTTAAAAATGAAAAATTATCGTGAGAAAATAAAAAAAGAATTTAAAAGTATTCCTTGATCATTTTTAAAACATTTTTATTCCTGAACAATTCTTATTTAAACCTTTAGTTTTTGAGAATAAAATCATCAAAATCTGTTATATGTACTTATGTTCGATTTATCCAACGGTTTTTTCGACTGTAAATATAATTTTGGCATTCATAATAATTATTCAGTGAAAGCACTAATTTATTTAATAAAAGTATAGAATAGTTTCAAATATCTGCCTTGAATTCGCTGAGCTTTTACTCTCTGCGTAACCTAGAGACAACGACGTGGACGTGGTAAAAATATGTCTCCTTCGGCGTGCTTTTTTACAGTGAGTCCCTTTGTCTCGCACAATCACTGATATTTTAGTACTTCTTCCTTGTACTAATTGTAAAGTTGAAACGCTTGTGAAATTGGTATCTTGGTTTTCGCTTTTTCATTCATTAATTGTTCTAATAGAGTAACTCCTGCAGATGTAGATAATATTGATACTAATTTCACATCCATCACAGTAATATATATGATTTCACTGTTTTTTTTCATGTTTTACTGCATATGTATCAGGACAAGACTTTTTATATATCACATTTTTTTCCTTGTCACGCTGCACTGGGGATCAGGGTGCAAGTGAAGAATTATTTGTATAAAATAATAAAGATATTTATTAAATAACCGAAACAATACAAGATATCGAAATGGATGCCAGTTGTGTTTATACGCAACAAAGAAACGATAACTCATCCAGTTATTGACACTATTATTAATTGCTACAAGTTACCGATATCGCGGACACGATGAAAAAGCTAGGACATGGTAAGCCTAGGTGTGCTGTAGGGGAAGGGGAGGGGAAGGAAGGGAAACAAGATCTCGCACACAATACTTCAGGTACTCGGCGGTACCGTCAGCATCGTGATTAAATAATCACCAACCTCTTTATGGCGATGCTCGGATGCACATCCTACTACTACACACTCTCTCTCTTGTTTACTACACTCTCTCTCTCTCTCTCTTGTTTACTACACTCTCTCTCTCTCTCTCTCTTGTTTACTACACTCTCTCTCTCTTGTTCTATCACACTCGATATGTGGCGGCGTCTTCGTAGGGCTCAGGTAACCGATTAAGACGACGGACCGTAGAGCCCTGCGTCTCGCGGTTCTCGATAGCCGTGATTCTTTATACGCATATGTCGTTCTTGGCCGGCCGCGCAGGCTGCGATCGTACGTCGAATGCGCAGCCGATCGCGCGCCTCTCTGTGGCTCAGTTGGACTCTCGTAACAGCTGGTGTCCTCGTCACCTAAACGTCGCAGTTGTTAATTCTTTAAGGTAATACTTGGTTTATAATATCCGCCCGTCAACTAATAAATACGGCGTGAGCTTCAGACATGTAACTACGTTGCTACGCCGCCAACCTCGTTACCCGGAGCCGCCTTGATTCTCATTTTCTTGTGGACGCTGTTCCCCAAGGTGGCTACAACTATTCATCTACAGCTCCAGGTAATTCCTTATGTCTCGGGGTTGCGCTGATGCGCGTTTATATCTACAGGTTATTTCTATATCAGCGGGACACTATGTTTCTGTACACAAACCTAATTTAAATTCTGCCTTTTGTCTCCTAACATACACCTGTCAAATTCAGGTACGGCTATAATATTAAGATACAGCTGTATGCGTTCCTTTTCAGTGCCAGTGTGTGTCAAAACTTGGGAAGGGTTCTTAGAATTGCGAGGGTAGGAAGGACTTAGATACTGTGCGGGTAGGTAGATGTAGGAAAAGGTTTAAGTCTTATGGGTAGATAGGTTTATAATAGGTACTCGATTAGATTGTACGGATAGGTAGGTATTCGTTGTAGCTTCAGTATATATTTATTATGTTCATATGTGCGAAGCTCATTGTCACATCCTTTATACGATTATAACTAACAGTACCAATACATCTCAATTGCAATTTCTTCAAATGCACGACGAGATCTAAATTTGTAAAAAAACTGTCAAAATATACGTGGTATAGAGGAATTTTCGCAGAAGCTGTCATCTCAAAAAAAGGTTTTAATAAATTTATAACCATACGAGAGCCTAAAGCACATTTGACTAATTTTTCTTCTACTACTAAAATTTTTTCCGCATTATAAATCGAAATTTAAGTCCGAATCGCGTAGGTTTTACGATCCGATTCCCAAACATATAAGGGTCTGATTGTTAGTAATATTTAAGAGAAATTTATAAGTTGTAAAAAAATTAAAATAGTTGTGGAAATGGAAACGTACTATAACTTAATAATGCTTCAATATTTATATAAATTATTCTTACTCTTTATACTGTTCAAGAAGATGATCCTTTACGGTGCTTCTATACATTAGACTCTCTAATCCGTGGGTCAAAAATCCTTCGTTGTTCTTCGTCAATATATTTGTTGTTTATAAACTTATTCGGAAACATGTAGATACTTGTGAAAAAGGTTATAAGCAGGATTATTAATATGTGGTTATCAATATTAGATATATAAATGTGGACCAAAGATTTTTTGTACGGAAATCGTTTAATTAATTTATATATAAATATACAGTCTGTGACAACCAAAAAGTCGAATTAATAATTTATCTAATTTTACTTAAGAAATGCAATAAGGAAGAAAAAATAAGCAACAAGCTGCAGCTTATCGTAAAAGAAAAAAAATCAAAATATAGTACTCTATACAGCACTAAGTCAAAATAACGTCAATAGTAGTGCGGCGGTAACTTTAACTAATAAAAATAGTAGTTTTTAAACACAAAATTCAAACGTGCTCATTCAAACGAGTCAAAGTAAAGTAAGAAGAAATAAAGTTAAACGTGATAGAGCAAAATGATATAAAGAATTATTTAAATTAAGAAAAGAGAATAAAAATTAAAAAAAAAATCAGATTAACAGGAAAAGAATGACAGATTACAGAATGAAAAATAATACTAATCAATTTAATGAAATTGCTTCTATAGTGCTCAATTTAGTAAGTGGAAAGAAAATAAATAAAAATATTGAAAGAAAGTTGCTTTTTGGAGAAGTACTAAAAGAACACATCAACTATATGATAGAAAAAAATAAAGATAATCAAAGTGAGACAGTATTTAGTCGTTTTATCTACGATTCGATTGTAAAAAAGAATCGATTAATGACAGAATGTAGAAACTCTTTAGCCCCATTCCGAATTAAACCGGTTCATTCTGAAAAATTGTTAGAAAATTTGGCTAAAGCAGAAAGTTATAGTGCATTATTTTTAAAAAACAAAGTTGTTGAATTTATTGTGGAAAATAGTTGTTTATGTCCTGGAAAGAAAGATACAATAACACAGAACAAAATTAAAAATAGAAAATGTTTCTTAATGATAGTCTCAGAAAATTTATATAAACAATTTAAAATACAATATCCCAGTATTAAGATTAGTTACACTATTTTTCTAAGATTTCGGCCATTTTGGGTAGTAAGACCAGCTGTAACTGAACGAGATACATGCTTATGTATTAAGCATGAAAATATACGTTATATTATCGAAGCCTTGCATCAAAACAAAGTTATAGAATGTAACAATATATCAAATCTTATATCTTCGTTGACTTGTGATTCACGCAATGAAAAGTGTTTAAAATGAGAATGTTTGATATGTAAGTGTAAAAATATAAAGTCTGCTGCAATCAGTAATGATCAATGCATTACTTATAATGAGTGGGGGACTATAAAACAAGATAGGATTTAAAAAAAAAGCAAATAAAGGTATTAATGTTAAACGTACTCTAAAAAAAAGCATACGGATGACCGAAAGAGCTTTGAAAAAGTTATTATTATCAAACTTAAATACATTTATAAAGTGCGACGAGACGTCGTTGCAATGAAATAAATAATACTTAATGTATTATATTATTTCGTAGTATGTATTAAATATTATATCTTAAAATCTCGCACTTTGTTATTGTTTCGTGCGTTGCCTCTTCAAGGCCACGAAACACGCGTGTTTATGTCGACGACCGAGGATGTGTGCGAGCATCCGTATATACGATTGTTATTGTGTGTGTGTGTTAGGTACTTTTCGGGAATGCGACAATTCCCGAAAAGCTCAGTACGCTGCCGGTCTTGACCGCGACAGCACCCTTTGACACATCGTCACGTCTAGTTCCGCGCGCCACGGGAAGTACCGGACCGGTTCGTCCGTGCTCCGGGAAGCCGTACGCGAGTGATCGTGAGTTCGTGTGAGTGCAGTGCGAAGGACCATATACCTCGGGTCGAGTCTTCCCCGAGGTAGGCGAATCGCCGCGGCATCAGGCCGCACCTGCAGACCACCGCCGAGGACGACGGGAAACCGGGCCGACTCCACCGGCCAGCAGACGTCGGGGCGCCGACGTACACCAGGGCCAATGGACAAGCCAGCCCGGTAAGTACCCGACATTGGTCGGTATACGTTAGAGTGTGTTGTGTGTGTATGCACGTATGTTTGTTCGGTAGCATACCGGTGCTACCGAAATCGATTGGGTATTGCGCGGGGCGAGCACGGGGGCAGCCCCTGCTTGCCGCGTATATACCACGCGACCGGGAGAACGCCCCGTTAATTATTGTCGGGCACCTCCGTGTAATTTGTTAAATAAATACTTATTAATTTTATTTTAACTAAACGGTCGCGTTATCATTTTAATTATAATTTAACCCGCAAACAATCATTCCGATTCCCGATTTTCCCGCCACGTGTGTCGGTACGTAGGAGATCGTCCTATCTCCGCTACCATGTCCCGACGGGTTAACTTGTTAACCCACGGCGACGATAAAGACGCGTTCTTCGGGGCCGTCGTCCCTGTTTAAATTAATAAATAACTTGTAACTGGTATTAGGACGAAATACCCCGTTACAAAAGTTATGAAAGATTTGAAAGAATCTTTAGAAGAAACCTATCTTTTTACAAACATTGACTTTAGTGAAAATTATACTTGCAAATATGCTATAGAACCTCAATCAGTGCATTTTGGCGCTTCGAGAGAAGTAGTAACTGTGCATACGGGATTATATTACACTAAAAATTTTCATTGCACATTGTCTCGTGCGTCGCGACTTGATACTTGGGCTATAATTGCTCACTTGAAACCAATTTTAGATAAAGTTTTAAGCTCGAACCGTGACATTAAAGTACTGCATTTTCTCAGTGACGGGCCAACTACGCAATATCGTTCAAAACTTATGTTTTTTCTTTTGAAATCATATACATTTAATAATTAAAAAAAATAAAAAATATTGTATATAACTATTCGAAGTGTCACGGGAAAAATGTAGCTGATGAAGTAGGTGCGGTAATTAAAAGAACGGCAGATAATCAGATAACTTACGGGAAAGATGTAAACGATTATAAAAGTCTTCTCAATCTACTTCGGGGAAGTAACATTAATGTTTGAAAGAAGATATTGGAAAAGTGGATACATTACTGAATACAGGATTAGTTCCTTCCAAAAGAACTATGCGAGTCCATCAAAGGAAATGGACTAGATATGAGCCTGAAAAAATTAATTTTAATGAAGTAAGTTGTTACGAATATAAATTGAATAGCTAATGTGAACATTATCACCTAGGGTCGATCTCGTGCCAAAATAAAATTCAGAAAAATAGTAAAATTGTTAATCAACATAAAAAAGAAGTGATCACTAAAAGAAATGATAAAAAGAGGAAGAAAAATAAAAGAAAAAATTATAAAAATATATAATTAATGCTAAAAATATAAAAGTTATGTTTAATTGATTATTTTTTAAACATTGCATATATTTTATAAATCGGAGGATTTATTAATTAATTAGTTGGTATTGTTATTATCAATTAGGTATACTTATGTGACGTCCTACATAGACGTCTACATTATTACAAATATTCATTTTTAATAATTTTGATTTTATTCTGATATACATATGCACTCATAAAAACTAACCTATAAAGCCTTTAAATAAATTTACAAATTTTGCTAAATTAGTCGTTACACGCAGTGATGTCGGTCGCTGACCTGCGAACATGCCGATTTGACAATTGTTAACTACTCCCACCTACGCTGAGTCTGAATCGCGTCCATCGCTGATGGCCCGCGACTCTCATACGGTTCTAGAACATTCGCGAGTCCATCTTTCTTTTGAGTCTTTATAAACCCGCGAATGCACCATCTAACGCCTTTAGTCTTCAGTCTTGTTCTTGAATCTTGTGAGACTCGTGGTAACAGTGAGCGAAGTGCCTGCCGTTTTAGATTCCGGCGTAAGTATATTGTGAAATTCATATACAGAATTTAAAAGTATATAAAAGTTTAAAATGTAAGGGATCGTCTCCATGCTTGCCCTTTTAAGCTAATCGTGATATAAGATATATAGATCATTTGGAGGCTACTTGAATTTAGAGATTCACCAAGGTTTCTAAACGAGTAGTTAGATTTGTATAAATTCATTCGCGAAATATTTTTCTAACAGAGATTCACCAAGGTCTCTAGAAAAATATATAAAACCTAGAATTGTATATAGAGAATATAAAACTCGAATCTGGCCACGAAGACTATTCGTGTAGTTTTTAATCTTATGTTAGAATAAAAAGGATTAAATAAATAATCAAATAAATACAAAACTGCTATCTCAATTTCATTAAATAAACCTAAAGAAACTGATAAACACAATATCTTCATCAAGAAGTATTAACACAGAATAAACGTGACGTATCATCTACACGTAAGTACCGAATCGTCGACTTCATAAAGTTACGCTTATCAGAACGTTACGCGTGACGTTAGCAAACATACATAACAACTTCCAGTAACGTCACATATAACACTGGGGGAACCTAGTTACACGTTGTATGACTAACGTGACGTAACACGTAACTACTACATCATCTACCACTACCACATGTGACAAACGTTACGTGACGCGCCATATACAAGAGTTACGTGACGCGATAACAAAGCGTGACACATCATAATCGTGACTTATAAGAACTAAGAGGCTCCGGAGTTGACAGTAGTTTCACATTAAAATAAAAATAATTTAATGTTAAGGTGAACTATTCACGCCTGACACTTATATTCAATGTAATCATTGAAATATGTTTATTAAAACTTTTTATGATATTCAAGATGTTTATTTTTTATATATTAGAATAAATGTAATTCCCCTGGAATATAAAAATTAAAAATTTTTAATATGTTGAGTAAATCAACTGATCATGTATGCTCACTGTAAACAGGTACTCTAGAGATTATAATTGGTTCAGAGAAACCAAAAATACATTATTTTTTTATGTTTTTTCTTGTATACTCGAACATCAAATATTCACATTAAATAATTTTCACCCAGATAACTTTTACGAGTATGTATTTTTGTGATTATAATGAACCAATAGTTATATAATGTATATTTAAATTAGTTTAAAAGTCAAAATTTGATCAATTTTTAATAAATATAGATAACTATTATATACATATATTTTAGCAATTATTCTGCCATTATTTATATAATATATGATTAAATCTATTTGTAGGTGGCGATTATTTAGGCAATATTTAATTACTACTAATTAAATATTTGTATAATTTTATGGGTGTATGTTTAATTATATTATATATATATATTATATATTCATTATTATTATTTATTTAAAAAATTTATATAAAATGATGATGATTTGAATTAACATTCAAATATTTAAGGATAAACTATATTTTTTGTATAAATTTTTGTGTTTTCACTAAGAATTTGTTTTTCTTTACTATACTATTATACGGTAGTATAAATAGTTACTCACCTGTCGTCGCCCGGAAGATGGCCCAGTTGATCTCAGTCCCGGCGGTCTCCCGAGAAGCAGAGACCCTTGTCAGCTGTGGTGAAAAACAGGGGATCCAATGCCGCGGCGAACACTTTGCGATACGCGTTCGCACTCGCGCACGACCCCGTCCTTCACTTTTCACACTTAAACTCGTGCACACATACACGCAATCGCATGAGAATACTCCCGGATGCCATCGGCCTACGCGCCTTTGCTCGGCCTTATACGCACAAAAGTCTCTGGCACCGGGGAAAAGTTCATCCGCCTCGAGCGGCGGATCGGGACATACTAACTAGGCAATTGCCTAATTTTCCGAAAAAGGGATGAGAGAGGGAAAACCCATACATACACTCTTGCGCTCTTATCCCTATGTATTGTTGCGCGCGTAATTGTACACTCGAATTAAAGTAAACAAGTGTCGTCGGTTGGCCTTGGCATACCAAAGGCTCCGACGACTTCCAATTATTATGAATTTAAATATTTTATTCGCCGCGAATAGACTGTGTGACATTATCCGTCACAAAGCCCCCCCCCCAGATTCTACTTGCCTCGCGATGGCCGAATCGAAAGAAGGCACAGTCTATTTGCATCCGCGCGCTTTTCTTTTCTCTCTTCGATCAACGACGGAAAGGGATGCGGTTCTTGAGGACACGGACCATCTCCCGTCCTACATCTCGTGCCACGTCATCTGGAAGGTTGGCAGCGGCCTCCAGCAACATGCGACATTCCTTAAAAATGTCCGTCTCGATACTGGATTGTGGACCTTGTGCCGTTGTCCCAGTTGAGGGAGACGGTACTTCCGAGGACGGACGGGTTTTAGACCCATTTCTTGACTTTGGCGTCGCCTGACGTCAACTACTATCAGGGGGGGGGGATCGTTGCCTTGGTCCTCTCCTTCCCGATGACTCGCTGGATAGAGACTGGCTGAGCCCTGCTCTTTTCACATCTCTGCCTAGCTGGTTCCGCTGCTTGGCTACTGGTCGAGGCTGGCGGACGGCCCCGGTGCTAATACCGCAGGCACATCCACTTCCATCTGTTCCACTGGGGTTGATCCGACGACGAGAGGTCCACCGTTGAAACACGTGGTATCCCTTCCAGATCGACTAGTACCTGCTCGATGTCCCGCACCGACTGGGCGTATCCAGTGAGCGGGTCATCTACAAGTACCTCGAGGCAGTCGGGAGACCCCGTACTTTCCTCTTCGGCGATCCCCGACGTAGGTGTCTTCTCCCCTAGCAGTATCAGCTGAGGCGAGGATCAAGTGACGCCGTCTCCTGGTTCCAGGTCTCGGGCGTCTGGCGATAACGCACGACGATTTCTGACCGCCTCCTTTTCAAACCGGCGGTGACATGGCATACAGTTACCATGCCCAGCCTTCAATAAATGTTCTCATGGGAACCGATACGCAAACCCTTACTGCTCTACTTGACAACCCGAGGTGGTACATATCTTTTCACATCGCATATGTGTAACTCTGTCCATTTCCGACCTGACTCTTCTAGTCTCAGAACTATTGGAGATAGTACTTCTTTAACTTCAAAGGGCCCGTCATACTTTGGTGCCAGTTTAGCAGAAATACCATTCAACGTTGAGAAAGCGTACGACACTTTCTCATGACTTGATCGCCCACGTAAAACGGGGCAATCCGTCTGTTTCTGTTGTAGGTCTTCTCTTGACGTCTTTGCTCCTCATCAATGTGTTTCTTGACTAAGTCGCGCAGAGCATCAAGTCTTAAGTCGATCTAGCCATACTTCGGGATTGTCCAGGATCTTTAATTCCTGTTTTTTTACTTCCCTGCAGAGACACTTCACAGATTGTGGATGATGCCCGAAATTTAAGAATGAGGGTTAGACTTTTGTACTTGACTGTATTGCCGTGTTTATTACATGGCGAAATTCGTGCAAGTGTGTGTCCCACCAAATCATCGTTTTTAACGTTCTATTAGTTCTCTCGACCGGATTGGCTTGTGGCCGGTAAGAAGGGGTTCTGTCATGTTTTATGCTATACTCCTCCAGCATTCGCGACATTATGCCGTTGATGAACTCATATGGACAGTACTTGACCTCCGGAAAATGGATCTTATCCAAATTTTAATATGTCCTTAATAATATAAAAATATGAAAAAAGCCAAGTTATCCCTTGCCAATCGCCACTTTTACGGAAGTTAGTCGACATTTAATAATAATAATAGTAAAAATTACTTCTAATTTGATCAATTATAACTCGGAATCAAATAAAGATAGGCACTCAAACTAACAACCACAAGAAAATCGAGTTCAAGTAGATATGGTTTGAAAAAAAAGAAATTTAAATTGCTTCTTATGAAAAAATAAGAAATTAAAGATTATTAGGCCAAAAGAAACAATAAATTTTTCACATTAAATTTTGGTTAAAATTTCTTTAATTTCTTATATTCTTCATAACTTTGCTCCAAATTAAGCAATTTAAGCTTCTTTTTTTTAAACCATATTAACTTAAACTCAACTTTCTTCTGGTTTTTGGTTCGAGTACCTATCTTTATTTGTTTCCGAGTTATAAGCGATCAAATTGGAAGTAATTTTTTCTGATATTATTAGGTGTCGACTAACTTCCATAAAAGTGGTCATTGGCAAGGGATAACTTGACTTTCCACATATTTTTATATAATAAAAGACATACCAGAGTAAGAAAAAGATCCGTTTCCCGGAGGTTAAGTACTCCTATTGTCAGTACCATTATCCGTTATTAGGAAATCTGGTGTTTCCCAACAGAATACTACAAGTTCCTCGAAGCTTTCGACACCGACTCTGTCCACCTGGTAAACTAGTCTTGAAATACAATGATATATTTGTATTGACTTTTACTAAGTGGAAGCTTTATTACATCTGCTGCCACAACAGCCCAGGGTCTCTCAATATTACGTTTACGGATCAAGTCTTGAGGACTTCTTAAGACGTTATATAGCTTTGACAGATCAGACGCTATAAGACGAATTGGCGGATCGTGGTAGATACCTGGCCAATAGTAATCTCTTGCAACACGTTCGTAAGTATTTTCGACTCCCATATGACCCATAGATGGGTGGAAATGAGGATCTACTATGCCTCAACTCCTCTGCTCTAAGAGTAGAACAAGGCGCCAGCCTTTTTCTCGTCCTGTTACAGAGTCCAGAAGCTTATTGCTTGTAAAACGATATAGCATATCATCCTCAATTTTCCACTCTGGAAATTTCTGAGGGTATAAGCGCACATCGTTTAACCTTTAGACTGCCGGCAATTTTGCCTTATAAATTGATATTTTTTATGTGAAAATTTATGCATAAAAACACCTCATATCTCTAGAGTAGTTGTCAAGGTCACAGGTGGCTCATACATGAGCGAGTCTGGCTGGCAACGGTCGGGTGAATGTTAAAAATTAAAAAAATTTTTAAATTACTATATATTCATTTTTAACAGAATTTTCTTGATATTACAATGTAATAAGACCCCAAAAATACTCCTTTAGTTATCAATAAAACCGTAAGCATCCCAACTGCCCCTAGCGAGGGGGTGAAAATTTCGAAAATTCATTAGTAGGCTGGTTTGGATTTTTTCTACGATGTTTTCTCGTAAACACACTGTAACATGTGTAAAGCATACCCTGAAGTTAAAAAATTTAGGACATATTTCACAAATTTTACAGGTTATTTACTAACAAAATTTCAGTAAAAAGTTCAATAACGATGACAAGTTCAATAACGAGTTTTTAAATATTTCACCCCCGCGCTACGGGTTGTTTGAATACCTCGATCTGAAAATAGTTTCGGCTGTATACTTTAGAGATCAGAGAGCCTACTTATTGAGAAAAATACATCAAAATATCTATATCCATTATTAAAGCTACAATTTTATTACTGTCCCATGTATGAGCCATGCCCGCAGTCTAAAGGTTAATTTAGCAATATACCATGGGTCTGTAATTACTTCGAACGAGGTAAACAGTTCTTCGCTAAAGCTCCTTTCCTATGCACTATTTCAAAGTTCCTTTGCTGCATTTCAAGTATCCATCGTGCCAACCTACGCGACGGCTCCTTGAGATTTTTGAGTCATTTGAGAGCACTATGGTCGGTCAGACGTAAACCGAGAGGCTTCAATATATGGTCTCAATCTCTTAACCCATTAATGACCAAAGACATCATTTTCTCGACCTACATTTGATGGCAAAATTCATTTGCAAAACGGAACAGTGAATTGATCCAAGATACCGTCTCTTATGTTTTTGAGTATGCTAAATCCGAAACCGAGTCCAAAATTTTAAAATTTTGTATAAAAAATAAATGTGTTAGATTATTTATAAAAAAATAGTGAAATTAAAAAAAAAAATTTTTTTCATGAATTTTTTTCCAGTTTAAAATCCATTAATATCGAAATCTGTCTTCAACCATAAGTGCACAAAATAGTTGAACTTTAACAGGAAAAATTTATATTTGAATATTTTTCTTCAAAATGTCTGTTAAACTATGAGGTTTAAAAAAAAGTTTTACGAAACAAAAATGTCTTATGATTCGCCAAGGAATACTCCCAAATTTTTTGGAGAAATTTTTTGATTTTTCAAAAAATCACAAATTTTGAATTTCTAAAAAATTTTTTAAAAAATCTGAAAAAAATTTGAGCGTATTCTTTGACTAATTCTAAGACTTTGTTGTGCTTATAAAAATTTTCCATAAGTTACAAAGTTAAACATTTATCTTAAAAGACTAGAGATCTGGCAAGGGAGGGCATATAAACCCCTCAAGGCAGGCTCTCGTAGCCCGATTCTGACGGTCGAGCACATAAAGATACGATGAGAGAGCGGATTTAAATAAAGAGTATAACAAGGGGTCCAAGTCTGTATATGGGAGGTTGTTAGTGAGGCGAGAAGCAGTGATAATGAAGGAAATGTTTAGGGATTCCGTTCTAGGGAGGAGTTAGTGTAGGGACATAGACGGATGACGAGAGGAGGATCGGGATGTGAAAGATGCGTCGCGAAGAATGAAGTGACAGGCGATATAAGGTGGGGATTTGGGAGCGATGATGGTAAATGCACAGGATCCAATGAAAAGAGATCTTCTGAGCTCGACCGACTGCCAGCCCAGCTTGAGACGATATGGCGTCACATGCTCGCGCCATGGAATGATCCCCCAAACGGACCGTACGTATGCGTTAATAAGCGTTGTAATTTCAATCTCTTAGTGTCATCTAGATCATTATAAATTGCACATGCGTAGTCAAAGTGAGGGAATATAAGAGTCTCTACGAGATATTTCCTGTTCTGATGCGAAAGCGTACCTATGGACTCAACCTGGCGCGATCAATTCAGAGGAAGTATTATCCAAACCCCTAGCGATTCAACTTCGGATTCATAGTCAAGAGAATTGAGGAATATCATCACCTTAGTCTTTTTAACATTCAGATTCAGTCCATTCGACCTCGGCCAGTTGTTCACCGCATTAGCGTCCTGCGAGAGTTGCCGAACTTCCTGGGTTAAGTTGTCAGTTTGCGCAATAATAGACCCTGTGGTACTGAATCAAACGCTTTCGAAAATTCAAAGAGGATGATAATGGTGATCATTCGTCTATCGATAGCTCTTCTAATGTCACCTAAGACTCCAATTAAAGCCGTCTGAGTACTATGTCCCCGACGGAAGCCTGCTTGTCTCTCAATAATTAGACTATTTTTGTTCAGGAAATCAGTGAGTTCATCATGAACCAATTTCTCCAGAATTTTAGAGACTTCGCAAAGTTTAGTATCAGACGGCGAAATATCCTTGCGGCACTTGGCGAAATGGAAGAGGAGGGATTTTTTCCAGAACTTCGAAAAATAACCGGATGTCCTGATCTAAGAAAGGTCTCAGTGAGAGTGATAATATCATAGTTAAAAGGGAGAACGAATGATTTAATGGATGACATATGAGGTTTTCGACGGTTTATGTTAGCGTGAAAAATGGTAAAAGGTAATGAAGCCTGACTGGTTAACCTTCACTTGGATAAGGAGGGATTGGATGATGAAAAGCTCCAAAGGTCTGATTCAGTGAATACCGGTACGAGTTGCCCTCCCTTGACCTCACGCATAAAAACGGTGTAGTTTTTAATGATAGGTCTGGCAAAGCCCAATTCGGAAGAGCTTTGGCCAAAACGCACGCAAAAAGAGCGACGAGGGACAACCGAGAATGATGGAATGCTCAATATTCTCTACAATTCTCAGTTGGATATTGCCATTAAGGTCTTCTACACAGAATAGGATGTCGATAAGGCCAAGGACTTCAAGTGCTAGTCCAGCCACACCTTTTACGATCATCTTAACAGGTCTCCATTTAAACTTGTACTATTCGACAACATCTGATCGTACGAGAGAGACCAGGATCGAAAAGTGCTTTAAAGTCCTTTCCAGCGAGTCGTACCAAAAAGAATAGTACCAAGTAGAATTTCTATTCTCTTATCGGCATCCTGCCGCCCTTCGAGATTCGGATCTCCTCCGAGTAGGTTCGCGATCAGTCTGATAACCAGCGGACGAATCCGTCTGAGTTCCCTGATCGCATGTGGCCACCGCACGCTTTTTTCGAGGCGTTTCTCTACTTCTGTCCGACTTCTCTCCGTGACCTTACACCGGAGCCTCCGGTTGAGTTGCGTTGTCCTCGGATTGTCTGTGGTCGTATTGTCTAGAAGTGTATCCTCGTGACGCACGACGGTCGGCTTCCGCCTACGAACCCATGTCAAAATGTTGTGTTAGCACTTCACTCTCTCTAGTGCCAAGATATCCGCTGCTTCTCTGATCCCTAATTGAAAGGTGATGTACGGGTGCATAAAACCCTCTAAGGTGAGCAGTCGTCACAGTCATAACCGTTGACGTAGTGATTATGCATGAAGTTACAGCCACAAAAATAGGAACATAAGAAATTGCTACCGTAGTCGTGTTTGCTGCTGTTACCCCACCAAACCGTTTAGGTATAGCATCTGTTGATGCTAAACTCGGGCTTTGTGCAGTACTTATTGGCGAGTTTCTGGACAGACCATTCAGTGACTGAGCTCCAACTTCTTCACGATATTTTAAGGACAAAACAACAACCACACATACCAAGACTCTATACAATTATTTTGCTTCTTTGCCACACAATTATTAACAAAGAGAAAGAAAAATCTTAAAATATTTTAATATCGTCGATAATTTACCAGCAAAGGCAAATTTTGACGATTTCCCTAAATGTCTCTATCGCCAGTTATAATCCAAAAAATTCCTCACCGGCAAGAAGCAGAATTTATTTTGATGCAGAAATTGAAATAATTGAAAACTTATTCCTGTCAATAAATTCAACACCAAAAAAATTGAGCCTAAATAATTAATTTTACAAATATAGTGTATTGTGATCAAATCAGTGAACCCCGCGCACGACCTACCGTTGCGATGTCCGTTAACAACCGCGAGATCACTTGCCGATCTCGCGTCTTTGTATAGCTAAAGCGTTGTGAGCTGAAAAGGACCGCGAATAAAAGGGATAAATTCGCGGTAAGTTTACCTCGGCCGCTCCTAAAACGGAGAGGGCGGTATTCGGGATAACGGGAATAACGTACGCCGATAATCAATAATTAAACTCGTACTCGGATATTGATTACATGTGAATTTTATTCAAGATAAAAAAATATAAATAAAGTTTAACATAGAATAAGGAAATGACAAAAGCCGTATATAGGCCGCGTCAGGTCTCGCGACGAGGTGTAACCACCGGGGTTACTCGTACTTTCTCTCTTTCTAGCACGCGTACGCGGTCGCCCGTTAGCTTCCTCGCCGTCGCGCGCGGGCGAGATCCGCCGATCCCTAACTTAAAGTTACAGCCATAAAGAGAGAGTCTTTACGGCTTCGGCGGCTCGCGAGTGGTGCACCACGTACCTTGAATCTCGATTCTCCCCGTCGATGCGTTCGACTTCGCTTGTTTCCCCTCTCTCCGTCGGGCTCTCGCGCGCGGCAGCTTCGCCGTCCTCACAGGTTCCTGGGAGTCGCTGGAGCCGTGCACTTAACACCAGCACGCTCACTCCACCGAATCACTCACTCTTCACGGCGCGAAACCCAAAACCCGAGCAAGAATCCGCGATAACGATTCTTTTTATCTTGCCACGAATTAGCAAGCAAGGCGTTACCGGCGACGTGTCTATGTACGATGACTCGCATAAACTCTCTATATACTCTCCTCAGTCAGCTTGCGCGTCGGACCATTATTAGCTAACAAGTTTAAACAATTTAATTTATACATTACATATTTATGTAACTCAAACACACCAAAATACTACATTTTAACTAACGAACTAGTCTAAATAATTGACAAAAATGTGTGGAGATATATTTTATAACACCCAAAAGAGATAAAAAGTTTTTTCATACATTAAAATTTGCAGCAAATAACGAATACAAAATATTAGTTAAAAACTTACCTCGGTTGTTCTTAAAACATAGAGGGCGGTATTCGAGATAACGGGAATAATAGACGCCGGTAATTAATAATCCAACTCGTACAGGATTAATTATCAATAAAATTATTTATTACATAAAGAAAAGTAGATAAAACAAAGCTTTAATAAACAAATAACAAAATAAGAAGGCCGTATGAGGTCACGCAAAATATAACCGCCGCAAAATATACGCTCTTTTTCTATTCGCACGCATACGTGATCTGCGTTTAATTAATTATATTTACCGCAAAGAAAGTTATCTTTGCTGCTTCGGCGGCACGGGAGGACGGGAGTGGCGCACCACTTACCTGTCATTATCTTTCGGTGATGCGTTTGAATCCGCCGTGTTTCCCCTGTGTCATGCTCTCACGCATGGCAACTTCACCGTCCTCGCAGGATTCCTGGGGAGTTGCTAGATCTGCGCACTAAACACTAGCATGCACACTTCAACGGGTTAGCATAATACTCGTCGCGGCGTCAAGGCGGTACCAACGACGCGTGTTTTTACAATGATTCGCGTAATATATCTCTGGTTTCTATTGTAAATACTTCGTGATACAAAGAAATCAAATATACAATCTTTAATTTTTCATTTTTGATTCAATAACGCAATTCAATTTTTTAAACGCTTGAATGAATATTTTCATTGGAAATTCTCATATACAAAAGTCCAAAATAAATTATGAAGATTAATATTTATAATTTAGCGTACACTTTAAAACTGTAAGATCCGAGGATCTGTAAGCGACCAGGGTAACATTGCTAATAATTGAATTTAAATGAAAGAGCTTTCTTATTATTTATGATTATGTAAATAATTTTTGAAAAAAAGATAAAAATAAGTTTCATAGTTTGTAGCCCTTTTGGTCTGGGCTGTAACCTACAGACGCAGATTCTTGCTTCTGAGTCCATTTTACCTGGGCATTGATTGGGGATATAAGCCAAGGCCCTGCTTCCAAAGACTTTTAAATTGGAAATATTGAGGTCTTCGCCAATCCGCATTTCCTCTGGTGTATGTCCGTTTAATGATTTTTTGGGTGACCGGTTCGATAAATATGTTGTCGTGGTGATGGCTTCAGCTAAAAACTTCTTTTCGAGGTTAGCTTCTAGCAACATAGATCATGCTTTCTTCATCAGAATTCTGTTAAGTCTTTTGGCTCACCCATTTTGTGGGGAATTATTTAGATTATTCGAACTGCATTTTTTTTGGTAAATTTTATTAAGTGTTCCAATAGATTAGCCACTTCGTCTTTAGTTTTAATAAAATACATGAAAGTTTTCGACTAATCAAGTAAAAAGCTAATGAAATATTTTGAGCCTCCTATTGAAGTTTCCCTCACTTCAGAAATATCACTGTCACTTGTGATGTGGTATTCGCGATCCCGGTTGATTTAAAATGATCATAATTACTATTAATATTATTAATAACCGTTGGGCCGCGTTGTCTTATACCGCATGAACAATTAATTTATATTCTGCGAAGACGCTCGTCAGTGTCACCGGATACACGTTCGCTGGTACGCACGGTACGGAGGATTCGAACGATCGTCTTTGTCTCGATTAAAATCTAATAAAATATTTTATATGTTGGCGGGAGCGTGGAGACGCGACAACGCCAATAATTAATATAAAAATATAAGCATTTATTTATATTAAATTAAAGATGGTACTCTTGACCACGAGGCGTGACAATATAATTCTCGCGCTGGCGGAAATATTGGAGAGTCCACTGGATCGAGATCCTCGCCTGCGACTGTCGTCGTCTCCAATATCCGCTGTTTGGCTACTGATGTACCAGAACACACTCCCGAGGTTGTCACATACATGGGGAGGGGGGGAAGGGTACGGCAAAGTAAAATAACTTACCGGTGACGTCTTTTCGGAAGGACCAGCCGGCCCTTGTGATACTCGATGACCTCTTGGACAATGGAGGTCGGATGTCAGCTGCAGAGATAAGTCGGCCTAATGCCGCGGCGAACCATGTCTACACTCGCATACGACCCCTTCTATAGTTTGACAACACAAACACTTGATTACCTACAAGGATGCCCGGTGCACGTCCGGGACTGCGTACTCAATCCTGTTTCGGCAAAACCGTTCACAGGGTCTCTTAGACTGGGCGGCTATGTACACTCTGCTCACGCAGCAATACGTGTGGGTATAACAATACTGATCCTCGATCAGGGGACAGTTTTTAGCTAATTAAGCAATTGTCTACTTTGGGAAGAAGGAATAAGAGAGGAAACAATTACAAGCTCTCGTGCTCTTGTCCTTTTCCAAAATATTACGCGCGCTCTTGTATATTACATGTACGTAAACAAGTGATGTCGATTGACCGTGATATAAAATAGATTCCAAAGTCGTACATTTTACACTTTAAGGTGGTTCTTTCCTTACATATACATGTTTTTAAAATAAATTTTTTATTTTCAGTTTTATCAACATTATATCTCAAATATAGGTAAGAATAGCAAAATCAAGAGTTTAAGGAGTATGTCATACGTCGGGGCGTCAGATGACGCCAGACAAGCCCGGAATCGAATGGTCTGTCGGTCCGGAGACCGAGAAGGTGCTGGTCCGCTGAACCAATGTCGATGTTGCCTCTGCGTTGGCTGAGGGAGGACACAGCACTAACCCCTCAACTAGCTCTGTATGAGCCTGGCTCCTCTTTTTGTGGGGTTGGTCAAAAGATCAACCCGGGCGCCGGCCGCTTTAGCGGCAAGTCGTCTTCTGATGTACTGGAAGGCGCTCCGCAGGAGACAATACGGTGTCGGAAGTGACCCGCGGTTGTAGTGTGATATTCAGCGGGACTCGCTGGATAGGCGGAGCCGTCGTGGCCGTGTTGACTTCTTCCGAATGGCTTCCAAAGGTTTGGCCGCCGTAAGGGGCCCCTGTCGAGGTGGAGGTGGTGAGTTTACTCGTGTTTCCAGTGTTCCAGCAGGCGGGAACTCGAAGCGTACCATCTGTCGTCTGGCGGTGTCCACCAGCCGCCCTTTGAGAGGAATGAGACGGAGAGGGGTTCGATCCGTCTGGACGCTGCTGGTGGTCGTCGTCTGCGTCGACTGGTCCCGCTTGATGACGGTCTGGACGGCGGCGGTCCGGTTCCAGTGCTCGAGCGTAACCCTGGCGGCGAAATCCTTGGCGAGTGAGAGCCCAATGTAGTCGCTCTCTGTGAGTTCATACGGCATAAACAGATGATGGTAAGGGTTACGGGAAAAAATTGTAACAACGAAGGTTTTGGTTTATTAGCCTTTTTATTCTGTCAAGAAATTGTACAGAAGATCCCACCAAAGGTAGGGGAAACTCCCGTAAAGGAAGAAGGCAGGCTGCCAGTACGTTCAAACGAGCCTATATATATACTGTACCCGCTTATATTGATTGCGATATGGGGTAGCCACCTAGCGGCCGTTATCGCTATTACATACTACATATCTATATTCGCTATGTACATGTGCCGTGCGATTCACGCTTACTGCGTTATGCTTGCGTACAAAAAGTAATAATTTTTTATAAATAAATTAGTGTAACGGTTGCGCTTATATCGCTACCGTATCAAAGCTCAAGACAAAATACTGGAATCGTTTTTGTTTCTAACCAAATCAAACGTATTTGGATTCATTTTCTTTCTTAATAAATTTCATGGGGAGTCACCGGCATGAGTTGAATAATTGGGATTACTGATAAAGTGTAAATTAAAATTGATTACGAAAATAATTTAAATAGCAATTTTTGTAAAAAATTTTTTTTCTTCTAGAGATGGGATGCGATCCCTTAGGATAGGGACCACTTTCTGTCATACATATCGAGCTATGTCGACTGCGAGGTTGGCGGCGGCCTTCAGTAACTAGCGACATTCCTTAAGAATGTTTGACCTAGCAGAGGAAGCCGGTACTTCTAATAATTATCCGATTTTGGCGCCGGTTTACGAGATGGTCTAGCCATCCTCGTCGAGTAGCCGATCTCCATCGGTGCGGGTCGTCGCAAGACCCTAGCCTTTAAAGTCCACTCCATCGAGTCGTACCAAAAGGTATAGCTAGTCATTCGATTAGATGCCAGCAATCATCTGATTAGTTTGACTATCGTCGTTAGGGGTGGATGCCGTGTGCGTTATATGAGACGTACTTACAAGGGTAGCACTTTACCTCCGGAAGCGGATCTTGCCATAACTTTGGTATGTTTTTTGTAATATAAAAATATGTAAGAAAACCAAGTACTTCTTTGCCAATGGTCACTTTCACGAAAGTTATTCGGCTTCTAATAATAACATCAGTAAAAATTACTTCCATTTTGATCACTTGCAACTCGAAAACAAATTAAGGTAGATACGCAAACCAAAAACTAGAAGAAAGTTGAGTTCCAGTAGATTCTGGTGAAAAAAAGAAGCTTAAATTGCTTAATTTGATGCAAAGTTATGAAGAAAATAATAGATGTTTCATTTGGCCTAATAATCATCAATTTCTTATTTTCTTCATAGCTTTCCCTCAAATTAAGAAAATTAAAGCTTCTTTTTCTCGAATCATATGTACTTGAACTTAACTTTCTTTTGGTTTGGATTGAGTACCTATCTTTATTTGTTTCCGTGTTAGTAGCAATCAAATCGGAGGTAATTTTTACTGATATTATTATGAGATGTTGAATAACTTTCAGAAAAGTGGTCATTGCAGGTACTTTTCAAAGATGCAGAACTTTAAAGTTTAACCGATTTTACTAAAGAGGAAGAAGGGTAAAAGTATGTGATTGGCAATATACCAATTTCAGTAAGAAAATCATACTATATTGTATGATGCTCCTGATTCTACGGTTATTGTACATGATAAAAATACTTTAAGTGTTCTTTTTGAAAACAGTATACCCAGCAACAAAATGATATTGTATTCTAGAGACTTTATGTGCATAAAAAGTCGTTGGTCGTAGAAATAATGGCCGATACACGGGTAACGGTGCCGACGTGTTTACATGCGTGACTACGGACCCCCATGTTCGTAATAGGTGCGCGCGCGGTTTTACATTACATACGGTAATAGGGTGCGCGTAGTCGCCGAGTATGCGAGATATAGATGGAAATGCGAATTGGGGGGGTATATTCCCATTATACCGTTCTGTATATCTGCGAGATGAGTAATGTAGTAATATTATCTATGTATATATATATATAATAAACTTGGAAATAGAGGTTTATGCCGCCCAAGAAAGAGAGCAAAGATATGTAGTTTATAATGTGCAAGAGAGAGATTTGGATTACGGAGCCCTGGTACCATAAACCGCCCACTAACCGCCAGTGGTGGGAAGCAGATAGAAGATCCAAATTTATTATGTCGGGCGTCATAAACGCCCAAACACAAATATATATATATTGTGACGTAGTATTCACGAGCACGTAATAATAAATTTTAATAATTATTAATTAACGTTGGGCCGCGTTGCCCAATACCGCGTGCACAACTTATTTATTTATCGCGAAGATGCCGGCGAGTGCCGCCACGAACACGTTCGCTGGGACGCACGATGCGAAGGATTCTCCTTGCCTCGACACGCTTTAATTAAATTAAGAAAATACCGGCGTACCCGAACACACTCCCGAGGTCTCACACAACAATTATACACTCGGGGGGGAGGGGGTGGTCACAGTAATATAAAACAAACTTACCGGTCGACGCCCTGTGAATGCTCCAGCCGATCCTGCGGTTTTCAACGACCTCCTAGGCAGCGGAGGTCGGACGTCGGCTGTGATGAAGGCGGCCCAATGCCACGGCGAACGCGGTCGCGAACCGCGCTTGCACTCGCGCACGACCCCGTCCTTATTTACACACTGACACTCGTGCACATACAATACACTGGTGCCTAACCGGAGCCGCGTGCTCGACCCTGCTGCGGCGAAACCGTGCACAGGGTCTCGTCACCACCTGGCGGCGTACGTACCCTCGACTCACCGAGCGGTACTTCCGGGTAAAAATATACTGATCCGCCTCTATCGGCGGACAGATATACACTAACTAGGCGATCGCCTAATTTTCCGAAAAAGGGATGAGAGTTAACGTAAACAAGTGTCGTCGGTTGGCCTTGACATACCAAAGGCTCCGACGACTTACAATTATTATGAATTTAATTACTTCATTCGTCGCGAATAGATTGTGTGTCGATTTATAAATATATATATATATATATATATGTAATGACAGCTCTATAGTTAGGACACGGTTCTAAGACATGTAATATTAGTCTTTATGACTATAATTGCTGTCAAAACGGCCGAGGCTTTCTATAATAATTTTAATGGTATCAATAGTTGACGTTAATACCAGTGGGGGCAATACTGTAGCGGGCGGGAGAGCACCTGTGACATGTAATTACATGGAGATAAGACAAATAATTACTTATCTCCTGCAGGTGGCGCGGGAGAGACAGAAAAACGGGACGTGATTTCTGGGAAGGAGTTAGTCTAGTATCAGATTCCGAGAGTAGAGTATTAGATATCCTGAGTCTAGTATCACAGAGTAAAATAGCAGAGCCGATAGCTTGTGTTGTAAGAGGAATTATTAATTATATTGAGGAAAAGATTTTCGGATTTATTGATTCCCATTGATTTACTTGTTATAATTTATATTTTTCATATAAATTGGTGATTAAATACTTTACTTATTGTGGAGTCTATAGCGGTGATCAGAGCGTTGGTCAAACGTAGTTTTATAACGGTTTTAGTAGAGAGTTTTATGATGGTTTATTTGTCATATTATATTAGTAACGTTACGTTGGGTTTTCGCGACTTCGAAGTTAATTGTGTTTTTTAAGTGTCTCTCGCGTGTTAGTGGTGTCGGTGGATTCCGCAAAGAAATCCGCTATACAAATTAATAATCAATCAAGGAAATAATATTAATAATAAATATTTTGGTGATTGTAGTAGAACCCAGTCTACTTTTAATTTAGCGGGATTCCCTGTAAGAGAGTCGGCCGCGCAAAGGAATCTTTCTAAAAAAAAGTATTTTTTATTTTGAGAAAAAACTTATTGAATGGTCTGAATATCAGGCCCTCAAGCAAAATAAATTTATCATTCAATCTAAAATGAAGAATTTTAAAAAACAAAACATACATCCCAGTTTACGTACAGTGCTGCATAAAACCTAACATTATAAAAAGACAGGCATAGCGTGAAATAACAGGAAATAATCACTGTCATACATTTCCAATTATGACATGAATGAATTATTCTTAAAATTTTACGTAGATTACGTTCTTCATTTTTTGTATTTTATGTTCTTCAAAAATTTTCTTTTTAAGATTGGATCCCTTCGGTATGGTGCCCAATTATTGAAATTTCGCGAATCGGACCGTGGTTTTAAGTCCCATGTTAAGTGCTGTTCATACTCTTTACCGTCGGTAGACAGGTCAGAAAAATTCTTCATTTTTCTTACTGGAATGTACCTACAGTAATCTGGCCACATCTGAAAAAAGACCATCTTCACCTGCTGCTCTATTGAGGGAGGGCGTTTGAACCTATTCATGATTGCTCTGAAACAGTTCAAAAACGTCGTAGCCTTTTCTCCCTCATTTTGTGTACTTAATCGAAGCTTCACGAGTAAATTTTCGTCATTTATGATACGTCCATACGCATTCAGGAACTCGATCTCAAAATCATGCTGATCTCGGAGAGATAACTGAACTGTTTAAATCCAGAACAGAGCTGATTTTGAGAACACAGTCGGCAGAACACTAAATATCCTGCGATCTGAGAACTCGTTGTCATTTCTGAAGTCGTGCAAACAGTTCAGAAATTCTTCCGCCTCATACCTTGGCCTGGGCTTGCAGGAGTCTCTCTCCAGACGGTCATCCCCATTACCCATCCGAGAATTCCTACGTCTAATGGTAGAATTCCTATTCTCTTGTTGGTCTTGTGCGGCTCTTCGAACGGCCATTCGAAGTGTCGAGATCAAGCGGCTTTTGATGGAGGCTATGGCTCCGACATCCTCTTAAATCAGCAAATTACTGTTCAGCTAATTAAAGTTACTTTGTATCAATTATTTAACTTACAAACTAGTCTAAATAATTAACAATAGTTGTAAAAATATCACGGTGAAAGTAAATGTTTACTTACCGGGAGACGCCCCCTGACCTCAAAAATTCCCGAATTATCCAGGAAATCCCGATATTAGTAAAGTTATCCCGGCATACCTCAGAAATTATCGAAATATTTAGCAAATCCCGTAATTGGTGGAGTTATCCCGAAATACCTCAAAAAATTCCCGAAATATCCAGGAAATCTCGTAATTAGTGAAATTATCCCGAAATAACTCAGAAATTCCCGAAATATCAGCGATAACCCTTCCACTCCACACATATTCTTAATTCTTACAACCGGACAGCGGAGATATTCCGAGGTCGCATTTTGATTTTTTATGAGCTTCCGAAACGCTATACACGCCTCGCTAGAAAACTCTCGACAAGTCTCGATGACTAAGATCATTACCTCTCGCCTTACTAGAAATAATAAATTATAAATACCCTAAATGTAATGATTTTGGGGTTTATTTTGTTGTTTATTTATTCATTCCAACCGTATAAATATCCTGGACCTGTAATCCCTTAAAAAAAAGAAGATAGTTAATAATAATAATAATGACAAGGTGAATAAATAAATAAAAAGTAAAAAATCGATACACGTTTTATCCTCCCTACCTTACCAACCTCAAGAGTCAGAAAATGAGTTATAAATTTACGCAAATTGAGAAAAACAGTCCCCTTCCTTTATTAATAATCTACCTCAGTTCAAAGTTTGAAGCAAAAATATCCACTGATTTTCGAATAATCCCTTACCAAATTTATGATAATGTCATGCAATTTGAAATTATACGCTTCACTAATTAAAAGGCATGTCAAGATTTTTGGTATAGGTTTTCTCGAAAACTTAATATTTTACCCTCAAATTTTAAAGACAGATAGATTATTATTAAAGAAAGGGGATTATTCTCCTAGAATTACTTTAATTAACTTTCTTTTTTAATTATAGTTCATTTTATGTAATTTTAGAGATCGGTAAGGTAGGGAGGATAAAACTTGGCTTTGGCATACCGATAATGTTATTACATATTAGAGGTGTACTCAGCTTTAAATATTTACCTATAGTTGACGATATTGTTCATCCAACTTTCTACGGTGGTGCCAAAACAACTTATAAATGAAGGTGAAAAATGAGATAAATGTTTAGAAGAAGCCTCAACAATTAATTTTTCGAAAGATTGGTGTTAATTATTGGCGTTTATTTATATATTCCACAGTCTAATAAATGCATCATTTTTATATGCAAAATATAAAACGAACTTTTATCGCATACGAAATTATAATAGTTTTTACGCACGAGTTATGATCATCCTGCGCGAGGGTCGGCGAAGCCGACCCGAGTGTTCGCTGATCACAAGAGTGTCCAAAAACTACGCCCGAGTTGCACATATCATTTTTTCTAATTCTGTGCGTAAAATTTCGCTTTGTCTTATAATTTTTTGTGCATAAAGCGAAACTTTTTTTACATTAAAAAAATTGGCACTTTACACATAATGTAAAAAAAAGTTTCACATTATGCACAAAAAATTATAAGACGAAACGAAATTTTACGCACAGAATTAGAAAAATAATATTTTTTTAAGTCATGGATTCAATTAAAGTGATTCAAAATTGTTATTAATTAATGATAAATTAGAATATTATGATTATAAAAAAAATGAAATAAATAATATAATTATAGATGCGCAAAGTGAAATTGAATTATTAATTTCAAACCAACGAGAAATATTTGATATTGTAGTTAATTTTTTGGATAATAAAATAAACTTGCTTTTTTATAGATAGACCTGGTGGATGAGGAAAAAGTTATTTACTACATACTATAATTAAATATCTTAATTATAACAAAATTTCCTGTTTAACAGTACTTTGGACAGGTATTGCCGCAAATTTATTAATTGATTGTAAAACAGTACACACGACTTTTAAATTACCTATAAATATTGATGATTGTACCGCAAGTATTATAAAAATGAATTCGAAAGATTCAAATAAATTAAAAGTAGTAAAAGTGATAATTTGGGATAAAATTTCTATCTTTTCAAAATTTGCATTTGAAGCAGTTGAACGTATATTAAGAGATATTGACAATCAACATAAAATTTTGAAAGGTAAATTAATTTTAGTTTCTGGAGATTTTCGACAAACTTTACCGATTGTTCGACATAGTAATAGAACAGAAATTTTAGAATATACTGTAAATACAGTCAATTATTGTCGTCTTTTGAATACACAACTTTAAATGAAAATTTACGAGTTATTAATGAAGATTATAGTAATAATTTGAAAAAGTGGCTACTGGATGTAGGTGATGGAATTTATTTTAATACTTACGAAGAAGATGATAAATTAACTGAGATTGCCAAAAACATCATACTTAATTCTAACAACATAATCACGGAAATATTTAAAGATGAAATACCAATTAATGATCCAAGACTAAGTAGTAAAATTATTTTAGCAGCAGCAAAGAATGATGTATTAGAATTGAATAACAATATTTTAAAGCGAATGGAAGGAGCCTCATTTGAATAAATTAAATTAAAAAATTGGTGTCATTGTTATTTATACAAGAAATTAAAATTTAAATGAAAGACTTTGTATTAGAACAGGTTAAAAATTACGAAATTAATTAAATACACGATCAAAGCGGATTTTTTTTCAGGCACCAATAAAAACAAAAGGGTATTAATACCAAGAATAACAATGCCACCATCAAAATAGAAAATACCATTCAATATATGAAGAAAATAATTTCCTATAAGATTGGGATTCGCAATAGCTATTAATAAATCAAAACAAATTTAAAATTATATTTATCAAAAAATTCTATTTTAACAACGAAAAAAAATTGTAAAAAAAATTTACACTAAAAACCTTGCATTAAAAGAAAATTTGGAATAAATAACAATTTAAGTAAATTGTCGAGTATTAAGGGTCGGCAATTCACTAATTCAACAATGGAAGGTGAAAATTACAATTTAAATAACAATTTTATGCATCAATTGAAAGTATTAAGCAAGAATCAAACTCTTAGATTTAAGGGTTTTAGGTGATTAATACTATTAATCACCAAATCAAGGTTTATTGAAATAAAAGCACATCCAAGATTTTTCTTTTACGGCGGTCGGACAAGAAGTGAACTCTCGCGCGAGAGCAGCAATACAACCACCCGATGGTGCTGCATACAGCGACGTGGATTGTTACACGTGCATTGACACAGGATATACACTTACACATATTGATCTTCTGTGTATTTTTACACTCTTTCTCAATCTAGCCGCGGTACATTATAAATTTAAGTACATTTGTTTGTCATAGTATTCCCTTTTTATAACTAAACTTGTAAAATACATTTATCAAGTTCAGTCTTGGTAATTTTATCACAGATGATTTCTATTGATGTTCATTTCCACCGTTTAATCTTGTTTTAATGTGTCAATCTATTCGTCATCCCAGTTCTCACTTTCCTCAGCGGGGTAATCTGTAATCATACGAACAAAAAATTAATTTATATCCATATCAAGAATTTGTAAAGTTAACGTTTTGTGCATTAAAAGTCAAGGATTTTGTAAATATATCAGCGAGTTGATCTCTAGATTTGATCCACATTCGCATCTTTCAACCATATGACAAAGCTTATTATTTTCGTTCGTTTTAGTGCAACTTATTGCTGCTGAGTTATCACAAAACAATTGCATAGGATATAAGTCTTTACCTAGCACAAATTTAATTGAATTATTTATGGACATTAATTCCTGGCAAGTTTCACTCATCGCTACATACTCGGATTAACAAGTAGACAGAGCAACTTTTGTTTTTTATGTGTTGTCCAAGCTACAGTTACTGTACACACGAATTACATATCCACAGGTGGTCATTGCATTTTTGTAATCTGTCAAGCTTGCGTCTGAAAGAACTTTTAAATTATCTTCATGTGTTTTGTGTACGAGATCATAGTCAGTAGTACCTGATATATACTGAAAATGTATAATAAGGAAGCAATAGATTCACAATAAGTTTTATTTGGTATAGTCTCATAGGTATATTCGTATTCTTCTCGGTTTTTCCTTTCACGATTATTTGCTTGGTTCGATATCATAGGTGTGACCACCGATTTAGTATTATCAAAACCCAATTTTTTAAGCATTTTACTTATAAATTTTTCTAGGCTCAATTTTATAATTTTATTATCAATATCTCTATCTATTTTATTTCCCAGAAATTTTGTAGGTTCTCTTAAGTCTTCGACAATAAATTCTCTATTTACGTAATCTCGCGTTTCGTTTATATCAATCACGTGTTGGCTTCCTATGAAGATATCGTCTACATATAACAAAACTATTAGAACTCCAATGGAATTTTGTTTAACGAACAAACATGTCAACAAATTTATCATTCCAGTTTTTCGGACTGGTCTGTAAGCCGTACAAATTTATCCTAAAATTTGTATCTATTTTCACTCCCTCTGGAATTTCTAAGTGAATGTCATCGTTTAAGTCTCCTTAGAGAAAAGCTGTTTCGATATGTAATTGTTTCACGAATAACTAATCTTCCTTTATATGTAATACTACCATTAACATCGGTTTTTCTTTTAAATGCCCATCGTAAATCTATACTATTAGGTTCATGATTTAATTTTTCTATTTTAGTTTGTTCTACTACTATACAAACCTGCTTATTTTTTAGGGCATTTAGTTGATACTAAACAGCTTCAACGCAGTCTTTTCTTTCATTACAATACATTGCCTCTTAGAATATTTGAGGATCTCCTAGAACTTTAGCTAACAGCGCATGATATTTTACATCGCTTTCGCATTTATCAAAACTAGATCATTAGTAGTTTCATACAATGTAAACATAATTTCAGGTGTATTATTTATTTTTCTTAACTCCGTGCGCAAAATTCGATTTGAGTGCGCAAAATAGTACATTCCCGCACTAGTGCGCAAAATAAACTTTTCCTGCAATAGTGCTCAAAATTATCAGAGACTAAGTGACTTCAACCCCGTACCACCTTTTCACCCTCGCTTTGCTCGGGCGCAAACATCGGTTCGGGATGAAATAATTTTTTCTCTTATAATTGTGAGTACTGTTGAAGGAAAATTTTATTTTACCCACTATTGCAGCAATGTACTATCTCGCTCGCTCAAATGTCAGCACAAAATGAAATCTTTGCGCAATTCGTTAGGAAAAATAGTATACGATGCACGTGCGCATAGGTGACTCCCACACTCGTCTTTTTGCCACCCTCGCTTCGCTCGAGCGGCAAATCCGACTCGTGTGGGAATCACCTATTTTGCGCACTTGTATCGTAATGTACTATTTCCGCGTCCTTTCTCTTTTTTTCTTCCCCGGCTCATTATTATCTGATTAATTTAACATCTTTATCAGATTGTACACTACTATTCAATGATAATTTTTCGGGAGTTTCTTTGTTATAGAAAATTTAAAAATTTTCTAAAAGTTTTTTAAAAATTGAACATACCTATTTTCACACAGCTTATTTTGCTCTCTGCTTAATTGCCTGAATTCCAAATTTAGTACCACCGTTCTTGGGTATTCTAACATAACCTACACTCCCAAATCTTATCAACAGAGTTTTCATTTCTAGCAATTTATCATGAGTGCTATTATATGTATAAACCGCATAATATTTTTGTTAACAACATGAATAAATGATAATACATGAGAATGAAGGGAAATACAACTTTTGTTTTGACGAGAAAATTCTGGTTTCCGTGAAAGTTCTATTGGCATTATCCGGCTTTATTGGTATAATAAATAATTGTTATATTAATTACAGATGAACGTTATATTTTATCTGTCAAATCCACTAATGGATAACATGACATAATATAATGTAACAGGTATAGAAATATAAATTTTATGAATCGGTACTTATGTCGACAAATTCTTACGGGAAATGGGAATTGTGCTTATTTTGGGGGAATTATGCCGACGTCAGCATAATTCCATCGAAAATTCAACCATTTATCGGTACTTATGCCGGCACACAAAAAAGCAGTAAATTAGCTTTGTAAGCCCCGCTTTGTACGCCTCCGGCCTCCGGTACCTCGAAAGACGTTATAACTTCAATCCTTCATTAATATTATAACGTCAAAGTGTGTTTCTTACCCGTGAGGGGTATTTAGTTATTTAGGTTATTGGTTTTTTATGCATTATTCTATCAATTAATATTCTCCCCCTTAAATCTGAATCGTTGCATATGTTTTATAACCTCAAAACACCAAGATGACACGTAATGTCACCATAAGTACCGATACTGATGTTTACATATACATTGTAAAATTATTGTCGAAGGTGATTGTTAATCAATTTTATAAATTTATTATTTAATAAACAATAATATAATAATAATTAATGCACCTGAAGAGGGAAACAAAAATGTTTCCGAAACATCGTGCAAAAATTTAAAATTGACTTTTTAAATCAATCGCTAAATTTGTCAAGACTTCGCATTTTTCTTTCTCATTTACTTTATCAACACCCGGAATGGCCTTAAGTATTCGATACTTTAAATATTTAAATGTATAAAAGTCTCGTCTCGCAGATGTACTAGTTGACCTTGTTTCTAAGTGCTTAATTTCTTTTAATGTGTTCACAATCTCAATTGGTTCCTTTGAGTCTACGATTTTGGAATAGTAAGTCACATCTATATGATTGATAATACTGTTTCTTACCCGAATCTTATTATTAAAAGTTTGCTATCAGAAACTTCTTCTTGTGTGTCAGGGTCAAGCAAAAAATACAATTTACCCCTACAGAGGAGTGTTCTCTTATTCTGTCCGAAAACTTACTGTAGGTTTGTTCATCCTTTTTACCATCTATTATTTCATCATTTTTAATGGAAAATTTTTGTGAAACTGCCGGGCTAGGTATAAGTCTAGGTGATTGATTGGTTTCTATAATTGGAAATTCAACCACGTTATTTACGTCTGATATTTTAGATTCATTGTGTAGATCGTTAATTTATTGTTCTAGTTTTCTATATCCTCTGTATCTATGAAGGTAAAGTCAGATAAAGTTCTGAGCAATTTTTTTTTAAAACTTTATTGGTTAGTTCGTTGATCGCTTCATTTGGTTACATAATTTTCTTTGGCTTATGTACAAACACCTGTTTCTTAATAATTATATCGATTCATTTAACGGATTGCTTAGTTTTAACGTCAATCACTTTAGAACCTGCTGCCGTTTCAGTTGCAACAATGTTATTTTGTTCAAGGTCTTTATTCGTCACATCAGTGGTAACAAGAAGTTTTGTGTTTTCAATTGACTTTTATTTAAGTTAAGAGTTATTGATACGGGGCCAAAAATTTTATCCAGCATTTGCTAGTTAAGCAAGGCCTGTTTTGTCAAATTCAAGTCATATTGAGTCTCTACAAGTTTGCTCAGTATCTTATTTTCTTACTCAACCATTGTAGAGTTAAGCATAAATACAGATAGAAGGGAGATCGGTTGATAATTCTCACGGGAGTCTGTCACTACGTTGACCGAAGTGACAATCGACAATGCTACCTCCATGACCTTTTGAGCAGTTGGCCATACTCTCTCTATTATACTTCAATCATGAACTGTTAATAGTAATTACCGAACTGCAACGATTTCAGTGGCTTGAGAGGAAAGAAGAGTCTAGCACCATCGGTTTTGGCTAAATGCACACTGCTCCTGTGTATACTGTCAGAATGTGTAGCTTGTCTCTATTCTCTCTCGATAAGAAATTAAAAGCGTTCGTTATTACTTGGGAAATAGTATACATTATTAATGAATGCAATAATACATTATATTTTTATGAAAAATCTAAAATTTAACTAAATTTTAGTCAAAACAAAAATGAATTTAACGTTCGGTGATATTAATATATTTATCGGTATTTCCGAACTAAAAGCTTTACTTTTGAAATAAAGCAGGCTCATTTTACACTTTGTCCGCTACAGTTGTTAGAATTTTTCAGAGTATGGCCGTTTTCAAAAATTAAACAAAATTTGAAGGCGTTTTGTTCTCGGTCTTTAGTTTGGACTCCTCAGTAAGGAGGAGATCATACCTCAAACGACTGTCACAAGATAAACTGCGACTCCAGGATGATGCTATGCGGTAGTTATAAAATAGAATTTTGATTTAATGTATGAAATCAGTAAAAAAACTACTTAACTAGAGTAGCTAAATTTATAGACCTAAATTTCAACAAAACCAGAGCTGCAGCCAATCAAAAAATTGAATTTTTAAAATATATGACTTTTTGGCCATTTTTATCACTTGATAACTCAAAATCTAACAATTTTTTCTGATATATATTAATTTTGAAAAAGTTTATAAATTTCAAGAAGAATTTGTTGAAATATTTATTTTATATTAGTTTAAAACATTGAGTATAGTTATAATTAATAAAACATTTCCCACACAGCATGTAATATTACAAAAAAATATTGCGGAAATGCTTAGAAAATATATCAAAAATATTACAAAATATTCTTCTGAAATAATTCATAGTAATATTTTTTAAATATTAATGAAATATTCGGTGTAATATTTCCACTAATAGAAAGTGGAATTTTCACAACATATTACAACAATATTACTGAAATATTTCATGTAATATTTCGTGTAATATTCCATAAAAATTGTATGCAATATTTCATGAAATATTGTTATAATATCAATACATGTTAAATCAAAAATAATCATTTCGAATATTACTAAAATATTGCACAGACTTTCATCACAATATTTCATGTAACATTGTCGAAACATTACAGTGTAATATTACGTGAAATATTTCAACAATGAGGAATATTCCTGGAGACTCGATTATATAATTTTTTCTTGTGTAATAGAATTTCGAAACGAAACGTATTTCACATCCGGCATTGCGCTCCACACAATATGAAATCTTACAAAAAAATATAACCTAAAATAATGCAAAACATATTGCAATAATATTATAAAATTCTTCAATTTCTTATTTTCTTAACTTTGCTCTAAATTGAACAATTTAAGCTTCGTTTTTTAACCATATCTACTTGAACTCAACTACCTTTCAGTTTTTGGATTGATTTCCTATCAATATTCGTTTTCGAGTCATAATAGCAATCAAAGTGAAATTAACTTTCATTGGAAATATTATTGTCAGATGTCGAATCACTTTCGTAAAAATGGCAATTGGCAAGTAATAACTTGGCTTTCTTCATATTATTATATTCCAAAAGATATGCCAAGGTTAGGATAAGATATATCCGTTTCCGAAGGTCAAGTACTTCCATTGTAAGAGAATACTAATACTGTTACACAGGTAATAATAGTGTAACAATAGTGTAATTAATAAAATATGTAATGTTAATATATGCGAATATGATGGATATTAACAGTTAACATATTAAATTTAATCTGACAGCATGTATATAATAACAGAATTAAAACATTTTATTTTTAAGCAGAATCTACTTATTAAGATATATTGTACGTACGTAAAAATATAAACTATTGCCACTGTATTGCAAAGTGATAGGCAACAATTATTGCAAACATATTGCCAATAGTTACTATCATACAATTTTTAAACTGTTGCCAATATGTTGGCCACAGCTCATAAATTAAAAGAAAAAATTAAAAAAAAATATTTGCTGTCTGTGGGACTCGAACCTTCAATCCTAAGATTCGAACGCTGACACTTTACCACTATGAGCTATTTTGCTATTTTGTTATTAAGAGTTATTATACCAGGCTATAAAGAACTGTTGAATTTATAAAATTTGGACTTAGTAATTTTCTAACCATATATTCGTAGATTTTTCTCTCCCGCGAAAGGAGCTACGCTTGGATACGATTGTCCGAATTTAGATACCCGTGCTCTATTTTTGAACTTACTTATTTTAAATAAAACTATATTGTACACAATTAAGTAGTACTATTTCCGAAATAGTGTTTCAAACGAAATATTTTTCTGCAGTGTGCTCTTTACACATAAAAAAATGTATCTAACTACGAATTATGTTATTTTGTCCCGCGGAAAGGTACTTATTATCTTATAGTAAATAATTATTTCTAAACAAGAATAAAGAATCACATTGAATGAAGAATTAAATAGAATTTTTTATGATAATTAATCCAATTTCTAAATGTATAAGTATACAAATTTTTGAAATGTTGTAAAATTTTTTTCTAATTAATAATATAATATCATAATTGAAAAAGATAGTGCATATACAGTTTGCAGTCCTTTAATTTTATTCATCGAAATCGATTGTTGCAATGTAATATTTCGAGAAATATTGATAAAATATTTCAAATACTTACTTCAATAGGACCAGTGAAATATTTCATTAATATTACCGTAATGTTATAGTGTAATATTTTGTGAAATATTATGGAAATATTTTAAATTAAGATTCACAATTATTTCACATCTTTTGCTTTAATCGCCAAAATCGAAAAATCGTCATCTTATATCTTATTTTTGTTTTGTACAAGGTTTAAGAAAACTTATACGAAAGCTCGCGAAAAATGTGAACTTTTGAGAGGTGTTAAATTAAAATCGATTATGGTGTAGCCTTTTTTTTGATATTCAATATGTCCGGGTGTTCTATCTCTTCGAGATTTTAAAATTAAAAAATGTAACCAGGGTAGATAAGTTCTAAAGATTAATTTAAACAAAAGTTGTTTGTAATGTTTTTTCAAAAAAATCAACAGATTTTGAGATAAATGGCTTTAAAAATAGAAATTTTTCTAAAAAATTGAAAAATTTCCACTTTTCATGGTCAAATAACTCTTAAGCAAATTATTTTTAACACTTAAATTTTTTTTGTTTGTTCTGGAAGATGTTTCCAGCCATTCTAAAATGTCCAGCCATTCTATTCCATAAAATTCAATGTAATGCTTTAAATACAGATACAAAATTGTTTGAAGATGAAATCAATATTAATCAAGTATAACATACACTTTTCCAAATATCCATATGATATATACAATGGGTTAAAAATTAAATATATTAATTATTGCATTTTTAAGATAATTCTATTTTTATACTTATTTATATTTTAATTACACCTTTTTATAAGTAATTTATACTCCATAATAGTTTTCTGCAATTGAAAGTACTCAAATCAAAAACACCTTTCAAAAAGGTGTCAAAACCCGCAAGTATATGTGTTAGCATTTTTAAGATAATTCTATTATAAACAATTAAATATATTAATTATTGCATTTTTAAGATAATTCTATTTTTATACTTATTTATATTTTAATTACACCTTTTTATAAGTAATTTATACTCCATAATAGTTTTCTGCAATTGAAAGTACTCAAATCAAAAACACCTTTCAAAAAGGTGTCAAAACCCGCAAGTATATGTGTTATTCTAATCAAACTTTGAAAATTGTTATCTGATAAATAAAATTGTTATCTGTCTGATAAATTTTAAAGTATAAGATAAAAATATCTTTGATTCTAATTCCCATATTTTCTCTACTTATTTATATTTTTATTACACCTTTTCTATATCTAACTTATATTCCATAATATTTTTCTGCAATTGAAAGTATTCAATTTGAAAACACCTTCCAAGAAGGTGTCAAAACCCGCAAGTATTGTGCTATTCTAATCAAACTTTGAAAATTGTTATCTGATAAATAAATAATTTTAATTTCTAACTACCTTATTTTATCTATTTCTTTGAATTTTAATGAAACATTTTTATAAATATTACGAAAATTTCGTATAAAAAATTTCTGCAATTGAAGGAATTGAAATGAAACTGAAATCGACAAGTATTTTGAATCGTACCATAAATTTACATTTTATATAAACATTTTTATATATATTACTTAAACTTCGTAAAAAGTTTCTGCAATTGAAAGCACTGAAATCAAACTGTAATCGACAAGTATTTTGAACCATGCAAAAATTTCTACCAATCTGAATACAGATTTTTTTATATGGAAAGTATCTTACACTATTATTTTTCATTTCTGGCCCTCACATGTTTTACAGTAATAAATAAATAATATTCTAATTATATTAATTTGTGCAAAATTAATTTCTGCAATACTAATAAAATGGACATTTCTT